>JAPHCH010000012.1:0-113700 GCA_030772445.1 Cladosporium sp. MBC 237 | reverse complement strand
ATCCCGTCCGCTCTGCCATACATTGCTCTGCCGACAACGCCACCGTTCCGGGAACCCATATGTACATAGTACTTGCTGCAGTAAACAGGAGCTGTCATACAAAGCTTTGCACAGATACTCAATACTTTGACTATGTGTTCCTTGGGCATTCCTACGAATCTACGACATTGTGGCCTCAGGTCAGAACTTGTGTGGCCTTTGCCTCTGTTCTTCGCCCGACGATTCGGCGAACACCTCTACTTGGGCCGCGCTTCATTTGCACGCTCTGCACGCCGTCATGCTGCAAGAAATGACCACGTAGAATGGCTTCGCAACAGACACTCGATTCATTCGCGACCAGCATCACATCCCTCGATACCGACGACCTCTCGTCTGTGCCTGGATCCTCCGAGTTCGAAGTGCCGACTGTGATACAGCAGAAGGATGATTTCAGAAGCACTGCAGTTCAGGAGCCTCCTAGTGCACGGCTTCTTCAGAAACATTACGACGGCATAGACTGGAATCGGATACCCGCTGGATATGGGCCCTGTCCGGATGGCTTGGGTACGTCGACGAGCTTCATATGGCGCCATGGGTGGAGAATCCAGGAGCGTAACAAAGCTCGGAGCTACCACTTTCTCTGTCACATCTGCTTCCGTCAGAAGGGAATACACACCAGAGTCGTCAAATGCGCAACTGGAACAGGGGGAGCTAAGGATCATCTGAAGCGCTCGTATGGAATCACAGAGGATGGACAGGGAACGAAGAAGAGACTACATAGCACTTCCGGCTTCCCAAATGTCTCTTCGGATTCGAAAGAGGTTTCAGCAACCATGCCTCCCCCGAAGAGGTTGACGTACGGAGATGCTATTAACGACTACTATACACACTTTGACCCGTCCGAGTTCAAAGCACTCCTGCTGGAGTACATAGTTTCGGAGAACCAGGCGTTCAACACCCTCGAATCCCAACGCCTCCAGCGGATGTTTACCTATCTCAATCCAGCAGTCGCACGAAGAGGCTGCCTTCCACGTCACCAGAGCATGGCCAATTGGGTTGAAGCTGCCTATGAAGCGAATGTGGGCTTAATCAAAGAGTTCCTGGACAGTGCTTCGAGCAACATCAACCTCTCTTTCGACCTCTGGACTTCTCGGGGATGACCGCCTTTTGTGGGATCACCGCCCATTTCTGCGATGCGAAAGGGAAATACCGGAGCTTCCTTCTTGCTCTTCCATAACACACCGGTAGCCACACTGGAGTCAACATCGCAGAAACCATTTCCCAGATCATCCAAACCTTTTCGCTTGAGAAGAAGCTTGGTTATTTCCAATGCGACAACGCCACCAATAACGACACCTACATCCAAGCTTTAGCAGATCAGTTTGAGTTTGAGTATCAGGAACGCAGGCTACGTTGTGTAGGACACATTATCAATCTCGTGGCTCGTGCGTTGCTCTTCGGCAAATCCAGATGCTCTGGAGCATAGCCTCAATATCTCTACCGACGACATCCGAATCTGGAGAAGTGAAGGCCCCTGCGGTCGCTTCCATAGCCAGAACAATTACATCAGAGCTTCACCTCAGCGCCGAGAACGATTCAAGAATCATCAGAAAAACCACCCGTTCTGGGACGAAGTCACCGGGGATGAAAGACCAAACAGCCATGAGCTGATCGCCGACAATAACACAAGGTGGAATGCCTTTCACCGCTCACTAGAGAGAGGCATCGAACAGAGAGCATCTTTTGTCGACTTCATGGAAGAAGAGGCTTCAAAATGGGACACATTCGTGGCCAAGTGGAAGCGAGATCATCCTAGCCAAAAGAGTCTACCGCCCTCTGAGTTGGCCAAGCGACCGCCGATTCTCGATGACTGGCTGTCTTCTGAAGATTGGCAGGTTCTGATCGACTACAAGGACATCCTCCAACCGCTCGAATAGACTACGATGATTCTACAGGGACACGGAGCTGGTGCCGCTTGGGGTGTCATATGGCAAACCATACCCGTCATGGAAGGTTTATTGAAGCATTTCGAAAATCTCAAGGCTGACTACAGCCATGTTCCAGCAGGCCCGCCCGATCCATCGCAACTCATAGCCACGGCGAGCAAGGCCGAGAGTGCCCAAGAGTCAGTCTTGTCGGGACCAGGGTCAGGATCATTCCCGGGTGACTCGTCCGGGCAATCTGGGTATTATCAGAATTCGTGCTCGCAGACGCCTACGCTTTCGGCGAACCCTCAGCACGTTGACCTCGACCGAACTCGACCACTGCAAGCACTTGCAGCTACGACGAGGACGAGAAAGGCTGCGAGCACCCAAGGAATAGGGTTGTCGGCGCTTGTGCCAGAATCTACTCTGTTCAATCTCGCCGGGCAGCCTGAGTATCACAAGAGCCTATGCTTTCAGATCAATGAAAGGTGGAAGAAGCTAGATCACTACTACGAACTCACAGATCAGTCGACTGTCTATGTTACCGCTCTCATCCTTCACCCGGCCTTTACTTAGGAATACTTAGAATCGATCTGGCGCTCCAAGCCCAACTGGATTGCACAGCATAAACGGAAGATCAAACAGCTCTGGCAGCAAGGATATGCAGCCGCTCCGATCTCTACACGCGAAGAAACTGTATCCACTAACCGACGGTATCAATCCAAGCTCTTCAACCTCGAAGAATACCAGCCAGATGAGGTGATTGAGGATGACTACAAGCGATTGTGCCGGCGGCCTCGAGATCGATCTATGCTTGATAGGCCCCCTCTTGACTTATGGTATAGTGATGCCGTCGCTACCTCTTACCCTCGGCTCCAGAAGCTGGCCCTCAACGCCCATCCCCGCCATGTCTGATGAACCTGAGAGAGTGTTCAGCTCGTGTGGCTGCATGATAGCACCACACAGGTCGACTTTGTCCGCTAAGCACATCTGTTGCTGCCAATGTCTCAGGAGCTGGTCGCGAGAAGGGCTCGTAACTTTCCGGATATTTGATCAAATGGATCGGCGACTTATTGCACTTGATGTGATCCAAGCTCCCACTGAGATAGACGCTTAATATAGCTTCCAAGTGCTTTCACCCCAACATCAGATCCACTTGACTTTCGCATGTGAATTGTGGACGTGACACATCCATGGATGCTTTGGACATCTATGGGACTCTTGAACATCCATGGATGTAGAAGAAGGACATCAATCCATGGATGTAGATGTGAGTCAGTTCCATGGATATCCATCCATTAGCACCACTGCGCCATCGCCAACGACTTCGTGCGCTCTGTCGAAGAAGGCAACGAAGAGGCGTCCGGCTTCGGCACGCCTAGACGCCGCTACAGTGTTTCCAAAGCCTTGGTGACTGCTTTGACTGCGATGCTTGCGAGGCAGCATCCGGGGTTGTCTATTAATTGCTGTTGTCCGGGGTGGGTGGCGACGGACATGGGACAGCTTGTGGGCTCAAGACCGCCTAAGAAGGTGGAGGAGGGGGCTACGATTCCGTTGAGGTTGGCGTTTGGGGACGTGGGAGGTGTTACGGGGAAGTATTGGGCGAACAGCTCTATTCGGGGGAAGGGTGAGGGTGAGGTGCAGGAGTGGTGAGGGGAGACGAACAGGTATGGGTGGCTTTCGTGTTCTTATGCGGTGTGTATGATATGCTATGTACGATAGTTGTATAGATGTAAACAGGAACTATCGTCTATATTGTGAAACATAGGGCTTCGGGACGTGTCAAATGAGATTAGCAACATCGGCCCTCGTGCAGAAATCCATATATTCCAATCACTAATTAGTACAAAACTTGATCGTTCAGCAAAAATCAATATTGAATCATCCTTCCCTTCCCGATGGCTACCGCTCCATCAACGCATTGCCACTGGCTACATCGCATCAAATCATTTCCCTCTCCGCCTGGTACATTCTCGCCATACTACTTAGGTTTGCAAGCCAAAGGATCTCGGTCTAGTCCTTGAAAGCTCCGCACACAAGCCCACCAATAGCCAGACTTCCTTGCACAACAGGCGGAAAGTCCAGCAGAGTCGCAACAGTAGACAAGGAATCCAGTAAATTGTCGCATGGGAACTTGTCCGCGTCAGCCGACTTGCCATTGAACGTCAGGTGGGCTTTTTTGTTGGAGTCGATGTCGTACTAATTGCAAGATGCGACCTTGTCAGCATCCGTGTGAAAATGCTCGCACAATCTCTAGGAGGTCCACTCACTGCTGTTGCTCGAACGTAGTCGACCACGGAACACTTCTGAGTGTGCACTTTGGGGCAGTTTCGCGGCAGCCCGTCTGGCGGTAAGCGCGCATGGAGAGCCCGTTCCTCGATGCACGGGATTGCGTTCACGTCAACGCACTGCTTGGAGGCCTGCAGTGTAGCGCTCACGACTTTGATCAAGTTGTCCACCATCGATTGATCGGCGTTGGCCGAGCCCTCCACTGTCAACGTGGCGGTGGAATTCAACATCATGCTCTTGGAATCCGAAGTTCCAAAGTCGATTTCAGTCGTCGGGCTACTGTGGCAGCCATTGGGGTCGCAGGTGTCGGAGATTACAGAGCTGATTTGGGTCAGGTCGTAGTCGCCGATGTCGAACTATCAAGGCACATGTTAACACGCTTCATCAGTTTCCTCGAGGACAGTCATGAAGAGACGACATACGCTCTCCTTTCCAATCTCGACTTCCACGTGGATGGCTGGGTGGAAAGGCTCCTCATGCAAAGCACAGATATGGAAAGTCTTCCCGTTGTCTGCAGAGCACCATTTCATACCCGGGCAATCCCACATCTCGCGGTGGGGAGCGGCATTGTTCGGGTAGGCTTGGACGCAGATGTTCTGTCGACAACTCGTTAGGCGAATTCTTGGGCCGTCGACGAAATGGAGATGAGCCACTATCGCATCACTTACGCAGTTCGGTTGATCGTACGAGCCGCCACAAGTGTAGTAGAACCCAATACCTTCGCAGGTGGCTGAGCCTTCAGCGCTCGACTCTGTGCCATCCAATGGTTTGATCAAACAAGTCCCGGGAGGGCCGGCTAGTGGGCAGTCGCATAAGCCCTTGTTCGCTTTAGGATCGTAAGCTCTTTCTATCAAGAGTCCATGAGATCTCGGTGCAGCGGCTGCAAGTGCAGTGAAAGAGACGAATACCGAGAAGAGATGTTGAGTACGCATTTTGCAGAGTTGTCCTCGGGTGGAGATCAGCCGGTAATGATAAATATGCACAAGGGGAATTCGCTGAGGTGAGAAGAAGATGTCAATGCCGAAGGCTCCAGAGTTTTATACCTTTCTCATCATATGCAAGGCAAACAGTCCGTTCCAAAGTTGATTTTGGAGCGCATTGAGGCTGTGAGGCTCTCACTCCCGGCGCAAGCCACAACCTCACCAACATCAAGTGCTTGACCAACAGTGTTCCTGGTGACTCGACGCGTATTCTAGAGTAGGGCGTACCTCCGGTGCTGATACGAAAGGATTACCTAGCAGAGCCCAAAGCATAACATGTGGTTGGTGCAATGTTCGTGTATCTGTGCTTTGCTTTGAATTGCTTGCATCGACAGGAACGAAGATCCATAGGCCGACAAGGCTGTACTGAATAGTTACGGTAGCATCAAGGCTGGTGGTGGTACGAAGCGTGATGCCAAATAGAAGCAGTGTGAATGCAAGTATCGCCTGATATCATCTTCTTTAACAAAGTTTGAACAAGGCGAAGTGATCATTGGGTTCTGAGCTTGCCGCCAGCGATGGCTCGCATAGGGGAACTCAGCCTATCATATAGCTGAAGCGCCTGCGATAACACAATTTTCCATTAAGAAAAGCCGCCTTGCGAGTGCGGCCCCTGCATGACAAACCTACATATGCCGATGCAGATTGCTGGTTGCGTTCGATCGGGAGCTGCATGAGTGAGCGGTAGACAGGCCCCGGCGTGGCCGGTCACCTTGCATCCGGCTGCGATGTAGACATTCGTATAAGGGTCAGTGCCTTGTCTACTCGGAACGAGAGTGCTACATAGAGAGGCCTGGACCTCATCTGCTCACTCAGGCAGATGATTCCACTGTTCGTAAAGCTCGTTGGATACTTGGCTTGAGTTATATGCTTCGCAAATACGAACCGTCAGGTGATCATGATGAGAGAAGGGGTTAGCTGTGACAACCAATGGCGGTTATATATTGCACCCTTCAAGCCTTTCCTGTTTCGGTGTGTACCTGCAGGAGTAAGCGCTTGCCGAATCCTCTGCTCATGACGTGCTGTCGCTTCCGAATGTTTTCTTCTTTGCAGACGACAAGACGCTCCCAAAAGTCAATGAGATTCATCTCTGCTCTCGTCATTGAACTATACAAAAGAAAAGGTTGTCGTGGCAGTTCAAGCTCTCGATCGTACGTGCGATGGATTTAGCACGCTGAGCGCTGCACCGACAGGACCCGGGACTTTCATAACTCGCCAGGCTCCGTACGATGCTCTATGCTTCTTGAACAACTCCTCCGGCCGCATTCGATTCGATCAACACCCCCAAAGCTCCTCCTCACAACACCCGCAATCATGGTTTATTGCTAGGAAGCGCCAAGCCCGTCCGAGGGTCGGTGACAACCGTATACTCCGTCCGCTCTGCTATATATGAGCACTGAACCGGGCGACTAGTACTAGAGTGGGTGACCATCTGGGAATCCCGCCTGTTGTATGTCTTTGATATTTTTGTCTTAGCATCTATTTTTTTTATCTTACATCTGCAAAAGAGAGTAAGAGATAGAGACACAGACACGCAGAGATTCCGCTTTGGTCATGAACATTCACACCACCGAAGACGTCGCGCGCTTCGGAGGTAGATGAGAATGGCCAGAAGCATGATAGACGCTACGATGCGAACGTATTGTATAACTAAAGATTATGGAGAAAGTGTGTCAGCGAAACAGCCTCGGCGCTACTGTCATGACACTATAAGAGGTAAGAGGTAGCACGCGAAGATTTCACCCTGATGGTCTTGCTCAGCTGCGAACAGGCGTGAGCGACAGACCATGTTAGCGCTACGGGGCACGGTCAATCTGAGCCGACCGCTGAACCTCGTAATTTTTTTGCTTCGATAATGGACCTGACCACAACGCCTAACTACGGAGGTACGTGCTAGTTGGCCCAGACACATCTTATTGAGGTTCTGCACCCAATTAGCGGGCTACTCTTCAAAGGCTGGGAGCAAGAGCCTACTGTATTTTAGAGTAAGCCCAGTTATTGCAGCAGTGTACTTCATTGCTTTGAGCAGCTCCCATTGATTGCACACACTGCTGTCCTGCTATGAATATGACCAATATCGGGAGATCGCTTGGGTGTGGCGTGGCATGGAATGGCATGGTTGCTCAAAGGAATATCGCATACTCATGTTCCGCCTTTTCCACAAATGGATAGAGTGTTCCCGTTGCTTCGATTCTATCACGTACGGACCAGACGCTATGTGGGCCGGCGGCCTAACCGACATGTCTGTACGTTCATCGCTTAGGCAGACACCCTTCCGATATATCCGAGCGAAATCTAATGCCTCCATTGGAATACAGAATGTCCGAGATATCAACGAGACTCCACCAATATGTGTTAACCGATGAGATGAACGATATTGTATATAATACATATAAGGAAGCCTCGATTCCTCTCTCAAGATCCAACTCCCTAATGCACACCATTCAGAGTTCTATCCTTTCAACACTCTCTAGCCAGCGAGCAATCGAAATCTCCACATACATCAGCTTTCTATCAATCGTCGTTATCCGAATCGCTGTTGGCTCTTTTCCAGCTACCACAAAATGGTTCGCATTCTTTGGGGCCTTGGGCTTGTTGCTGCTTTGGCTCAAGCACAAAACACAATCAACATGACTGTACCCTTCGACGCGGAACCCTTTGCTATCGACGACTAAGGAGCAACTTTGGCGGTTGTCCCAGATATACTAGCAAGTACTTCGCCCTTGCTGAACACTACTGGCCTGGAGAAAAGAAAAAAAATCGACGTGGCTGTCAAGGTTGCTACGATTGCAGGCGGCGGCGGCAGTATTGTGCTGGCGGCGAGCGCGGCCCTGGAGCCCTACAAAAGTATCGCTACAATCATTTATAGCCACTCGAATGCCAATTCTTGTACCCTCGAGTATGGTACCGACTACGGTCACGGCACCTATGAAGGTTATGCCTTCTACGTTACCACGACCGGGAAGAATTGCGACACGACCGCCCTCTACAAAACCATCTTGAAGGCCGTCAAAAATTGTGCAGACAGATTGCACAATGCTCATGCGATTCGAGGCTGTTGCAACTTTACTCACGGCGGTACATGGCACGGCCATCTTAAGCTGAGTGGTAATCCGTCTAGCTTCCCAGCGAACGGGGCTACCTGTTGAAGAATATCAAATTGGATCACGTGGGAGTGAGAAAGCACTTCAGGTCAAGGGCGTGTCGGTACAGAATGAAATAATGCGTCGCGAGCCCAAAGTCTAGAATTCCGACCCGGCAAGGAATGCGTTGCGACCTTCGGAACTCTCGGGATCAAGCTTATGCTGCTAGTGCAGCGTGAAATACGTCGCGAGTTGCGGAATCTGGGTGCTGGTTCAGCAGGAGATGCGTTGCGACTCCGGATCTTGAGGATGACGCTCAAATGTACATTTCCTGCAAACCTCGCGACTCTGCATTAAGTGCTTGCAGACATTGCGACGCATTTCCCACAAAGCGATATCTGACCACTGCTTCTCATGAGGCAGCCTGGCCATTAAAGAAAGCAGACAAACGCCATAACATCATTCAAGCAAGCTCTCTGCCTCGCAGGGGCTCGGTGGCCATCTCGATGGTTGTCTTTGCGCTTAGACCTTAAGGTGTGGCTATATTTGGTCTTGCAGCACAGGTGGAGTAGAGGCCGAGGTGCTGCAGGATACGACAGGTTGTTGCGCCATGCGTATGCGGCTGGTAGTTGGTGCAGCAGCTGCTCGTAACCACCGAGCATCATTGCCTCATGCCGCCGTGATCTGTAGAGCTGCGAGATACCAGAGTGACTATTGACCTCCAGTCTAGGTAGTCTCGAGCAGCGCCTGATGTTTACAAGTGGTAGAAGTCCATCAAACCGTCCTATGATCAAAGAAGAAACTGGTTCCTAGCCAGATTCCGCAGATCGACGTTTGTACAAATGGATCTGGTATCGCATGTTTTCGAGATCAACCGGATACTCAAGGCCCTCAGGAAGTCTGAACCACTTTGATTCGTCTGTCAAGACCTTCTCCCAGAGAGCTTCCTCCGGTTTCGAACCAAGCAGGGTGTGGTCAAGAAGCCACTGCATTGGGTACTTCTTCTCGGCTCCATTGATGGATACAGTGGAGTAGCTACCAGGACTGTCGACCACAAGCAGCAATGATCCGACTTGCATGCTTGCGGTAAGATTCTTGAGGAGACGTTGAGTCTTCGGTACTGACGTAGAGTAGAGCTCGTTCAACGTGAACATGATCGTGACCAGGTCGGTAGACCCGGCTTTGGATACAACCGTCTGTTCGTCCCAACCTAGAACATCGGATTGCTCGCAGATTGCGCTGAAGTTGTCTTGAGCCACCATAGGCGCCGCTGACTCCCGCACAGCAGTGGAGGCGTATTTTGACAATACGGGCATCGATACCACGGCTTCGCCCAGCTTGTTCGATATGGGCTCCCACGCAGCAATGTCGACCAGTGTGATTTCGAGAGTAGTTTGGCCAGCTTCCTGGTCGTTCGTCTTCTTGGTGAGATTATGCCACCCTGCGATGCTGACAAGTTCGGCTCCAGCACCGCCTCCAAGACTCAGAATCTTGTAAGCTGTAGCATCATCTCGAGGCTCGTTGCGCAGATGCTCGTTAATATCTTCAAAGACTTGCATATAGCCCAACGCCCGCGCAGCGCTCCATCGCAACGCATAAGCGCGAAGATAATTCTCGCTTCCGAACGCCCGCGCAAAATCTCTGTTATAAAGATGGCCCTTGACTTCCTGAAGAGCGGCGATGTCTTCCGGACCAGTCCAGAGAGAGTCGCGGAAGATGCTCAAGCATCTTTGCTGTAAGCCTGTTGAGATTTTGCTGCGTTGTTGTTGTTGTTGTCGTTGTTGAGCTGGTCCGGCATTCCTGGTAGATGAAGCCTTGGAAGCATTTGCTTTTGATGCTTTGGCAGATTTTGCATTCTGTTTGATGGCTTTGTTTTGCATGTACCTTGCGCGGTCGTTGTTCATCATTTTTGCAGCGGGTGGTGAGATATCTTCTCTATCTTGATATTTCTTTAGTCACTGGGAGCCCGTAGCCAAAATTCCGTCTCAAGTCCGCTCCGCTCTCTTATCGGAGTTGCAAAGGCCGAATGCGGAGGCGGATGTGGAGACCAAGACGGAGAACGCGCCCTTTGACTTGTGAGCAATACTGATGACTAGACTCTAACCAACCAATGTTACCTCGGGAGGTACCATGATGCGTCTGATAAATAGCCTGCAGAAGCCAGTTAGGTTCATTCCACTTCCTTCGCCCCCATCAATCCATCTCTCTTCAACCAACCATCCAGACCATTAACCACAACAAACACCCTCAAAGATGCGCCTCCCATACATCCCCGACGACCCTCAGATGGAAACAGAAGAAGATGCCGCAGTCGTACAGCGCGTGAAAGACCGCCGTGGTGGAAAGCTCATCGCGCTGGATAAGACCCTCCTACACTCTCCGCCTCTCGCCAATGGATGGAATTCCTTCTTGGGCGCAGTACGAACTTCGACCTCACTGCCAGCTAGCGTTCGGGAACTGGCAATATGCCGCGTCGCGGTACTGAACAAGGCATGGTACGAGTGGGATGCACACAGGCCCATATTGGAGAAGAGCGGCGTGTTGAGCGCAGAAGCTATCGAGCACTTGAAAGTACGACCGGAACACGCAAAGAGCGAGGACGCGGGCATGTTTGATGAGAAGCATTCGGCGGTACTGGCGTATACTGATGCGATGACTTTGGGTTGCATCGTGCCTGATCCGGTGTTTGCGCGCTTGAAGGGTCTCTTCAGCGAGAAAGAAGTTGTGGAGATCACAGGCACCGTGGCCGCGTACAACTGCGTTAGCAGATTCCTTGTCGCTCTGGATGTTGGTGAGATGGCTGAGAAGTATGATGTGGACATGAGCGGAAAGAAGGCTTAAATGGAGATGAAGTCGAGACGACCGACGATGGATATTCACATTAATTCTTTCTACCCAAAACACCACCAACACCGACGCTAAAAAGCAACTTACAAAAAACGAGAACGCTCATGACCGAAACCCATAAGTCATCCTAATACCTCACTGTCACCGTATTTCCCGAAATTGACAATATTCCCGTATAAGCCGCCCTCCCACTCCCAAGATCCCCATGCCAAATCGCATGATCTCCATTGATCGCAACGTCCAAACCTCCCGGCGCCTTCAAACCATCCGTACCCGTAGCCAAAAGCTGACCACGTCTAGTGTAGGGTCCCCTGATAGAATCCGCCGTGGCATACTCGACCTTATATTTCGGCGTGGTATAGCACTGAGGCGAGAAGAAGAGCACGTACTTGCCGCCCAGTTTCGTCAAAGTCGGCGCTTCGATGTACGCTCCGTCTTGTGGGCCGTTGGCGAGGATTTGCACGGGGCTGCCGATTTTTGTGACACCGTCTTGGCCTACTTGTTGAAGCATTAGGGGCGTGGGAACAATTGGTGCGACGGTGTTGCCGCATTCCCCGCCGTGGCCTATGGCGTTGCCGTCGATTTTGTAGGTGATCCAGCGCGTGCCGTCTTTCGGGTCGAAGTATCCTGCGGGATCGATGGCGCCGCCTTCTGATGTTGGACAGATGAAAGGCTGCGAAGTGGTGTCGACGTACGGTCCGGTGACGGTTTTGCTCCTCGCGTAGCTGAGACAATGAAGTCGGGTGTTTGACTTCAAAGCAGCGGTGTAATACATTATGAACGATCCATCGTTGAGTTGGACGGGATCTGGCGCCCACTGGTCGATCGTCAGAACCTTTACCGAACGGCAACGACAGGCTCTCGACTTACCACACGAGGATTCCCAGTATCTACCCAGCTCGGAAGCTTAGGAAGTGCATCATCACCAGGCGTGAACTGCCAATTCTTCCAATCCGGCGTGAAAGCCTTTTGCATGAACACTCTCTTGCCATTGACTATTGCATTGGTACTGAATGCATACCAGCCCTTGCCGGTTTTTATTATGCCAGGATCCGGGAAGTTCTGGCCATTCAAGATCGGTTGTATTGTTGCACGTTTCGAAATCTCTCCTTGTTCGAGTGGTAAAGCGAATGCACTTGCGAGCAGGGCGGCGTAAAAGCCCACTTGGAGGAATGAGGAAACCATTGGAATGCGAAGGATCGGAATGCGTGAGGGAGAGCCGTGGCGAGTCGAGGCTCTATTAATTAAGAGGTAACGGAACCCAATTGCACACAATGGCAAGTATATCAGAAATTAGGTATGGTGCGATTCATATCAAAAGAGCTGGGTGTAACAAAGAGAAAGAGATGAAAAAAGAAAGCCCGCCACCCCTACCTCGTGACCCACCAAATGGCTCATGGACGCCGTGCATTTCTCATATGCCGCGGTATGCCATTCTACGGTACAGAAAAGCACCGGTAGCAGAGTTGCCCCCTTCGCTCGTATAGGGAAGAAAGAAGCAAGTAGAATTTTAGGGAGGTAGTTTGATGCTAGTTCTCCTGGAAATAGAACTTATAGCGCACGCTAAGCCGAGTTTGGCGCGCGTGCTCAAAGGCCAGACGCGTCTTGGGGAGTCGAGGTGCTTTGTCGACGTTGCGATGAGGGAATACTCGATGGCTGAGTGGGCAGGTCTCAGTTATCGGCCTTGGAGACGGCGTGATAGTGAGCATCGAGAGGCGCGGAACGTTGAAGTTGGAGTGCTCGAAAGGGGGGAAACTTTCTGGATACGGAGGACGTTGTTTGGCCCGGCGTGCTTCTTGGGGAAAGGAGTTCAGGGTTACCGAAAGTGGTTATATAGATTGAAGATCGTCACCCAGAAAAAGGTCACTGTTCTTCTAAAGTATGCAGAGCGCGTCTTCGGCATAAAGTTGAGGGTATGCACGACCATGATCGCACTCAAGAACTCCAGAAAGACCTTAAATTCGTGTCAAAGCTCTCCTGACCTATCGGTCCTATTGACTGCGAGTGCTGAGAATGATTGCAAGAAAGACGATGTAAATATTGCTGTCAGTGCTGCACACTCTCAGACGTAGGTAGTGAAGCTAATTGCAAAGGTGCATTCGTTGTCAGGAACAATGCTCGCAACAGACGCTGACCGCTTGAATATGCTGATCTTTCGACCATACAGCAGACTTCAATCAAATCCAGATCATGCACGTATAACATCAAACCTGTTCCATGAACAGCCGTAAAGCCTGGGCTCCTTGGTCTCTTTGAACGTCATTTTGCGAATGGTGGCCAGCTCCTTCAACAACCGCCAGACGCACACCTCCAGCGTCTTCCATCCGCAAACCCTCGACATCTGTACCCATCGACCGATGTTTGTGACTGGCAGACAGCGATGTTTGATCTTTCCCGGCACCAGAAGATCCTGGCTCGAGTGCCTCTCGATACTCCGCAGCCTGTAGCCGGCACATATCAACATCGATCATCATGTCTTCGCTCCCGACCATAATACAAATCCGCGTACGCCTCCCACCCACAGTGCCATTCGAGAGATTTCGAACAATATCTCCCGCACCCAACCACCTCGGCCTACCCTTCAACCACCCCCAAAAGCTCCCAAACATCCCCAGCGCCCATCGCATACTTTCATAAGCAGGCATCCAGCGCCTGAACTCAGGCACCAATTGCCGGGGAAACTGCCTCCCAAAGAACGCTTGCTGGACCAGCCTGTCAGAGCTCAAAGGAGAAGTAGGGTGTTGCAGATGAAGCCAGCTCCGCAAGGGAAACCAAGGGTCAGTCTTGAACCAATTCCAATACACACCAAAACTACCAAAATGCGGAATCGCATCGACAAGACAGATCGCACGCGCTTGCAAGCGGTTCTTCGCCAGCAAGTACTGCAGCAGACCGCCTCCGGAGGAATGACCGACGACGGCCAGATTCTCAGCCCGGGCATCCCGTTGCGCATATTGAATGCATGCAAGTAAGTCCTCGGCGCAGGAGTCCAGCGGCGTGCTCCAGACCATGCGGAGAAATGGCACGCTGTACGAGCCGCCGTGGTTGCGGAGACTGCACGCGTATAAGTTTGCTTTGTAGCCGGAGGCGTGAAGATGGTCCATCCAGTCGAGCCAGACGCCGGCGCTGCCATAGCCTCCGTGCGCGAAGAAGACGGGAGGTGAGGAAGTTTGATCAACGGGTTCTTTCGGGCGTAATATTAGGAGTTCGAGGTCTCCTGAGGGTGTTTTGACGAATACGCGTTTTACGTGGTCGGGAAGTGGGCGGAGTTGGGGTGGCTGAGAGCGCCAGCGTAGGCTTGCGAGGGATTGGATTGCTTCGAGCATGCTGATTGATGGTGTTGGTGTTGGTGCACCGACATTGATGGGGCTTCTCACATGCTCGTGATAGAGCGGTGCACGGTCAAGTGTCTGGAAAATTGAGCGTTGGCCTCACCAATATCAAGTCTGGCATGGTCTGTTACGCAGTATGGCAATCGCCGCGACCAGTCACACCATGGCTTCAGAGAGGCTTGCGGCATGCTTGGTGGTGTGACCCAAACACACGTGTATGTAAGCATACCGAAAACACCCGCCAAGCCTATGCACGCAAGATTCGAAAAGAGGCGTTTCGGAGAATATCGTAACGGGGATTATCGAGCTGTCGAGCCACGTGTGAACAAGATGTTTGTATGCTGGGGCTGGTATGGCAGCTGTCAAGGTTGACACTCTTACCGCTCGATCGGAACAGCGTGGTGGTCATGAGTAAGGTAATCAATACCAAGACGCATAATGCATGGACTGGTCTAGTAAGTCCGCAGCGATGGCAGATAGTCCGTCCTAGGAGATACACAAATTTGCACATTCTAATATCACAGACAAATGTGTTCACCTTGACTCGTCAGCCGGAGATGGCCACACTTGCTGTACGACAACAACAACCTCGTGGTCGGAAGTTTGGATATTCTGTCCCCACTCGAGACCCACTTCAACGGTTTATGTGAAGCTTGGGAGACTTCCGTATTTGTACGGTGCAAAGGTGGCTGGCTGGTCCATATCATTTTGTCTTTTTCCCATTTCAAATAACCCCCACGTCACACTGGAGGTCCCTCAGCTTATTCCTAATTCTGTCTAGCCATATGCCGATTCTCAATAGCGCCCTCCGCGAAAGCCGGAGGATCATGAGGGGGGCTAAAGCCCTGCCCACCACCCACCACGCCACCCATCCTGCGGTGAGATTTGGTCAAGGGCCTTATATCTGATGAACACCCGGCGGCCGGGAGCGAAGAAAATATAAATACCGATTACCTCGCTCACTTGGTGGAAGCTCAAGTCCGACGGGAAACGTGCTCGCGTTGAGTTCCCTCCGACAGGCGAGTGGGTTTTTGGGTGATAGCCGATAATGACATCGGGCCGGGCAGGATCTCAGATGGTATGCCATGCTTTCTCAAGCGACTGCGACACAAGACCGAGCGGACGCAAGTGCAAGATAAATGCGTTGCTTTTCTCGCCCTTCGGCAAATGGGGAGCCGCAATGCTATACCACGGCAGCAACAACAAGGGCGGCGATAGGCTGCCATGGCACATGTGCTGATCAGGCTACTCTGTTTTGGGCGAGGGCAGCAAAGTATGCAGCAAGGTGAGATGGGCTCAGATGGGGACCATGCCAGCAGTAAGCAAGCCTTTTCGGCGCAGCCGCACCTAAAATTAGGGCGAGCTGCCATTTTGCTGCACAGATCCAAGACAAACCCCGCGCGCTTGGTGATGTCCCTGTGTGATGGTTCACCGTTGGAGACTAACGCGCATGGATCGATGCTTAACACGGCCTCCCTCTTACTTACCTCGTCCGTCACATTCCAACATGGCTATTACGAGCAAGACCAGAACCTTGCGCCACCCGGCTCTTGTCTGCATACAGCATTTGCGCCTTTCTGCCTTTTTGGATCTTCCTGTCTGTCATTTATCGGTCATCACGTCTATTCTTGTCATGAACAGTGCGGTTCTCGTTGGGAAAAGAAGAAAAATTGCACGTCGGAATGCCTCTCTTCCTTGTCGATAGGGTTGCATTTTCTTCTGCTGCAAATCACCGATGAAAGGCATGCTGCACGCTTGTTGCCGCCAGCGCGCATGCTCACGACATGCGTGCGGTGCTCACCGCGCTGTGGTACAGAGGCGCAGGCTTAGTGGGCTGATGCCCACGCCCAAGTGACCATTTTGGAAACGATTCCTTCTCCCATATCGTGCCTTAGCCCTCTATACCGCTATCCTGATTGGTAGCTTGGCCCCTGGTCTGACGTCGCTACGTTCCAGTCTGTCCAGCGATTGCCAGGTGCCTTGCATGCAGGCCGCCTTCTATTGGAGAGCTGGCGATCACACAACACTGTATCGGATCCCCATCTTCTCAGCACTAGCGATATCCATTTTTGTGTTGGCTTGTCGCGAGCTTCGCTAAGCCCTGGACTCCCAAGGCTGTAGTATCCGGTAGGCTTTGCTGACGTCCCTTGGTCCCCACTTATTTTCGTTCACAGCAATCCCATAATATATCACCCACCTCGTGAAGGGCAAGCGTGCTGTTCACATCACTTACACACTCTCTGGCCGCGTGTAACCATGTCGCAGTCTATTCAACCCGCCCAAGAGCAGATGCTCTTTCCTTCTGGCAACGCTTCGGCGTTCATCGAGACTTCAGGTCTTACGCCAGAACTCCTCGCCGACGTTTCCAAGTCAAAGTTCGTCTGGGCGTTGTCCTTGTTACTCTTGATCGGTTTGGCTCGTATCTTCACATCATCGAAGCAAAGGCTTCCACCTGGTGTTAAGCCGTTGCCCAGACTTCCTGGTTCGTGGATATCGTTTCCTCTCTCACCGACATATCATTGTTAACTTTTCTTCAGGTCTCCCCTATGCTGGTCGTTTCTGGGATATCCCCGCGGAAGGCGTAAAGGCAGCATGGCACTTTGGCGCTCTCCACAAGAAGTACGGTCCAATCTACGAATGGAAGGTCATGGGCACTATCCACATCTGGGTCGAAAATGACAAGATTGCCCGCGACTTGTTCGTCACGAGACAGCGAAAGTACTGCGATCGTAACGTTCTCCCTGCCGCTGTTAAAGTCAAGTATGGCTCCGAGCTGCTTCCGTTGATGGGTTATGGAGACGCTTTCCGCCGCTACAAGAACTTCATGCACATGATTATGAGGCAATCAAACCCGAAGCAATTCTATGGCTGGCCTGTCATTGAGAACAAGAAGACCCTGAGACGCCTTATCGAATCGCCCGAACAGTGGTCTGAGCACATGATCGTTCATTGTGAGTATAATTGTGGAATATGGTAGACATGGGCTGCAAATTGACAACATTTCAGGCGCCAGGACGATTGCCAGTGTTGCTTGGGGTGACCCTGCCCACGGGACCAAGTTGCTCACCATGGTCCCATATCTGCTCAAGACCGTTTCTCCCGCCGGCCCGATCATCAACAAATTGACATTCCTCCAAAACCTTCCAGAGGCTATCTCGCCGTTCAAGCAAGAGGAGAACAAGCAATTTGAGCGCGTCAAGGTTGCCTTCTACGAGGCTCTTCAGGACGTAAAGGACCGTATCGCAGCCGGCACTGCCGAGGACAGCTGGAGCAAGCTCTGGTTGACCAGCGAAAGCGAAAAGGCCAATATCACGCTGAACTGGCACGAGGCAGCTCACGCCATCGGTTCCAGCTCATTCGTTGCAATTGCGACGATCGGCGGCCCGCTGCACTGCTTCTTCACCGCCATGTGCCACTACCCATCCTGGCAGGTCAAGGTGCAGGAAGAGATTGACCGCGTCTGTGGCGACCGCCTTCCTCAGATCGAGGACATGCCACAATTGCCACTCCTCCGTGCCACTGTCAAGGAAATCCTTCGCTGGCGCCAGCCAACTCCCCTCGGTGTGCCCCACGTCGCTCTCGAAGACGATGTCTACGAGGGCTACTTCATCCCCAAGGACGCCATCGTGCACGCCAACCACTAGTAAGCTCTCTTCTTATACCCTCCATCCACTCACAAGCTAACCAAAATCCCCAGCCTGATCTCCCGCGAAGAATCCCTCTACCCCGACCCAACCGAATTCAAACCTGAACGCTGGGTCGACCCCGCCTACCCAACCTACAAAGA
The DNA here is from genome assembly GCA_030772445.1 of Cladosporium sp. MBC 237. Lineage (NCBI taxonomy): Eukaryota > Fungi > Ascomycota > Dothideomycetes > Cladosporiales > Cladosporiaceae > Cladosporium > Cladosporium sp. MBC 237. The sequence continues at coordinate 95,478 of JAPHCH010000012.1, read as the reverse complement.
GCCCCTGACCGAATACCCCAACCTCCGCGGCGACACCTCCTTCGGCTACGGCAACCGCGCCTGCCCCGGCGTCGACCTCACCCAAACCGAGCTGGTAACCCTCCTCGGCGCCCTCCTCTGGTCTTTCACCGTCAAGCGCCGCGAAGGCGCTGTAGGAAACGCCAACCCCGTCCCCTGGTACGAAACCAACCCGTACGTCATCACAATGTCCAAACCTTTCAACTGCGACATTCAGGTCCGCAGCGAGGCGAAGCGCAAGTACATTCTCGACGGCTGCCCGGATGCCGGGTATGTTGTCAAGAAGAACGAGGACGAGCGCGAGAACCAATGGGATATTGTTAGGCCTGAGGACGAGCAGGTCCATTACAGCTGGGAAGGGCTGACGGCTCGCTTTGAGACTCCCGCTGTTATGCCTACTTACCCGCCTGGCGTGTGAGGCATGAGATGTCGTCGGTGCATCATTTTCTTGAATATTCCTATGTCGAGAATTCTTCACCTCGCGCGTTCAGATTTGGATTGATATAAAGGTATGGATGGGGATGGGATGTATTTAGCGGGCGTCTTCTTCTTCTTCTTCTTTTTCTTTTGTTGGAAGGGACGGATCATAGAGCATGCTTCGTCAAAGGACTTCACTCACGATTACGTCTACCACAGATTGCGCCACTGGCTACCTTGCAAAGATTTTTCAGATTGATTGCACGAGATTACTATAAGATGAGGGGAAAAATTGGGCAGAGTAAGATGTCACAGTCCTTGTTTTCTTCCTTTCTCCTCTTCTTCATTTCCTTTTCTTTTTCCCAGCGTTCGAAAGATTCCTTGGAACAAGCAGCATTACTTGATTGGTTGCAAAGCACATAGTTTATTCAAACATCATGATTCATTTGATACCAACAGGAAAAAGAAAATTCACCACTGCAATTCCCAAAACTGTTCCCTTCCCTCCATCCTCTCGTCCCTCCTAAACCCTCCACCTCCCCATCCAAGCCTCCACATACCTCGCCACAAGCCCATTCCCAACCGGCTCCCCCACTTCCCTCAAAACCTCACAATCGCCCAAAGTCCTCTTCGTCTCAAAAACCAGACCGGCCGGTTCCGCCGTCGCTTCTTCAGCAGAAATCGCAGACCCGTACTTCCCCTGCCAGAAATCCAGAAGCTTTATACTCGGGTTCTTGGAAGCGTCTTGCTCGCTGGCGGCCAGGCGGCGGAGCCATTCCTGCGGACTTACGATGTCGAAGGCCGGCAAGTGGGAGCTGCGCTGGAGCGCGGGCAGGAAATCGCCTCTCCAGCTGAACGTGTGTGGGTTGACGATGTGGTAGACTAAGTCTGCGTTTGCGTCTACGTCTGCAGAACCTGAGCCGGGAGCCGACAAGGCGAGTTCCGAGACTGCTTCGGCGCAGGCGTCGACGGGGAGCCAGGAAGGGTTCTCGTGCAGAGCGGGCAGGGCGCCTACGCTTACTGCGCTGCGGACCATGAGGGCGATGGCTTCCGTGTCGTTCCAGATTGCGCTGGTGCGGTCGCCGCTCAGCTGGCCGATTCGCAGGACGCGCGCGTGCATGCCTGTGGCCAGCATGGCGTTGCGGGTGATGTGTTCTGTGACGAGCTTGCTTCGGCCGTAGCCTGTTCCTTGGGCGTGGGCGAGGTTTTGGACGGCTGTTTCGGGTATGGAAGCTGGCTTGGGAGTTCCTGAGGCGGTACTGACGGAGCTGCAGAAGAAGAATTTTGCTGGTTGGGGGAGGTGGGTTCGTAGGCAGAGGTTGATGAGGTTGTGGGTGCCGCGGATGTGTTGGGTTTCGAAGGAGCGGACTCCCAGGTTGAAGTTTACGGCCCAGGCGCTGTGGATTACGGTTGTGAGGGTGTTGAGGAGGTGGTGCAGGGTGTGGGTGTTGAGGCCTAGGTTTGCTTCGCTGAGGTCGCTGGGGAGAGCGTGGATTTTGGAATGCTCGTTGGAGGTGAGCTTGATGTTGCGGCTTTCGAGGGATTGGATGAGTCGGGCACCTGCTGCTGCTTGACCGGGTGCACGTACGAGAGCCCATACTTCGGCCACGGAGGGTTTTTTGGCTAGCTCTGCGACGAGGAAGGCTCCTAGGTTGCCTGTCGCGCCTGTCACCAGGATGACCTCCTTTCCTGGCTGTGCAGTGATTGTTGGGAAGTGCGTGGTGAAGTTGGAGTATTTCTTGATAAGTTCCTGCATGACGGCAGTCTCATCTTGCTCTTCTGAAGCTTCCTGACCTGTCCGGAGTTGATACAGGTAACTCGCCAGAGCCTCCACAGTCCCCTTCTCGAAGACGACATTCTGACTAAGAAGGTCAGAGCCGCTTCCCAGATCTATCTCCTGCTTGATAGAGCGCCAAATCCTCGTCGTCTGCAAGCTGTCAACACCAGCGGAGAAAATGTCCGTCTTCGTATCCGGAAGAGGAACTCTGAGATCGTTCTGGAACTTCGAAAGAAGCCACTGCTCGAGCTCGGGGGTCGACAGTTTCGCTTTTTCAGTTTCTGTGTCCTCAACATTGAGTCGTTGATAGGCCCCATTGATATCGTCCGCGAATTGCTGGTAGACTTGTGCCCGAATGAACGTGCCCTTATCAGTCTTGGGATAAACACAGTCTGCACTTTTGATGACGACCAAATCACGGATGACCCGAGCAAAAGTCTCGGCTTTGGCATTTGCAGCCTCAATAACTGGCCACACCGCATCCAAGTACTCTTCATCTGAGAGGTCCAAGGCTTTGTCCTGAGCGCGGAAGATCAACACACCTGGCATAGTCTGTTGGTAGCCGAAGACGACGGCCTCGCGGACGATTTCCTCCTGTCTGATGCTGCCTTCAATTGGGATTGGAAGAACTTTCTCGCCATTGACGAGTGTAATGCGGTCATCTAGTCGGCTGAGGTACTTGTAGTAGTTGCTCTTGCTGGGATCTGGGTGTCGGGTGAACAAGTCCGCTGTTCGGAAACTGTTGGCGGGATTGCTGGCGCTGAACGGTGGCTTGGAGTTACTGGGTCCTTTGGAGGGCAATCCATCAAGACCAACACACTCGAAGACACCCGGAGCGATTTCATCAAAGAGGACGTGGTCAGCGACTGGAGACCAGCAACGCATATACGACCATTCCTTGTCTCCAGGAGGCCGGAAGGAAGTCATGACTTGTCCAGTCTCAGTAGCACCATAGTTCGCGATGAGATTGACTCCTGCATTCACAAAGCGATCTCCCAGCTCGTCAGGACAGCTGCTTCCAGCGTACATGACAAGCCGAGTCTTGGCCAGGGCATCAACCCCCTCCTGTTTCTCTGCCAGAAGTTTCAACACATACGGCACAGCGCTGACCATCTGTGGCTTCACAGCCTGCATTGCTTCCAGCAAATTGTCGCTAGTGATGGGCTGGCCGTGATTGACCCAGAACATCGGAGCTTTCGTGTAGATCGCACGACCAAACTCCATAAGCGCATGCGAATGAAACAGAGGCGAGGTACAAAAAGACCTCAAAGCGAAGCTCTTCTTGAAATTCGCCAAACATTGATGGTTCGTGAGGAAAATCGGCTTCGGGAAACCAGTACTTCCAGACGAATGCAGAATCCAAGCAATCTTGCCACCCTCCCTAGCAAGGTCGACATTCTGCCTGGTGACGGGCTTGATCGCAGCGCTAGCGTGCCAGTCTGCCCGTTGGAGGATAGAGATACTCGAGCAGCCTGGTCGTTGCGTGGCGATGTCATTGGAGACTTGGCGGAAGTTTTCGTGGATGATCAGACGGTGGCAATTTGCCATGTCTAGCAGTCTGGCGTAGGCATCTGCTGTGAGGCGGGTGGAGAGGAAGAGCACGGCGTAGCCTAGTCGGCTGAGAGCGAGGAATGTGAGGATGGTTTCGAAGCTTGATGTTGCTAGTAAAGCGATGACTGGTGCCTGTTCCAGGTTTGGATCCTAATATCCTGTCAGCTAAAGCACGGCATTGCCATTACCTGAAGGTTCCAAGACTCACAGCAGGCTCCAAGCCATGGTCAATGTAGTACTTCGCAGCAAGATCGGTATATCTGTCAACCTCGGCAGGGGTATGTTCTTCGAAATCCGAAGCGCCCTTCACCGGGTAGCAGATAAACGGCTTTTGCTCGCGCTCAGCCGCATGGCTCCTGATCACGCCGTCTATGGTGTGGAAGTGTTCTACAGGAGGGTAAATGCTGTGGTCCACTCGGCCGGCTTGCGCTGCCCGCTGATGCGGCTTTGTGAGCGTCATTGTCGAAGACATCTTGGGCCTGTGCTGGGAGCGAAGACGATGCTCGACGAGATGACGGAAGTCTATGGCAGGATTTATTTGTGTAAGGAGTTGATGGAGTGGGAAGAGGCAATGGGTTTGCCCATGTTATATATGGATGTGTATTCTTGCCGACTGCCGCGACGGTCTCATTTTCCGTCCACTTTGCCGCATTTCCGATGTCTTGCATATCCGCCTTCAGATCGCCATGCGGAAGTGTTCACGTGAACACAATTCTTCCACCAACGAGTGCGTGTAAGACAAACATCGAAATCGAGCTCATACAATGCAGGTTCCTGGAGCAAAAGCAAAGGCAAAGTCGTGTTCAATTAGTGGTTCAAAGTACATGTAGCTACAGGGCCTTCTTGGATGTATCTATTCCCAACGATGTGCAAAGCATGGCCGGTGTTTCGCTCCAAAAGAAATAACAAACAGCATGATCGTCGGGTCGAACTGCTCGAAGTGAAGTAACAGCTGCAAGTTGCCCCATTCAGACCTTGAGCGTAGTGGAATAATCATCAAGCACACGGATTTTCATGTATCCTCCAAGAAACGCCTGAACATTGCTTAGCGAAAAGGCTTTCCGAACACCAGAGAGCGTCCTATTCTCTCTTTGGATGAATCTTCTTCGTGACTTGGTTCTGTTTGCCGGCCGAGCGAACCAGAGAAATGAAGAAAGATGTCTTCTCCTTGCCGGCCACGCGCTTTTTGAAAAGTTGTACCAACTCGGAAATAGCAATGCCCTCCTCTGGGATTGCAGCCTTGACCTCCTCTAAGGTTGGCAGGGGAAGAGGATCGGGTGAGCCAGCGCGCGATCCAGACGGAGTACCAGAGGGAGTTCCGTCGCGAGGAGAGCCTGGCTGGGACTTCAGACGAAGTTTTTGAGACGGACGGGTAGCGCGTGAAGTGTCTGTGTCGCTGCCCGATCCATATCCTGTGTGGCGGGACTTGGCTGCATCGGCTGGGATTTGTTAGAGATATATGATAAAGATACTGGGGGGAAATCACTAATACTCACGAGAAAGCGAACCGTTCGGCGCGTTGGGGGACATGGCTCTACCATTGACCCCCTTTGCCTTCTTCCTGGATTCCGTGCCGCTTGCATCGGATAAGTTAGGTGATCCTGGCCTCTTAAGGGAAGCAGCCAAAGCGGCGTTGGACCGCGACGGATCCTTTTTCTCCGAGCGACCAGATGGAGTGTTTGTGCCTTTGGTGGAAGCGCCAGACTTGTCGCCATTTGCTTGGGCAGCCTTGCGTTCTTCTTCTTCTTTGCGCTCTGCCTCGAGCCTCTCACGCTCCTCGTCAGAGTCTTCGTCGTCGCTGGACTCTGAGTACGGGTTCTCTTCAGAATCGTCTTCGTACTCGTACTTGCGCTCCTTCTTAATGAGCTGCTTCTTCATGCGCTTTTCGCGCTTCTTCTGCTCTCGCTCTTCCCTCTTCTGCCTTTCTTCTTCCTCATCGTAGTCCATTTCGGTGTTCTTCAGACCAGGAGCAGAGATGTTCGCACCGCGCATTTCTTCACGAATGCGCTTCTCGATGTCCTTCGCCTCATCTGCCTCAATGCCGAAAATTTGGCCTTCGTCATCGTCCTGGAACTCGTCGTTGAACTCGAAATCCAGGTCATCTCTATCCGGGTTGTAAAATTCGCCCTCGTCCTTGACCGCAGCATACCCGTTGTCTTCGGCTGCTTGCGCACGCTTCATCGCACTCATCTTCTCACGCTTCATCCTAGCGTCTTCTACGGCCTTCTCGTCCTTGAACACCTGGGTACCCTGGAACCAGCGAGTTGGTTGGACCTTCGCTTGCATGTATTTCTCCGCTTCCTCCGCACTCATGGCTGCCAGACGGTTGGTTTGGGTGAATTTGTACCAGCGCTCAATTGGTGTCATAGTGAAGATAGCGTGATCCTTGTCGACGGTCAACAAGACGCTAGAATTCGACATAGGCTCCTGGTAAGTACCGATCCAAGTGTTCTTATTCTCGAAGTCTTCCAGGTGCCACGGTTTGGTCTCTTCATAGCGGAGTTGGGCGGCTTTTTGTTGCTTGGGGTTGTTCTCGTTGTAATAGACGTCCTCCACGCTCTTTTGATTCTTCTTCTTGCCTTGTGCCTTCTTAGATGCTGTGCCGGTTGGAGCAATCAGAGCCTGGTTTGCCTCGCGCTCTGCCTGGCGCTCAGCGCGGCGCGCATTGTACAGCTCCCTCTCCTTGTCATCAATTCCTGGAGGCGGATCGACCGGCTCCCCAGTCTCCTGCTTGTCGCGTGCATAACGGCGATGCAGGCGCACGGGTCGAGTGAATTGGCTGGCGTCATACGGATCGATCACAGGCGGCTTTTCGTTTGCGTCTACGCGCGTGCTGAACTTGAAGCCATGATAGCGCATCCCATCCTCAATATCCTTCTTGCTGATAAATACACCGTACTCCACAAACTTGGGCTCGGCGGATGCATTTGGGGCTTGCGGTGGTTGCTGCTGTCCTGAGGGTCCTTGGGCGGCAGGTGCTGTTGATGCAGGCTTCTGCGCGGGTACAGGCCTCTTCGGTACAGGTCTCTTCTTCTCTACGAATGCGCTCGGTTGAGGCCTTCTTCTGCGGACTGGCGCCGCACCGCCGGCATTGGGTGTTGTCGAGTTAGGCCCTGAAGGCGGCGTGGGCGCAGCGGAGTTGCTCATTGTGTTGATGGTAGGCAAATATTGGTAGTGCGCGTGAAGTAGAGACAGTGGGTGCGCGATCGCTGCGTCAGACAGCTGCCGGGAGCTGCGAGAGCAATGGCACAGCTATTGATGAAGCACGCTTTGTATCAGAAGGACGCGGTGAGGTAATAGAGTTCGCAAGGAACTGGTCCGAAGGTGTTGTCGCGATTCCCTGGTGGGTCCGAAGGCAATTAGGTTGTAGTGGGTGGTGGGTGTTTGTGAAGCGACAGTTGAAAGATGCCTTTCCTTGCGTTGGCAAGCGAGGCAGAGAGATGGGCAGGCAGTAGTGACGACGGAGTTCAGGCGGAAAGACGGCACGTTCCGCTTCCCCGCAGATATCCTTGCTCGCTCTTAGAGCCTCCTACCACCTTAGATCTTAGACTTTAAAGCAAACCGATTCATTGACGACTGGCAAACCGCGCGCCACCACGTTTGCGTAAAGCACAACACTCTCCTTCACTTATCAACTGGAGATCATCGCGGATCGCTTCTATCACGACGCTTGGCGTATGTTTTCTATCGTGCGCGACTGTCTTCGATTCGTCAGCAGGCTCGGTGTTATTGACTCGAACATCTGATACCGCTCCGCCCCGGCACCCAAAGGCATCTTTTTTAACAACTCCGTCTCTTATATCGACATTGCTCCAACCCACAAATATGAACGGTCACGCTAATCAATCGACCAATGGGCTTGAGGACCAAGTCAGGAATATGCTATTGTCTGGCTCTTCCTCGCAGCAGCCAGGTGGTGCATACCAACAAGCGAGACCCAACGTGCCTTTGCCTACAGCCGCCAATCATCATGCAGCAACTTCGAACCAGCGCTCTCATGGCCTCAATGCACGCGTTCAATCCAACTCACAAATGTCTGGCCATCAATACTCACAACCGCAGCAGCCTCCGTACGGTCGTGGTTATGGGTCAAATCGTTATCATCATCCGCAGTCTCCACACGCACCTGCTTTCGCTTCCAACGCACCTCATAATCGTCCGAACTTCCAGCAACACGGCCAAACCCCAGGATTCCCCAATCGGGGTCGCGGTAGACCGTTCTCGCAACCATATCAACCACGGCAGAACTACCAGCAGTATCAACCTGTTGATCCAAATGCTTTTGCTCGCGGAGGGCGAGGCGGATATGGTCCTCCTCCACAGCAGAGGCGTCAGTTATACCAGCCGGCAGATCGACCACCACCGCCCCGCGGCATGATTCAAGCCCACCAGTATGCTGCGCAGAGCCAGTACCTAGACTCCATCGCCGCTCGAGAGATCCCCACTCTTGAGATGAGCCAAAGCGAGCGCGACGAAAAAGACTCTTTCCGTAAAGAACTCGAAAAGATCTGCCAGGAGGTTTGCGCATCCGACCCGGAACGTCTGCCGAAAGTTTCCATTGAGGGATTTGGCAGTTTCGAGTCCGGCTTCGCCTCCGCTGGCTCGGATATGGATCTTGTTCTTGTGGTACAGGGAGCTGACCCTAATGCCGCATGCTTCTCTCCGCTGGAAGATGATTTGCCTCGATCTCTTGAGAGACGCTTGCTAAATATGGGTTTCGGAGCACACCTTCTCACACGAACACGAGTCCCCATTATCAAAGTTTGTCAGGCACCTGGTCCAAGTCTATTGAGCAAGCTACGCGAGGAGCGGGAGAAATGGGACTTTCTTGATAGAGACAAGAAGTATCCTCATCTCAAGAACGACGAAGACGATCACGCGGAGGAGGACCATGTACTTGGGCCGGAGCACTCAAACATCAGTGCCGACGATGTCGCAAAGGAGGCTACTAGCGAAGCAAACAACGCGGCTTCAGCTGTAGAGCCACCCATCTCAGCAGATACCAGCGCTCCTTCCACTGCAACTACCGCCACTGAGGATACACCTGTGCCGACTGAGGTCGATTCTAAGGAGCGGACAGGCACTAGCAAGGACGATGAGGCCGCTCAGAAACCCAAACGCGACCCCTGGACTCGCGAGAGGAAGGCTGGACCTCTCGACTTTCCCAAGGATGGCGTTGGCATTCAAACGGACATCAACTTCTTCAATCCTCTTGGTATCCACAACACACAGATGCTACGCTGCTACTCTCTTTGCGACCCACGTGTGCGTCCAATGATCCTCTTTGTCAAATCATGGGTCAAGCGTCGGAAAATCAATAGCTCATATTCTGGTACTCTATCGAGCTATGGGTTTGTTCTTATGACACTGCACTATTTGATCAACGTGGCAAACCCCCCTGTTCTACCAAACTTGCAGCAAGCGTGGCGACCCCATGATCGCTGCACACAACAGGGCGCCGACCGTGCGGAAATCGAGGGATGGGAGGTTGACTTTTGGCGCCGTCAAGATGAAATCGAGGACGCTGCACGCCTCGGAGTATTGACCAGAAACCAGGAGCCTCTTGGGGCGCTTTTGGCGGGCTTCTTCCAGTACTACTCTTCACAGGGAGGCCAACCATCTTTCCATTGGATGCAGCAGGTGCTCTCGCTACGCTCGCCCGGCGGCCTTCTCACCAAAGAAGAAAAGGGCTGGGTCAAAGCAGTCACAGAGCAAGGTGCCGGCAAGCAAGTCCAGCATCGCTACCTCTTCTGCATTGAAGATCCGTTCGAACAGACGCATAACGTCGCTCGTACCGTGACGCACAACGGCATCGTTGCCATCCGCGATGAGTTCAGACGCGCGCATAGAATCCTACGCGCAATCGGCAATGGCTACCCACCGGCAGACGGCGAGCTCTTCGACGAGCTCGTCGAGGACACCACACTTGACATGTCGAAAGTTGATTGGAACCCCGGTACTGTGGGACAGCAAACCCAACAACCAAGCCATCACCCCCAGCCTCAAAACCCCCGCCAGGAGCAAAAACCTTCCCAGCAGAGGACTTTGAACGTCACTGACACCGATGCTTTCCCTTCTCTAGGCGCGCCGAAGCCGAAGCAGAATGCCAGGCCGCCAAAACCCGCAGGCACGAAGCAGAAGCAAGATTGGCTCAAGGGTGGAGAAATCTCAGGCGATAAGGCGAAGGCCTACCTGGAGGATTTGAAGCGTCGGAAGGCTGAGGAAGCTGCTAAGACTGCAGCTGCGGATGTCTCTGAGGATTAGTTTGGGCTGTGGATGTACGATTGACGAGGTTTAGGAGCATGACTAGCAATAATCGCCACTGCTGGGAGTATGCCCGCACCACCACCTCAAAAGGAGGGCATCAATCCCCACGCAAATGAAATTCAAATAAGGCATCAATACACATAAAATCATACTTTTCTAAGCAACCTCGACCATCCTCTCCTCCTCATCCACCGAAGTCCCCTCCGTCAGCTCCTTCATCTTCTTCTCATCCGCCCTCTCCTCCCCCTCCTCGCCCCGCATAATAGTCTGCACAATCCGATCGGCATTCTGCTTCACATCCTCATCGTCATGATGCGAGTGCAACTCGCGCAGGATCGGATAAAGTTTGATTTGCCTGAACAAATCCCTCGACTCGCGCGTCGCGCACAGCAGCAACAGAGTTTCAAGGTGCGTGACGATGATGTCCGCTTGGGCCTCGCGCGCCTTGTCTGGGTCGAGGAGCTGGCACTCGTCCAGCATGCCCTCGGTGTCTTCGTCCGAGTACTCCTCGTTGCCCATGAGGGGGAGGAGGAGGTAGGGGAGCAGATTCGCGCCTTGAGCTTCATCGGAAGCGAGCAATTTGCCATGCGCGGGGACGTCGAAGGCGCAGTTCTTGATCGTGTTGGCGACGCCGCGGCGGCGGATGGTGGATTTGTGTTCCGTGAAGACCAGCATTTTCGTCAACGGCACGATGTCGCCGTCTTCCTTGCGGGGGGAGAGGAAGTGGGCGCGGCCTTCGGCGTGTTTGGCCAGGTCGGCGAAGAGGTAGGACAGGTAGTCGTAGTCTGCGTGGGCGTTGTAGCTGCCGTCGGCGCCTTTGACGAAGCAGTCGAGGAGCTGGTCGATTGCCACGGGGGAGGTGGAGAGGGGCTGCGGCACTTCGCGCGTGAAGGTGAGGAGTTTGGTGATGTTGGGGGATTTGGCCAGATTGGCTAGGAGCATGCAGTGGAGGTTGCAGTTTTTGTTTGTTTGGTCCTGGGAGGGGGAGGGTTAGTGATTGGGGTGCTGTGGTGGTGGCGAAAGGGTTTGGAGGGAAGAGATGGGGGTTCGCTTGGCGACTTACTGTTACTCTGCGCAGGAGATCTCCGAGGAAAACGTCGTCGTCGATCATGCATTTGACGACTTCCTCGTCGTCGGACACGTTGATCAGCATGGTGAGGGCATTTTTCGAGATGGGCGTGTAGTCCTTGATCAAGAGTTTGAGGTCGACGATGGGTTCCAGCTGGTTGCGCTTGAACAGACTGGGCTGGGCGGTGCTGTAGCCAACAAGATTTTCGGCGGCTGTGAAGAGGCATTAGAATTGGTTTGATTATATTTTCTTTTTGTATCGTGATATACCAATTTGACGGATTTCAGTGTTGCCGTGGTGGAGGAACTCAACGAGCTACAATGATGTGTTAGCCTGACAATGCTGGCGAGTGTTGCCATTAAAATAATCCACTTACCTCCTCTAATTCTGAAGGCATTTTTGCTGGTGCTATATCGTAGATTCTACGTATACAACGATGTGTGATATGTCAATCGTTCGACTCAGCCAGCGCCTGTGCACGAAATTTATGGTTTCGTCAAAGGTGCCGTCACACCCCCAGACAAAAGAGAGACTCTGGCTGGCTGATGACTGGCAGCGCAGACTTGAGGGAGATCGATCGGCAGCGCGAGCGGACTTCGCGGCCCTGCAGATGCGGCTTGTGCTGTGCTTTGTGCTGTGCTATCAAGTATGTTCGTACGTACGTGAATACTGCAATACTTCCCAACTCTCTCCATACCTTAAACTCTTCCCTGTCTTTTCCCTCCCTCTGCGTTGTTCGTACCATATTCCACCGGCCATACCGGCCATGCTTGTATTAGTCCTTTCATGATTCCATCCCGCGATCCTTCCAGCATTCTGTACAAGTAGACACGAAGAGACGCAATCATGTTTCAGGCAAGTCGCATTCCACACGCCTACAAATTCTATACAGCAATACTGACTGGTCCTATCGCATATACAGCGCATCAAAAACTTCAACATCGACACTTTCCTCGACAGCAAGATCGCAGAAGAGCAGGCGCGACAGGGAGGATCACAGCCCGGCGCCGCAGCCGGTCCTAAACGATCTTCCAGCAACGCCGGTCCTCGACGAGGGAGTGGTAGGACAGACTCCCCTGCTAGAAAGGCCGGGAGTCGACTCAGGGTGCCCGAAGGCGAAGGCGCCATCGCCAAAGCACCTGATCCCGAGGAATTCGTGATTGGCGATGATGGCTCGGATATCTCGAGGACGGCGACTCCTAAGCCGGTGAAAGAGGAAGGCGATGCGACAGCGACCGCCAAGGAGGGCGAGCAAGGTGAGGCAAAGAAGGACGAGGGCGACGAGAAGGCCCCGAAGGAGAAGGGAAAGGAGAAGGCCAGGGACGATGAGCTCCCCGAGGGTGTGCAGCAGAAGCTTGCCAGGTTAGAAAGCCTGACGTCCAAATATAAAGGTATGCTGCACGAGACCCAACTGCACCGCGATTGGCACCTTTTGTTTTACTCACAGAACGCGCTTTGTACAGAACTCCTGCGAAACTACCGTGCCGCGCACGCTCGCGTGGCGCAAACCGAGGCCTTCGAAGCGACTTTGCGCGAACATACACCACTGGCGAACGTTAGCGACCCTGGTGCGCTCGTTGAATTTTTGAACCAGCGCAGCCTGCAGAGCGAGATGGTCATGGAAGAGCTGAAGCGCATCACGGGCGAGCATAGGGATACAGTCAAAGAGCGGGATGAATTGAAGGGCAAGCTTGAGGAGGCTGAGAAGAAAGCTAAAGAGGCCTTTGACGACGCTGCTGGGCTACGCAAGGAGCGCGAGGAGCAAGCCAAGGTAAAGAACGCGCAGGGTATGGACGACAAGTCAAGCTCGGATCCTTTGGGCGCGGATGCTGTTAATGAAAAGGCCCTGCCGTCTCCTCCCGCTGAAGACAAGAAAGACGAGTCGAAGGAAGACAAGGACGATACTTTCTTCGATTACGACAACGACTTGGAAGCGCAGGTGAAGAAGCATGAGGAAGAGATCAAACAGCAGCGCGAATCTATCAACAAGCTCGAGACGGAGAACGCTACAATGCGCCAGGACCTCGACACTGCTCGGCAAGAACTTGCCGACTCAAAGGATGCGCTCTCGTACCGCGACGGCGAGGTTGAAAGTGTGCGTACCGAGCTCAACGAAGCCAAGCAGCAGGTCACCGAGTTGGAAAACTCATGCCAGTCTACGAAAGAAGAGCTCGAGCAAGCCAAAAAGAATCTCGCCACTGCAGAGGAGAAGCGCGAAGCCATGCAGGCGAGTCTCAAGAAGGCCCAAGAAGACCTCAGTGCGAAGAGCAAGGAGCTTGGGGACAAGGCTGCGGCTGCAGAGGAGAATCTGAAAAAGCTCCAGGCGGAACAGGAGAAGAACGCAAAGGCTGGCAAGTCTAGCAGCGAGCAAGACCAGAAGCGCATGAAGACTTACCAGGACGTCATCGAAGGACTTCGGGCACAGCTGAAGGAAGCGAAGGAGGAGAAGCAGTCTGCCGAGAGCAAGGTGAACGACCTCAACCTCCAAATCAACATACTCGAGTCGGAAGCGAGCTCTTCGCAGGAGATCATTCACCGTCTCAGGACTTCGGAGACGAGCGCGACCTCTCGCGCTCAGACCTGCGAGAGCGAGTTGAAAACCGAGACAGCCGCTCGAGAGAAGGCAGAGAACATGTTGAAAGCGAAGAAGGGGCATGAGTCGGCCGTTGCCAGCCTCAAGAGCCAGTTGACGCGCGCCCAGGAGGATCGTGACGCTGCATACCAGATGATTATTGACTGTGGAAAGTGCGTATCACCGGCCAAGGAGAGTGGCAATCCTGCTGTGGAACCCCAAACTGACTCTGTCAGCATGCTTCTAACACAGTCTCCCGGTAAATCGGATGATGCCGAGACTACTGAGACTGCGCCGCCTACCGGAACCAGCACGCCGACTGCCGAGGGCGGAGAGCCAGCAACTGGGGATGCGAAGAAAAAGAAGAAGAAAAAGTCCAAGGCCAAGAAGAAGGGTGCTGCCGCTGCTGAGGATGGCACACAGACTCCTGCCGAGCAGCCTACTGCCGCGGAGTCTAGCTCGACTGCTAAAAAGTCCACGGTTGCCGACCTTGTTGCTGAACCCGACAAGGCCCGCGAGATTCTCAAGCAAATTGATCCTGCTTCGATCGCCAGCGTGCTTGCAGGTTTCACCAAGCACCGTGAGGAGCAAGGTAACCAGGACGACGAGCAGGATGCCACGCGTCAGCATCTTGAGGACTTGGTCGAAGAGCACCGACAGACGATCAAGAATCACGAAGTCGTGATCCAGGCGCGTAGCGAAACCATCGAACAGCTCCAAGGCACGATCCAGCACAAGGAGAAGGTGATCGATGGACTCAATGAACAGATCAGGGAATCTGGTATTGAAGATCTGCGCCAGGAAGTGGAGGACAACAAGGACCAGCTGTTGGAACTCGGCAAGCAGGCCACGGATGCGAAGCATGAGCTCAAGCAAGTCAGCGAGGCTAAGCAAAAGCTGCAGGAAGAGCTGGATGCGCTCCAAATTGAGAGCGATAAGTCTGCGAAGCGTGTCAAAGAGGCAGAGACACAGCGCGAGGAGTTGTCTCAACGCTGCACCAAGCTGGAGGCGGAGATCTCAGAGCTCAAGACCAGCCAGACATCTTCCAACACGGCTTCTGCTGAGGAGCTGCAAGCTACAAAGGAGAAGCTCGAGGCTGCTGAGAAGGAGAAGGAGTCTCTGCAACTTGCGAAGGACACGTGTGAGAAGCAGATTGAGGAGCTGAAGGCGCAGCACACCGCTTCTGGTGAAGAGCTCGATGCGAAGCACAAGAAGCTGAACGATGAGTTCGAAGAGCTAAAGAGCCGCGCATCCTCTCTCGACACTGACCTCGCGGCCGCCAACCAGCTTGCTCAGACGCGCTACAAGGATCTCACAGATCTGAAGGAGCACCTGAACAAAATCCAGCCCGAGCTGAAGAAGCTGCGCGACGAATCCGCAGAGCTCAAGACGGTCAAGGCGGATCTTGAAAAGTCCAGCGGCAGCGTCAAGAAGCTCGAGTCAAAGGCGAAGGACTTGCGATCGGAGATTGCAGAGTACAAGTCACAGGCGTCCGAGAAGGACAGCGAAATCGCCAAGCTCAAGGAGCAAGCGAAGAAGAGCGACGAGCGCAGCTCTGCCCTCGAAGACAGCTACGAGCGCGCCCGCAAAGACCTCGAAGGCAACGAGCGGACCCGCGACGAAGCCATCGAAGCCCGCGAGAAACTGCAGCAGCAACTCGACAAAGCGCACCAAGATGCCAAGACGTCGAAGACATCCCTCGAGGATTTGGAAAAACAAGCGAAGAAACTCGGCGAGGAAGCAGGCAGCCTCCGCGAGGAAATCTCCCTCAAATCCGCGCAGCAGGAAAGCGCGCAAAGTCTGGTAGACAGCATGCAGGACCAATCGCGCGAGATGGCCACGCAGATGAAAGAGGCCCGCGAGCGATGCGAGAGTCTCGACGAAGAACTCGCGGACGCCCGACGCCTACTCTCCGAGCGCAGCAGGGAAGGCGACACGATGCGCCGCCTCATGGCCGACGTGGAAAGCCGAGCCGAAAGCCGCGTGAAAGAAATGCGCGAACGCCTCGACCTGGCCGTGGAAGAGCGCGACCGCGCCGAAGACGAAGCCAGCAGCATCGGCCGCCGCAAGGCGCGCGAACTCGAAGACCTCAAAACCCGCCTGCGCGACGCCGAGCGCGACGCCAGCCGGGCCTCAGAAGCGCGCGCGGAAGCTGAGAAGAAAGAAACGGCTTTCAAGGCCAAGCAGGCCGAACTCGAGCAGCGCGCCGCGCAAGCCCAGGAGGAAATCACCGAAGTCCGCTCCGCCATGGCGCAGCTGCGCGATGCGCTCGATGAAGGCGAAAGACAGGCTGGCGAGGTGGAGAGGGAGAAGCAGGAGCTCCGCCAGACGCTTTCGGAGCGCGAGGCAAGGTTGGAGAAATTGCAGAAATCTTCCAAGGCCATGGCTGAGGAGATGAGAAGTCTGCAGCAAGCCGCTGCTGCCAGCAAGAAGCCACCGGTTGGCAGCATGCAGACTTCTGCCCGTTCGTCTCTCGACAGTACCAGTCGGGTCGCGAGTCCGACTCCTAGTGCGTTGAACGGTGGAGGCAGAGAGGGTGGTGGTGGTGCGATCGATTACGTGTACTTGAAGAATGTGCTGCTGCAGTTCTTGGAGACGCCGGAGAAGAAGCATCAGATGCAGTTGGTGCCTGTGCTGGGGATGTTGTTGCAGATGGATAAGTGAGTTTTTTCTTCCTTGGAAACCATCCCCGGGGGGTGGTGTTGGGAAAGGATTGTTCTTGCTGACTTTTGGTTTCTTTTTTCTCCCCCACAGGCAAGATCAGCAGAAATTCGCATCGGCCATTTCTGCTCGTTGAGCGTAAAGTTGACAATTTCTCGGGTTTGCGAGAGCAAATGGCGAAAGCGCGCCAGAAGTCGGTGGTTTTTTTGGTCTCTTGAGGCTCGAAGTACTCCTAGCGCTCTGTTAAGTTAGCAGGGTTCGATGCGCTGACCGCCCACCCACGCCATCAAGAGGAACAGTGAGTGGTGCTGTGCTGCCGCTTCTGGGACGGCTCCGGCGCATGCATTCGTGCATGCCGATATGCTCGCCAGGCTCTGTTGGCCCGACAGTGACGACCTGGCAGATCGTTGGACAAGAACACCGAGCCAGGCCCGGTCTGCACGGCTTCCGTCCACCTCCAACCACGCGGTCGCAAAGCTACGAACACACGAAGGAGAGGAGTTGTGCGTTCAGGCAGCAGCATCGTGGTTATGCGGCCGAGGGCTGGGGGACGCAATGAACATTGAAAGCACGAACGAGCGGGCGCGTCGTCATGGAAGGGGGAGACCGAGGGAGTTGGCAGAGGAGAGAAGACGTGCGTGCGTGGGTGTGTGCGTGTGTGTACTTTTACGACCTTAGAGATGGCTAGGACATGCATTGTAAGCAATCAAGAAGAAGACGGGGAAGGATTACCCGATCTGCGATCTTTCAGATGAAGCATGGTTTCAAGTCTGCGCGGTGTTCGGCTTCGTTGGTCGAGGAAACTCAATCATCAGTAGAGCAGAGTAGAAGAGCGGAGAGTAGAGTAATTAGTAAGGTAGGGTAGTAATAAGACACTCGCTGACCCGTTCGTTGATCTGGGGATTCGATATTCGATTTTCAAGGCGAGGCGAGGCGAGGGTAGAAAAGCGGAAATCCAAGCACATGACAAGATAAGACAAGACACGAGAAAAAGCGAAGTCAATGGCAAGGTAAGGTAAGGTAGGTTTTGTTTTAAAAAAGCCCCGATGTCGTTTTGGTGGTATCATATTTCATTTCTTATACTACTACTGCCAGTACGCATCAATCGTCCAACCGTCCCCGGACGGACGAAAAAGCGCCCTCCATTCGCGCGAAAGACCAATAAAAAAACACCGAAGCTTAGTACTTAGAGAAAAACACACGTGCCGAGGAGGATAAAACGTGAAACGGGGATATCGATCATGAGATGCATTGACCCGCTTTCTCCTTTGGTTCCTTTGACAAAGGCTTGGTGCCGATGTCAAGGGATTCAAGAGGGTCCGGGACGGTGCATCGAATGATGAGGCGTGCGAGCAAACGCGGTGTGCGATTGCCTTACTCCTCGTCCTCGTCGTCGTCGACGCCGCCCTGCGTTGGGAGGGTGGATTAGTCAAGAGACTTTGAGATTGGTGAGTTTGGGAGGGCATGGGATGGGATTAGAGATCGGGGAACGAGAGACTTACGGCAGTGTAGGCGGCCTTCTCCTCTTCGTAGCGCTGCTTGTCGGCCTTGGCCTTGGCCTCGTACGGCTCCTTCTGCTTGTCGTTCAGGGCCTTCCACTTCTCGCCGAGCATCTTGCCGACCTCGCCTGTTGGGAGAAGTTAGTGTGTTGGACTTTTGGTGGATGATTGGGAGTGCGCGAGGGAAGGAAGGGCGGTAATGCGTGCGCGAGACATTGAGACTTACCGAACTTGATGCCAGGGTTGTCCTCGCGGACCTTGTCACGCTGCTCGTTGGCGAAGAACATGTAGGCGGAGAGACCGCGCTTGGGCTGGTTGGGGTCTGGGACATGGGAATTAGTACGACTTGTCGCGATTTGACTTGACGAGACGCGCCTTGGGTGGCGACGAGGTCAGTGATGAGCAGGAAGATACTTACCCTTCTTCTTGCGACCGCCCTCGGTCTTGGAGCCACGCTTGGCGCGAGTGGTCTTCTCCTTAGGCATGGTGGTGGAGGGGTTGTTTGGTTGTTGGGTTTTGGTGGAAAGACTGAAGCGCGCGACGCGTCGTTAGCTTGTGTGTTTGCGGGCGAGGCACGCGACCGGGAATATCGTAATGAAAGAATCGCGCGAACGTGGTGGTGGAGTTGCGATCGATGGCGATGTCGGGATACCCGTGGCTTTGAAGCGCGCATTGTTGCTTGCTTGCTTGCCGGTGGGAGCTGGCGGTCGCGGTCGCAGGTGGCGCGCGTGACGCGACGAGCGAGTGAATGATGGAGGGAAGATGAGACTTACGGAGTGTTTGTGTGGAAATCGAATGCGCTGTGTAGAACAGGCGTGGGAGTTTGACTGTGTGAACGTCCGGGTTAGACTGATGAAAGGCGGTTGAT
Organism: Cladosporium sp. MBC 237; assembly: GCA_030772445.1. Taxonomy (NCBI): domain Eukaryota; kingdom Fungi; phylum Ascomycota; class Dothideomycetes; order Cladosporiales; family Cladosporiaceae; genus Cladosporium; species Cladosporium sp. MBC 237. The sequence continues at coordinate 76,779 of JAPHCH010000012.1, read as the reverse complement.
GAATCGACGACTAGAACAACAATGGATGATGGATGCAAAGGACGCGGCGGAATGCGACGAGCAATAACAAAGCAGGCGTCGAGGTTTTCGAAGGGCGGTGAAATCGGGGGTGCAGTTGTTGTGAGGGTGATCGTGCAATTGATATATTGTGGTGGTGAAGCTGGGGGATTTTTTGTATGGGGACCGGGGGCCTCACTCACCTGTTTTTGTTGGAGGGCGTGTTTTGGTGGTGGATTTAGTAGGAGAGAAGCTGTAGGCAGAGAGAGGACTGGCACAGCAAAAGTGACGGGCGTGGGCGAAGCGGCCCTCCTTGAGCCCCAGAGCGCAATTGCCCCGCGATCCCCTTCCTGCCACCACCACCACACACACGCAGAAGTCTTGTTGCCCGCCCAAAACATTCAAGCCGTGCGCCGGAGTTAACGATAGACTCTTTTTGATTATTGTTTTCCTTCATTATCGTTGTATTTGTGACACGGAAAATGCAGTATTATCTACGACAATCCCTCTTAACCAACATATACCCTCATCCTACCTTCCAAACACCGCCTGCAAAGCACACAGCACATCTGATCACGGCAATGGCCATGACTTCATAGTTCATCTCATCACGCTAACAGCCAGCAGCACCAGCAGCACCTGCGCCAAACAGCAGAGAGAGTGGAGGAGAGGGCGAGAAGGGCTCTCCGGGCTCTCGGGCAAGCAGCAACAGAGCAACAGCTCCCAGCAATCAGAGACGCGGCAAGCACGCCTCACTCCCTCACAGGGCTCCCTCCTCGCAGGCAACCCGCACGGCCGTCACTACCGCTGCTCCTGCTGTTTGCTCTCCTCCAGCCCAGCCGAGACTCTCCGCGTCCTCCGTCTCACTCGTCCCTTCTCCCTCTCGTGCGCGAGATTATTACCGTCATCTCACCAGGTAATATTATTGGCATGCCACTCATTCCCATAGGCGAGATTATCATGCATGCACCTGGTTATTGCATATGTTTCTGTTTTCCCCCCAGCTCATTTGCTACCAGTCGCGCCTGCGAATCTTAAACGCCTGAGCAGTCTGGCAAGCCTGGAAGCCTGAGCAAGCAAGCACGTGCGTCCTTCACGTGATCAGACTCCTCTCCACCTGCGCGCTTTCCGCATCAGACCAATCCTCTCCTCACTTCTCTCCTTGGTGATCTACATCAACTTCCAACTCCCACTAAACCTCTTTCGCACAATCAAACAAAACTCGGCCTTCTCCCAAAAAGCCGCGCAAACAAACGTCACTACTCCCCACGCGCATCACTCACGCGTACCTTCTAGCTTCTGGATCCATTGTTTCTTCTTGCTCAACGATCGCGCGTACATTTGGTGCAGAGGACTGATGAGGTGAGCCAACATGCTCTTCTCATCTCTCCACTTCCAACACCCGCGACTTGTACACGCGTGTCGTTATCTTGTCGCGCATGTCTCAATCCTCTCTGGCGATTCGGTGGTGCCATGCATAAGTTAATGTAGAGCTATGGTTTGTGCCTCTAGGAGGTACATCGTCCCTCTTGCGCGTTCTGAGCTTCACGTCCTTAGCACTTTGGGATGTCATCTCAAGTCATCATACGGGCTAAGTCTAGACACGCTCAGCATACCATCCAATGTTATGCTTTCATATGGAGAGTGTCTTCGCGAGGACCTTTGGTGGTGCCTTCATTTCACGCTTGCGGCAAACAAAAGCAACATGCGTGAAGACTATAGGAAAGTACCGAACAGTCCACCAAGCTGTAAGGAGTGGAAAGGCTTGTTGCAATATGGGCAAGTTCACAACTGCTTTCAGGGCCACGACATTTTCAATTCACGGATGCTGACAGCAAAGAATCTATTGAGACGGACAAGTTGAGACCGGCTGCGACGTGTGTTACCAAAAATATTTACATTGACGACGTTGAAAGCTACCTTCACCCACAGCTTACAAGCTAGGTACATTGTTTGTTGTACGGCAGGAGCATGATGGGAATTTCAAGAAGAAACCACCAGTCAGAGGCCATCACTGCCACTCAAGAAGATCAATTCAACCCTGCCACAAGCAATCTACAACTCTCAATGAAATCCACGGGCTGTCCACCCTTCGCTACAACTCTTCATCTGCACAAAAAACAAGCCTTACTCAACGCCAAAGGACACCTCACTCTCATCCTCAGACACCATGATACCACGACTGCCCCCAATGCGATTCCGTTCGTCCAAGGGCTTCATAGCCTTTGTCGTCTCCTACGCAATCTTCACGGACCAATTCATCTTCACATCCATCATACCCATCGCACCGAACATGTTGAAGCAGCAATTCAAAGTTCAAGACGCAGATCTTCCTCAGAAGAACTCGCTTATCCTGTCGACCTGCGGAGTGGCCATGCTGGTGGCATCCCGTAGCTAAATTCCTCTTCTGCATCATTCAAACGATCTGCTCACAAGTTCTAGCAATCCTCGGCTGGTGGTCTGATCGTTCTACCTCTCGCCGACCACTATTCCTCGTCGGCTTGGTCATGCTCACCGCTTCGACCATTCTACTCTGGCGAACTCCCATCATCGAACTCGCCTACGTCGCTCGAGTCCTCCAAGGCATCGGCTCCGCCATCGTATGGGTCATGTCCCTTGCCATCATGTTCGACACGGTTGGCCACGCTCGCATCGGAGAATTCATGGGCTACGTGGGCATCGGCATGAACCTGGGCACAATCCTGGGACCTAAATTCGGCGGAATGATCTACGACAGATGGGGTCTAAACGGCGTCTTCACAATGTGCCTCTCCCTCATCGCCGGAGACGTCATCTTCCGCGTCCTCATGCTAGAAAAGAAACTCTCCCGCCGCCACTCCTCCATCTCCATAGCCGCCAGCCACGACACCGACACCGAAACCACCAGCACAACAACCAGCACCATCCCTCCGACCACCACCACCTCCCTCAAAACCCCCACCAGCACCAACACCCGCACCAAACTCCCCTCCCACGCCCGCCGCCTCCCCGCCATAATCACCCTCCTCTACCGCCCCCGCTTCCTCTGCACCCTCTGGGGCATCTTCGTCATGGCCGCGATAGGCGACGCCTTCAAAATTGCCCTCCCCATCCACGCCGCCAAAACCTTCTCCTGGACCCCCACCCGCATCGCAGACACGTACATCGTGCTCGCCTGCCCGGCCTTCCTAGGCCCCCTCTTCGGCCGCGCCGCAGACCGCATCGGGCCCCGCTACGTCGCAGTCACCGGCCTGATCCTCCTAGGAACCTGCATCATCCTCCTCCGCACCGTGCTGGCGCTAGAAGACGAGTCCCCCTTCTGGGTCCTCCTCGCTTGCATCGGTCTCGGCACCACCGTGGCGCTCGAACCTCTGACGGCGGAAATCGCACACGTAGTCGCGAGGGAGGATTCGGAGAGATCTTTCGAGGCGAAGTTCAGGAACGGTTCTTACGGTCAGGGCTACGGGCTTTTTAATACTGCTTGGTCGGCGGGGAATACTTTCGGTCCGCTTTGGGCGGGGTATATATTTGATCGGCATGGGTGGAGGGCGCTTTGGTTGGTTCTTGGGTTGATTACGCTGGGGACTGCGGGGCCTGTGGGAGCGGTTTGTGGGGGGTGGGTGTTGGGGGGGAGGGGGAGGAGGAAGGTGATGTGAGGGGTTTGGGTGTGGGGAGGGGAGTGAGGTGGTGGGTTGGGTTGGGTTGGGTTGGGTTGGGTGGTGTTTGTGTTGGGTGTCGGTGTCAGCATTGGGGAAACTGCAGCTTTCTAACTCGGAATTGGAGTTTATGGAAGCATGGAGCTCTACGTTCCAGACTATCATGAGCGAAAACTCGTCAACGAGAGCAATGGGTGATATCAAGCAACAAGGCTTGGGCAATGGAATGACGAAGCAGACTCGGAACCTCAGGCGAGAGAAACTAGGAGAAACGAAACTCTTCAGAAAAATAGAAGCATTGCTTGTAGTGTACCTCTACAAGAAGTAATCAATAAAACAAAGGATTAGTCAATTTCGAACGTGACCTACAAGGGAAGTCAAGCTGCCAGGGCGTCATTCTGCTCCGCTCGAAGGAAGTGCCGTTTTTGATGTTATTACTTGATGGAAGCATGGGCGCTGTTCTAAGGAATCCCAGGTGAGGAAAGATGAGGGAAAGGGAAACTCACTAGAAAACAGAAGCATTGCCTGTACTGTACCTCTGCAACAAAGCAATTGATCAAAGGGATGTTCTGACATTGTTGAGAAACCATTACCTAGGTACTTATGCCTGAGGTTGAGGAGCCATTGCGGTCGCTTTGCGAAGAGACGACGGGAAGTAGTCTACTATATACTAGTAACGTTTAGGAAGTAGAAGTTGAGATGGCCCTCCTTCGGCATCGAATCGTCATTGAACCGATGAATCTTGCCGAGACAAGAGCAAGGTAACAAGGTAGGTAACAATCAATGCTCGCGTATCTGCGATAAGATGTCTACATGCATGTTACGATTCAGGAGGACGGAGGCCGGGTGGAGACCTCCTCCGCGGCACCAAGAATCATGTCATGATGTACGCCATCGAGTGATGGGATCTTTGATCGCAGCGTACACCTCCTATCAAACTCAAAGACATGCATGTAGGGTTAAGAGTGTCGCTAGCATTGATCTTCAGGCGACGAGTTCAGAGGCTGGCCGCGTCTGCCTGCCTATAAGTGTGTTTTGATATTGGCCGTGGTCAGATATTTCATCATTTCTAGGCGTTGGGAGGCTCATTTGAAAGATATGTGATATGCATCTTCGTATCATTCATTCTCCGAGGCTCATGGCTTCCAAGGTTGTAGAGTGTGGGGTTTATCTGCAAGGTGTTGAGTTTCATAGATTGCTCCGACTCTTACTTGTCAATTGTCACAAGCACCCAAACGACAGGGTGTTTCATTACTCGCGCTCGGTTGGAAGTCTTGGTTGCTTGTGAGCGAGTCCTTTTCCCCGCGGCAGCCAAATGGCCGTTTCGAATGTTCCATAGCCGCTCTTCCGAGCGCCACTCGTGAAACGTCGTGAGTGAGCACGAGCCTTTTGACTCTTCTGCAGAGTTCTCCTTGGAAGTGAAACGTAAAATCATATCGCATCATTCCTCCCTGTCAAAAAGAAGCAGCATTCGCATCAGAAGTCATTCTTCTCCACCACATCAATCCCACAAAGCCCTCAGAAATTCCCCGATCCTCACGCACCGCGGACCTCCACCAAACACGAAGATAGCGACGATCTCTCTGGAGCAATTGGAAGCTAAAGAGCGCCCGTTCCGCGCGGCTAAACCCATTCCAACGGTCTTTGACACCCGCCCTGGTCTGGACTCTGGGCCCTTTTGCAGACGCGTGTTTCCCTGGGCTATTTTTGCCTACAACCACTGTCATCATCGGCCAACGCTCATTCACAAGCCTCGATTGCTTGCTTGCTTGCTCGTGTGTGTGTGGTTCTTTTGTCTTTTTCTTATCCACTTCCCGTCGGTACCTGAGTACCTGCAAGCACCTCGACGTCTTCTGCAAACCTGGAACTACTGCAGTGTCTGGAACCGAGGGTGTGACGACGTCGTGTGAAAAGTGAGCCTTTGTTGGGAACGAAGCTACTTGCTGAGACACACACACACCTTGTTTCTACCTTTGGACTATCTTTCCTTGTTCCTGACTTTTGCTTGCTTGCTTACCCCCACGGTTGTTTTCTATCTGTACTACTACCACCATCCCATCTGCTATCCTCCTACTCTCTGTTACTGGTCTTTTCTTATCTCTTGTTCATTCACGGTCGCTACCCTATCGGCATTCACCTTTTGCATTGGGCCATTGGCCTTCACTGCAGACTGGCCATCAAGGCCTTGCTAGCATTCGCATTTTACAAGCAGCATACGATACACATCATACACATTCAGCATGTCGTCCTTACTGGATCGCACGCTCTTCTCAAGGCAGGATGACGACAGAACCGACAAGCTTCTGGATCTTCTGGGAGGTGGATTTTCCGGTCAGGTATGGCTTCATCGTGATCTACAGTCTTTCAAGCCAATGCTAACAAGTCCCGCAGCTCTCGGACAGTGCTTTCTACTCATCCCTTGGTACATCACTAGGCCTCACTTTACTCGCCGCCCTTCTTTTCTGCTTGCTCCGACCCTACAACAGCGTTGTCTATGCCCCTCGCGCTAAGCACGCCGACAGCAAACATGCGCCGCCAACGATCAGCAAGGGCATCTTCGACTGGATCCCTCCAGTAGCAAAGACAAAAGAGCAGGATTTCGTGGACAAAGTCGGCCTGGATGCTGCGGTGTTCATGCGTGTGGCTCACATGCTGCGCAACATTTTCATCGTCCTGGCTACTCTTGGCTGTGGTGTTCTTATTCCTACCTACTTGCTGTCTTCTTCTGGTTCTTCCGGTGGGAACTATAAGAGGCAGGACCCGGAAACCGGTGCCAACACGTACAACAACAGCTTTTTCATGAAGATTACACCTAGATTCATGGGAAGGAGCTCTGGGCTTTGGGCACTGATTCCTCTGGTCTACGCTTTCGACGCTGTGATTTTCTACTTTCTCTGGCGCAACTACCGCGCCATCGTCCGCCTGAGAAGGGCGTACTTCGACAGCACGGAATACCAGCGTAGTCTGCACTCTCGTACATTGATGCTCACTGATATTCCTAAGGAATTCAGAACAGACGATGGAATCATTCGCATCACGGATGAGGTCAAGGCAACCGACAGTGTTCCCAGAGCGGCCATCGCAAGGAACGTGAAAGACCTGCCCGACTTGGTAGAAGAGCATGAGGAGACCGTACGCAAGCTGGAAGGCTATCTGGCGAAATACTTGAAGAACCCCGATAAGCTGCCCGCTCAAAGGCCGACGTGCAAGGCTTCGAAGAAGGACAACTCCTACTCAAAGGGCCAGAAAGTTGACGCTATTGAGTATTTGACATCGCGCATCAAGGAACTTGAACTCCAAATCAAGGAAGTCCGCGAGTCGGTAGACAAGCGCAATGCTCTTCCATTTGGTTTCGCTAGTTACGAGAAAATCTCCGAGGCTCACAGCGTTGCATACATTGCAAGAAAGAAGGGCCCTTACGATACCGAGATCCGTCTCGCGCCACGACCACACGATCTGGTCTGGAAGAACATGAAATTGCTGAGGAAGGATCGAAAATGGAAGAACTTCATCAACAATCTCTGGATCGCTCTGTTGACCTTCCTGTGGGTCGGGCCTAACATCTTTATTGCCATCTTCCTCGCCGATCTGACGAACTTGGCTGCTCTTTGGCCCAGTTTTGCCACTTCCATGAACGACCACGCTCAATGGTGGGGTATCGTTCAGGGTGTTGCTGCGCCGGCCGTTACCACATTGTTCTATTACTTCCTGCCTCGCATTTTCCGCAGACTCTGCATCAATGCCGGAGACGTTACAAAGACCTCCAGGGAACGCCACGTCACTCACAAACTCTACTTGTTCTTCGTGGTCAACAATCTCATTTTATTCTCGCTGTTTGCGACTATCTTTGGCTTTGTGGTCAAGATTGTTGATGCAAGCAACGAAGCTGGTCAAGATCCTTGGGATGTCCTCAAAGACCAGAGGACTTTTGCGGATAACATCCTCAACACGCTGATCGGTATCTCCCCTTACTGGATCTCTTGGCTTCTGCAGCGCAACCTCGGTGCTGCAATCGATCTCAGTCAGCTCGTCAACCTGGCCTGGCGATCTTTCTCTCGACGCTTCTTGGCTCCTACTCCTCGCGAGTTGATCGAGCTCTCCGCACCGCAACCTTTCGATTACGCGGCTTACTACAACTATTTCCTTTTCTACTCGACTGTCGCATTGGGATTCGCGTTCCTGCAGCCTCTTGTGCTGCCTGTTGCGGCTTTCTACTTCTGGCTGGACTCTTACCTGAAGAAATACCTGCTTCTCTACGTCTTCGTGACCAAGTATGAGTCCGGTGGCATGTTTTGGCGTACTATCTTCAACCGCATGCTTGTCGCTGTGGTTTTCTGCAACATTATTGTTGCTTTGATCGTCGGTCTTAAGGGAGATTTCGGTCCCAACTTCATCATGCTTGGCTGTCTCGGTCCCCTGCCGTTCATCATTGTTGCATTCAAGTGGTACTGCGCTAGAACCTTCGATGACCCCATTCACTGGTACCAGAAGGGCAAGGCCATGACTGACGCCGAACTTGCTGATACCGAGCGCAAGGGCCGTAAGAGCACTAAGAACGTCGGCACTCGCTTCGGTCACCCCGTGCTTTACCAGCCCCTCATGACACCAATGGTCAGCAAGAAGGCACAGCACCTTCTCAAGCAAGTCTACGGCGGCCGCACCTCCCTCGACGACAACAGACTCGCCGGCGGCTACAGCGACGTCTACATGGACTCCATGGACGCCAACAAACCAGGCAAATCCTCCGACATCATGCCCGGCTTCGAAGTCGTCGACGAAAACAACATGGACTTCGAGAACTACAAGAACCGCCCGGAATTCCGCGAGCAAGCCGGCGGCGACGGCGAGTTGTACGGCAACCCCGCCGATCTCATGCGCCCCGGCACTCCCGGCAGCATGATGACGGGCATCACGCGCACCGACACCTGGAAGACCAACGCCAGCGACTCGCGCAGCCAATCGCGCTCCCGCGCCCACTACCGCGAAGACTCCAACGACTCCGACGTCACGCACGTCAACGCCGACGAAACAGAATACCCCCGCGGCTACCACAAGACGCCCATCCTCGGCCGCGACCCCAGCCCCTCAGGCAGCGAGCGCTCCGTCGACAGAGCCGGTCTGGTCAACAGCGCCGCTCGCATGGCCAGCAGTCCTTCGCCTTCGCGGACCCCGGCGCGCGTGCCGGTTCCTACGCCGGGTGGTTATGGGCCGCTGCACAGTACTAGGCCGGGCGATTTGGGCACGCCTGGAAGTCAGGGAGAGGAGGATACGAGTTATGATTATTTCAGGAGGGGGAGGGGGTTGTAAGTGAAGTGGTTGTAAGCTATGATGGATTTTGGAGCCTGGTCACACGCTGGTGGAGGGGATGCGTTGTGGGAGTGTACGAATTATGGAATTTTCCTTTTTCTTGGTCCTGGGATACAGGAATAGATGGTATTTTTTCTTTGTTTTGCTGCTTTTTCTTAGACTGCATGGCGGTTTTGTTTTCCATACATACAACGACGCATCAAAAGTCATTTCGTCCTCGTTACGGGGCCTTGTTTCACCATAGACGGATAGCATTACAAGATATTCGGATGAGTTGCAGATCGATTCGGCTCTTCTCACCCTCCCACTCGTCTTCGAGCAGGTTGGTTTACCAAACCGCAAGTCACCACGGCTACGGTATTCACACCCTTATGTTTCACTCTTACCATGTTGTTAAGTGTAGAAGCGGCATCACTGCCCTGGGGCCACTATGCCGAGCACATTAATTCCCGTGAGAGAAGGCTATGTGACAGAGGGAAACACGGTGTCATAAGAGCCTACCACATGAGTGAGAGCCCACCAACAGCAACAATTGTCAGGAATCCCGTTTCTGATCCGCTCCGAGGATGGATCCGTCGCGTGCAGTCTGAGAAATATAGTTCTTGTCGTGTGTGACGAGCACTCGCTCTATGCCTGAAAACAATACGTAGGGTATCTTGCTCTTGATCTAAACACCCCTCGTTCTCACCCCTGAACGTCCTGGCTATCATTTAAGGTCCCTCGGCCTGCGCTTGAACGGAGACTTTCACAGCCGACACCAGATCGGCTGCATTCCTGCCAATGCTGAAATCGTAATCACCAGCGTCGACCTTCCACTTCTGATCTTGCTCGCTCCAGGAAGCAAAGTCTCGTACCTTGACGCTCAGCTCCACGACCCGCGACTCCCCGGCATCGAGACTTGTCTTGTTGAAGGCCACTAGGGCTTTGATGGGGTTCTCGGGCACTCGCGTGCTGCTGCCTACGTAGGCTTGCACGGCGATCGCACCGCTGGCAGCACCTGTGTTGGTGACTTTGACTGAGACTTTCCATTCACTGGTGGATGTCTCGGCGACGTTGAAGTCTGAGAAGCCAAAGCTTGTGTAGGAGAGGCCAAAGCCGAAGGGGAAATTGACCTTGTCGGCTGGCAGGTTGTCGAAGTGGCGGTAGCCGATGAAGACGCCCTCGTCGTATTTGACCGTGAGTTGGCGGCCGGTGTATTGGCCAGGGAAGTTGCCGTGTGCGGCGCAGTCTTCGAGTCTTTTGGGGAGAGTCACTGTCAGGTGACCTTCGGCATTGACACGACCTGTGAGGACGTCGACGATGGAGTTTCCGGCTTCCTGGCCTGGGAACCATGCTTGCATAAGACCCTTGATCTGATCCAACCACGGCATCGCGATGGCGACACCAGTAGAATTGACGACAATGGTTTGAGGGTTTGCAGCCGCAACACCTGCGACTAGACGGTCCTGGCTGCCATCCTTGGGGAGATTGAAGCTGACCTGATCCTGGCCTTCGGTTTCCCATGAGGTGGTGTGGCCAGTGAAGACGATCGAGTAGTCAGCTTCCTTCGCGAGTGCGATAGCTTCGCTCAAAAGATCTTTGTCGTGCTCGGCCTTGGAAATGTAGCCCAAGCGGACGCCAACTTTTCCCTCGAGGATGCCGAGATCTTCACCCTCGTGCGCGGTAGGTGGGGTGCTCGTGACCAGGATCTTGTACTGCTGGCCGGCTTCCACGTCGAATTTGACCAGCGGGGCGGAAACGCCACCGAGAAGAAAGCCCATAGGATCCGAGCTGTTGTCTTCCTGTTCGTAGATCTTTTTGTCGTTGATGACGACCTTGGAAGGTCCGAGACCAGTCAAAGTGACGTAGTAAGTGGCAGTGGCGGGCGCAGTCAGCACACCTTCTAGCTCAATGTTGGTGTTCACGATTGACATGGTATCGAGAATGGAGAGCTCTGAGTTCGGGTGCCCAGCAGTTTCGTATGGCTTTGCCTCTCCCACGTTGTATTTGCGGAGAGTGAATCCGGCATTGCCCTCGGTGTCGACGATGTTGTCCGTGATGAGAGGCAACTGACGCATTGTGGATGCACCTGAGAAGAGCATTAGCGGAATGAAATTGCGAAAACCATCAAGCATCTTGATGCTCACCTTCAGCGAAAACAAGCTCAACATTGTCGTCCTTCCAGGCGTTGTTGAGTGCTTCCCAGGGAGTGACCTTGTAGTGAGCGCTGACAGAAGCACTGCCGCCACCGTTGGATAAGCACTCCTTTGCCAGACCGAACACGGCGACCTTCTTGCCTGTGACCTTCTCTTTGGTCAGAGGCAGAATTTCGCTTTCGTTCTTCAGCAGAACGATTCCTTTGGCTCCAACCTCACGAATAAGAGACTGGTGCTCGGGCTTGTTGATGGCTTGCTCATCGGGGATAGTGGGGTCCTCGAAGCATCTGTGTTCCTCGAGGAATTGCAAAACGCGGATAGCCCTCTCATCGATAGTCTTCTCGGAGACTTCACCGGCCTCGATGGCTTTGAGGACATCCTCGACCTTCCTCCAACGCGAGGGACCAGGCATTTCAAGATCGAGACCCGCGTTGAGAGCGTCGGCGGTGGAGTTGGTGCCACCCCAATCGCTCATCACCAGACCATCCCAGCCCCACTCACCTCTCAAGACTTGCTTGAGAAGGAAAGGTTGAGAGTCGGCGTGGTGGCCGTTGACTTTGTTGTATGCGGTCATGACGGCGCGAGGGTCAGATTCCTTGACCGCGATCTCAAAGGGCTTCAGATAGATCTCTCGAAGCGCTCTTTCGCTAATGATCTCATCGACGCTAAGTCGAAGAGTCTCTTGCTCATTGGCGGCGAAGTGCTTGATCGTTGCTGAGACGCCTGTAGACTGCACACCGAGAACGTTCTGAGCAGCCAGCTTGCCAGCGAGATAGGGGTCTTCAGAGAAACTCTCGAAGTTACGACCGCCAAGAGGGTGGCGGTGGTTGCACATTGTTGGCCCAAGGAGACATCTAGCTCCCTTGGTAAGAGTCTCCTCTCCGAGTGCTACTCCAACACGGTATGCGAGGTCAACATCGAATGTGGATGCGACGCTGCATGCAGCAGGGAAGCAGGCGGCGGTCACACTGCCCTGGAATGTGGCACCACGAGCTCCGTTAGGACCATCGCTCGTCTGCTGGCGTCAGCATGACTAATCGTTGGACATGGGAGTCGGTGACCTCTGCTCGCTAGATGCTCGGACGAGTTGCAGGTCAGACTGGGATTCGGCTCACCTTGAGGGCGGGAACGCCCTTCTCAGGGATTGCTACAGTCTCCCAGAAATTGGAGCCCGCAAGCAGTTTGATCTGTGTCTCTTGTCAGTACAAGTCATTCCAGCTAGGTATGTGTGTATGTGCTAACCTTCTCTTCCAAAGTCAGCGTTGCAAGCACGTCCTCCGCCTTAGAGATAGCCATAATGGACTCGAATCGTTAATAAGACAGGCCTAGGGAAAGCTGGACTGAGCGAAGAGACGAAGACTGTGATACTTTCGACCAGGACTGGAAGTCGCAATGTATGTCCGTATATATATTTGTCCTTAGCGAGCCCTATGAATAGACCCGAATGTCAACTCCGCTGGATAATTTACACGGGGCCTCTTGGTGGGTTCCAGCACGTGGAGGGGGAGACGAATAACTCGGCCGCTCCATCACCTACAGTCCCCGATCTGCAATCGGGTACCCAGGTAGCTAGCCTCGAGTTCACAGTTGGAGGATAATTGCCGAGTCGTCGAATGTTAGTCCGAGGACTAGTTGGTCCAAATTCGGTCAAGTTCATCTTACGTGACCCTTCAACTTCACATACGCATCGCGAAATGAAACGCGAGCAATGGTATCATGAGGGTTTTCCAGCCCAAGTCTTTGATCATTGGATACGAAGTCCTCAGATATCTGATAGCATTACCAGCTCTCTGGAGCCTATACACGACAGGAATCCCCACAACACCAGCCAAGCAATACATGATTCAAGTAAAAAGTTAGGAGTTTGCCTTTTCTCCGTTCTCCGCCCTCCATCTTCTGATTTTCCGCGCCCTCACCCCACGGGACTCCGACATCTTCTCGACGTGACCCACTTGATCAGGATACACGGTCCGGATCTCCTGGGAAACCAAGCAAGTCTACCTCCTGGGTTTATACGTTGCCATTCCTCCGATTCCTACTCAAATCACGTTATGAACAGCAGCCCTCGCTGGCTGTTGCCGGGGACTGCCTGAGCTCAACTACGGTGGCCGAATTTCAACCCGGCTTTGCGGCATTTGAAGTGCAGGCCAAGAGCACACACTACCCGTGGTGGGTCGCTCAAGACTGCAAATATGGCGCTAGAGACCTCATTCTCCAGACCATGACAAGGTCTGGACGACAATGGTATGGAAATTGGGTCTTTTTGTGGCAGATGGGCCGGTATAGGAGGGGCGACCTTGGCCGTCATGTGTTGTTTCTCGTAGCTACCGAGCATCACAGATCCAGCTGGTCAACATGTCCATATAAGACTTGATGCTGCACTCATTTCACGACTCGTTGGGACATCCACTTCGTTCTCAACACTTCATTGCCTCCACCGCGAGACCACCTGCCTACTTTCGCTAATTGACTACACTCCTGCATACATCTCTGTTCCCAATACCATCTTCACTTCCACTCAGCCGTGCTGCCCATCATGGGTGTTCCTGAGAAGAATGTCATTGAGGTTCCGGATGCTGCAGAGAACCCTGGAGCGACCACTGACGAACTCGAAAGTGTGATGCCAAAAGATGGAATACCATGGTGGAAGAAGAGCTATCTCATCAAAACGAACATTTGCGTCATCTCCTTGATGCTTTTTTCTGGCTCTAACGGATTTGACGGTTCTCTGATGAACGGTCTTCTCGCGCTTCCACAATGGAGAGAGTTTATGAGCGAACCCTCAGGCGCCTGGCTCGGATTCATCAATGGTATTTACTCCTTGGGTTGTGCCGTTGGCTATCCCGTGGCCGCCTGGGTCTCCAATCGCTACGGACGCAAGTTCCCAGTCTGGATCAGTCTTCTCTGCTGCGCGGTCGGTATTGCTGTGCAGACTTCGGCCCAGAACGATGCCGCCTTTGTTGTTGCTCGTCTATTCCAGGGTTTCTCGCAGGGTTTCACTCTATCTGTACCTTTGCTCATCGCTGAGAACGCATATCCCACTCACCGTGGTATCTGCTCTGCTATGGTATGCTATAACAATATACAACGCGTCGATGTCGATCGATCGCTAACGAACGTCGTATTTAGTACAACTGCGGCTGGTATTTTGGCGCTGTCATCGCAGCATGGGCTACTTTCGGCACTCGTACTTACTCGGACTCGTTCGCGTGGAGAATTCCGTCGCTTCTTCAAGTCCTTCTCCCGCTTGCCGGACTTCCTGGTCTTCTTATGATCCCTGAGTCTCCTCGTTGGCTTGTTTCGAAAGATCGCGTTGAGGAGGCACGCCAGAACCTGGCCGACATGCACGTTGGTGGAAATATCAACAGTCCGTTGATCGAATTTGAGATGGCAGAAATCCAGCAGGCTCTGCAAGCTGAGAAGGAAGCTGAGCAACACTCTGCCTGGAACGATCTCTGGGCGACCCCTGGCAACCGACACCGTTTATTCATCACTATTTCTCTTGGCACGTTCGCTCAGTGGTGCGGCAACGGTGTCGTATCCTACTATCTCAGCATCATTCTCAACTCCGTGGGAGTTACATCTGTCACTCACCAAACGCTGATTTCGGCTTGTCTCCAAGTCTGGAACCTGTTCTGGGCAATGCTTGCGGCTTTGATGGTGGACCGTCTCGGACGCCGCTTTTTGTTCATGTCTTCTGTAAGTATTATTGATCAGAAACCAAAGCTAGTGCTAACTGGAGTCAGGCTATTACGATGCTTGTATCCTACATTGTCATCACTGGCTTGTCCGGTAGCTTCGCGTCCACACAGGACGCAGCCACAGGTCTCGCAGTCATTCCGTTCCTCTTCATGTGAGTGTGACCTGCTTTCTCTACGCATATACTGCGAGCCAAACTGACCAATTGCTTCTCAGCTTCTTCTTTGGCTACGACATCGCCCTCACTCCCCTGGTCGTTTCTTACCCTATTGAGATTTGGCCTTATCAGCTGCGTGCTAAGGGCCTTGCACTTTGCCAGATGACTTCCCTTGGCTTCACCTTCTTCAACACCTTTGTCAACCCCATTGCTCTTGACGCCATCGCGTGGAAGTACTACTTTGTCTTCCTGGCAGTGCTCGTCATCATGGTGATCAGCGTCTGGTTCGGATACCCCGAGACCCGCGGCCTCACGCTCGAGAACGTGGCTTGGATTTTCGACAAGGATCAAGCAAATGTCGGGATTGTCCTTGCTGAGGATGTTCTGAAGACGACCAAGGCGACTGACCATGTGGAGGTCAGCGAAAAGTAGAGGGGCTGTGCATAGCCTGATTTCATGGATATTACGCCATATCCGCGTGTTTTTTCTACTTTCTATCGACTTTGATAACCATTCCATTCATATCAAGTAATCTTCACCAACAAAATATCACTCAGCAATGATGGGGGTCAAGATTACAGGAGCGCGGCCAAAAGGCGATATCCTATTGGAGAACGACATGGGTTGTAAGGGGAAAACCCCCGGGTTGAACAGATGCTACTAGGCCATGCAAATACTGGTGAGATATTCCATGCCGTTCTATATCTATGACCGATCTTTGTATGTTTGTTCATTGTTGGGGACCAGGGGTGCAGCGCCAAACCCCAACCAACCCCCAACGCTCAGCTCGGATGTGGCTATCTACTTCCCTGCTTCTCCGTTGGCAGGGATAGCTTAGCCATCTGCTTCTCCTTGATCTTCGCCCAAGTGTAGACAAGACCGCTCACAAGCCCAAGGAAGATAGCGGAAACACCTCCCAGCGTCACTGGGGCGTTGAAGAGAACCAAACCAGCGATGGCGAGCGGAAGCTTGTTGAGTGCGCCGACCATTGAGTAAGTTGTGGACGACGTCGCCCTCTGGCACCAAGCACTTGCATAAGAGATGAAGACGGCACCAACACCAGAATACACCATTCCGACGATAAGACTTCTGCGGCTTTCCAGGGGAAAGTTCCTTGCAAGATTCTCTGAAGACCAGTCTTCGACAAGAAAGGATCCAATGACTAGAACAGGGGTGCCCAAGAGATTGGTGTAGAAGGTAGCTGCGGAAAGTCTTGGTCAGAGATAAACATCTATGCGGATCTGAGCGATACTTACTATCCCAGTCTTTAGTCTTCAGCTTCTTGATTACACGTCCCCTCTCAAGAACATAAACAGCCGCACAAAAGACGTTTGCAAACATCCAAGAATACCCCACGTTCAGTGATGCGATGGCGGTGGAAGTCTCCAAGTGCTGGATATCAAGGGTGCTTGTTGCTTTGATGTCCGCCCAAGCCGCAACGATGGAGCTGATTACCATCAGAGCAAACGAGAATAAGACGGGCGGCAACACACGCCCTCCATAAAGCAGCACCTCGCCGTATGCAATGACGATGATGGTCAGATTCTTGAAGATGGTAAAAACCGGCACGGACAGGTATTGCAGCGCTTTTGCACCTGTGTAGATTTGGGCAACCAGGAGGACGGAAACGGGAAACCCTACGAACAATTAGCATTGTGAACCGCCTTTTCAATCTTATGGCTATTGCTCAGCTCACATTTCTTTGCTTGGTCGACTGAGAAGCGCTCAAGGCTAAGGAATCCCAATTGCTGGCACACCAAAATTGCGATAATGCACACCGCATGCTAGATAAGGTCAGTGATTTGCGCCAGAGACGAGTACATTCAGAGGTTATAACGCACCTGAATGGCCAAATACAGGAACATAAGATTCCAATCGCTGCCAGAGACGATGAATTTGTTGACAACGGTCATTGATATGGAGGCCAGGCAGTATCCAAGGATGGCAGCACTTGGGCTGTTGGACAGAGTCGGTATTGCCGCTGCGGAATTGTCATGCTGGCCAGATTCGCGATGTGATGAACTGTTTCCTGGGGCTCCCTTGAGCTCATAGCTCTGGCCGGGCATTGACACGACATAGTCGTCGTTCTTTTTGTCGGACATGTCTCCGGGATGGAGCGGCGAAAAAAATGCGATCCAGAACACAGAAACGAATACACAAGGCCCTTTTAGTCGTGGCCGGTAATGGACGACTGGTGTTGTTGCTTCCAGGCAAGACAATCTCGGGGGCGTCAGGCTGACACAAATTTGATAGAACAACTTAATGTTCGATCACTTGGCTAAAGCTTTGATTTGGTAAGCCCCTGAATGGTGACGGCTTGACGGGAGTGTCTTCAGCCTTACGTGGTGCTTCTGGCACACTCTGCTACGTGTACTTATTATTGCTTATTGGGGTAGACTTTACTATAAGTGTCTTAATGCGTTAACACTACCTTTAATATTAAACACATGTGCGACTTGCATTTGATCTGGAAGTTTCGGCGTCGGCGATAACCCCAACCCTAACCCTACTGAGCCAAGGCATTGTCACGTTGCACCGACTCACGGGTTACATCGACCTCGTCATTTATCCATATCAAGAAGCAATACACAACACAAGAGCCTCTTTTAGATCCACTGGGACCGTTCCTCGACATACTAATAGGGCGCCTCGTCTCCTCGATTTGACGATGGAGTTCGGCTATCTTCATACCCGTCCGGTATCGGCGGGCTAATAACATCGTTCCACAAGTGCTCCCGTATATGCCTCGCAGAATGGCCAACTGGCAGCGAGACAATAAGAGCGACATGCCACCCGCCTATCCTGCACGCAGCTGACCGACATGAAGACGCATGTCGGATGTCCTCTTATGTCCGTCAGCCATAATATACTCATCACACAAAAGGGCGCTTTGTTCAGCCGCCCGCTTCTGACGCACATGTTCCGCCGATTCCACTCGATCGCCACCTAGGACAAACACAGAACTACATCAACATCTGTCCAATATTTATTTCCTCCATAATCAGCCGAGTTCGCCACCCTCGGCGGGATATCTCAACCGGTGCCATTCTACCAGACCAGAATGGATCTATTCTCCACCAAGCCTTCCAGATGTAGACTCCTGGAGTTACCCGCAGAGATCCGGGAACATATCTTCACCTTTGTCGTTGTTCCAGAGCAACCCATTGTGACTTTCCGCCTGGACGGATTTCAGAAGGAAAGCTACGAAGAAGCCTCTCAACCACCCATCACTCGTGTCAGTCGTCAAGTGCGCCGAGAGTCTCTCCCGCTGTTTTATGAATGCAACGACTTTATCATCCACACGGACGGCGACAAAGCTGAGGACGCCCAACGTTGGTTTCACTATAGCCAACCTCATCTCTCGAAGCTTTGCCATCTCACATTCTGGGTGCGTTACGTATCACGGCTAGATACCACCTCACCTTCTTCTGGAGCAGTCGGAGTATCAGTTCGTCACAATCCACGGGCAGGGACCTGGGAAGTCCTCAATCATTGGCAATGGATCACCGTCCTCCGGAAGCCCGCGAACATCGAGCAAGACGGAGATGCACTCGTCGCCATCCTCGAGCAGTTGTTGGAAGGCCAGTCAAGATCGGCCATGGCAGCCGAGCAACACGTTGCACTCATAAGAGACTTGAAGGCACTCTACCTCAAGACAAAGACGAGCTGATGGCAAAAAGCAAAAAGCCCGTCGAGAAAGCAAAAGAAGATTGCTCGACTGTGTCGGAATCTTGCTGTTGACCGACGCAGGGATCGAACCTGCAATCTCTTGATTCGTAGTCAAGCGCCTTGCCATTGGGCCAGCCGGCCTAATTGATGATGCCCTTGCTGAGTCATTGGAACTTGTTCGCACACGCAATTCGCAGACATCCCGGATTGGGCCTTTGCGATTGTGCAGTCAACAGCACATCTCGAAGTTCCAAATTTCGACTCTTGTTCCCAAGACAACGAGACTCAAAGACCCAGACCCTGGATACTCAAAAGCCAGCCGGACGTCTCTCCGGACTGCCGACGCTACTCTCACCTCGAGCTTCCAGCAGGATCTCATATGCCATTTTTGAGAGACCTGAACAGTCCCCAATAGCAGGGCAGCAAGGCACCGTCTTCTTCAATATGTCTTTGCCTTTCGGCTTCATCCATATGAATGAATGCCCACCCCAGAAGGACTGCAAATGGCGGTTGTCGTTCTTTGATGTCTTGAGATTCGCCAACGAAGCAATCGATGAGACCTGAAACTTGCCCGAGCAGTAATGCCGCCAATCCAGCTGCAAACTTGAGTCCTGGCGAGGCCGCGTGTGCCGAGGAAGATGCATGTATTTCGCGCTTGCAGCATGCACAGCACGGAGGGTAATGCGCTGCCTACAAGACGAGGTGTGTCACCCTTGCACAGCCAACCTCTGCTTCCACAACGAGATCGTGATCGTCTCATCGACACAGGTCATCGAATGCAAGACAATCGGGCGCCTGGAGACGCATGGCGATGTGCAATGAGACAAAGCGTAGTCTATTCTGCGAAAACATTTGTCATTGTTGAGAGCGATAGAATGGATCCCTCGCAATGCCTATTGCACTCGTACCATGACCTCCCGTGGTGTTGCCCGCAAATCGGTCCAATAAGAACGCCAGGGTAAGGGACTGATATCAGCGAGAGCGCCATGCTCTGTTCTCCCCGAGCAAGCAACTTCATCTGTCTGATTAAATGTTGCGAGATGCAAGAATTAATGTGTACTATATAAGAGGTCCTGCCTTGTCCCAATCATGGTTCCACACCATTAGCGATTGACATCGCTATATCCTCAATGGTCTAGTGGCTATGATTTCCGCTTGTCACTAACCACGACAAGCCGCGGGAGACCAGGGTTCGATTCCCTGTTGGGGAGAGCTCAGAAATGACATCTCTTACTATCATCAAGTCTTCCGGTGCTGGCTAACCAGCATCGTACAACTCTTTTTGCCTTTTGGTACCTTTAATCCTGGGCAGGAGGAGGCACACCTTATTTTTCAGTCGAATGTGGATCAATCACAAGCCAATCAATCCCGCGCATAACTATAGTGAACCATCACGCCTGACTTTTACCCAACTTAACTGAGAGCGTCCCAATTGTTGATGACATCACTTTGGTCGCAGTTATCCTGCGGTTTTCCCAAGTAAAGATTGGATATCAGATCGGACGATTGTATTTTCCTCAGCTCGATTTATCTCTTACTGAGAACGAGACTGGAAATTGGCGAACGGAATATACCGGAAGGTCGCCGGTGGTTCATCGGCAATCGCAAAATCTGATAAGCGAGCATCTCAACGCAACCCTCTTACGAGAAGCCTTGCTCTTCTTGGGCACTGAACCGGTTGTTAGCATTATTAGCGCTATGGCTTCCCAGTGTGATGGGAAGTTAGCTGTGAGCGGTACCGGCGAAGGTCGGTACAAGAAGTTGGTGATCCCATATTTTCTTATCAGATCAGATCTCTCCCGTCATACTTGGCTTGTAGAAGCTTGACATTGCTTCGATCATGTCGTCGGCACCTCAACCTCAAGAGGTCACAAGAGACGAGCTGAAGGATGATGGTGCAGGCGGCGCTGTTGTTGTTTCTGATGAGGGTACAGCGCCATCGTCAGACGGCATTACCGGAGCCAGTCACATTCCTCTACGACTGAAGATCATCGCTGTGTTGCTCGTTTCGGCTATCGGTTTTGGAGCGCATTGGAGCAGTGGTGTTACGGGTGCGATGAAATCAACGTTGAAGAAGGTACGTTGTCGGGAACAAACCTTTCGATACGAAATGCGACTAATGTCGACGACAGGAGCTGAACATCGACAACACACGATATGCCGCCCTTGAAGCATCGTCAGACTTCATGACCACCGTTCTCATCCTCTTTGCCGGCTCTGTCACTGATCGCATCGGTGGAGCTGGTGCCATGCTCTACGGAAACATCATTTACAGCATCGGTGCAATCCTGGTTGCGGCGGCGACAACAGTGCGGAGCTACAATTTCATGATCGCTGGTGTTATTGTGCAATCTTTAGGTGACATTGCAACCCAAGTTGCACAATACAAGGTTTTCAGCTCTTGGTTTGCTCCGTCGAACGGGTTTGCGTCGACTCTCGGATTGGAGCTGGGTATTGGCAGAATTGGCTCGTTCATTGGCAAGTCCACGGCGAATATCATCGCGAAGAAGACCGGCGATTTCATGTGGGTTTATTGGTGTGCAGTATTTGTCAATCTGTTCACCAACTTTTCCACGCTGGTGTTCTTCCTCTTCCAACGGTGGACGGAGCGTCACTACGGAGAGTGCAAAGATCCCGCGACTGGTGAAGTGTTGACGGAAAGAAACAGAAAGTTCGACTTGAGAAAGATGACCCAGCTTCCCTGGAGCTACTGGGGTATCATCTCGTTCACGATCTTTCAGACTTCCACGTCAATCATCTTCTCTCAGAATGCCACCGAGCTGGCTGAACAGCGCTTCAACGTTGACAGCATCACGGCTGGCTGGTATTCTGCTGCATCGCAGTACCTGGGATTCTTTCTGGTGCCCTGTCTTGGGGTCTTCATCGACTTGTTTGGAAATCGTGTCACCGTTCTGGCTGTTTGTGGTACTGGAACATTCATCGCAATGGTTCTTGCGGCTTTTGGTCCCACAGTGTCAGGAACAGCGGCAAGTTTCGGCGTGTTTGCCTTTGCGTCTAGCCTAGGCGCAACTGCTATCATTGATGGCATTCGGAATACCATCTGGTACCAAGACGTGTTCGGTTTTGGGTACGCTGTCAAGATTGCTGTCAACAATTCCATGAACATCATTGTCCGCATCGTGACAGGTGTTATTCAAGACCAAGACAACAACTCATACGACCGCGTTGTCATTGTCTACGTTTTCTTGGCATCTGGTGCCGTTTTGGTGTCCATTGGCTTGGTCGTGGCAAGTTTCTTCGCGATCGACGTTGCCAAATTACAGTGGACGAAGAAGCAACGCATGCGCAAGGGCGATCTGATCAACCAGAGGAAAGAAGAAGTGGAGAGAGCTGGCGGAAAAGTGAAGGGAGCGTATTTGCCGTTCATCGCCCTCGCTTTTCTAATGGCCGGTGGATGGGCAGCATACTTTTGGGGTGTGGCCACCAATAACAATAAGTGATGACATCCATGAATTGGGTACGGAGGTATATTGGCGGAAGATAGAAAAATCGATTGTTCACGTCCCATCAAGCAATGAATTCCACGCGTCATCCCTTTGTGAGGAGCTCTTCAAATTTGTCGATCCACCGATCATATTGAAGTTTGGAAAGGAGAGAGTCGTGAGAACGTCAGTCGACGTTACTTCGGTCCAATCCCAATGTCTGTGGCATTCTGAGGACACATCGTCCCAAGAAACTTCTCAGAAAGATGTAGCACTACTGACTTCCTCTTTCTTTGTCGTTAGGAACCCACCTCTGGAATTGTGTCAGGTTGGGGTACTTTCACGAAGTCATCTGAATTTCGACAAAAAATTGCATTGCAGGCCCAATATAAATGCCTTTGTGCGACCACGGTTGCCAATAATGCTCGAAAAGCATCGCTTCTAATAAAGTTTCGAGATGCGCGTGGTCACAACGTGTCTCGGAGTCGACTCCTACTTGAAGTCTAAATAGCGCTTCCCTGGAGCCCTAGTAGCAGTTTTGAAGGTTCTTCAACCAGTCAGTATGATAGTGGAGAGGTACCTCGTTCTAATTCTCGAACTTTGCATGTGAAGGCTGGACGCGCTATGAGAAGCACGCAAATACCCATGGGAATTGAACCACCCAGGATAGAGCGGTAACTGCGGCCGTCTACGCCGTCTATGCACGCCATCCATGCAGGGGGATAGTCGCAAGACAGGCGGCCGCCGCGAAACCAACTTCACTATCGCAGAAAAGCCCAGGCAGAAGGAAGGCGAGCACTCGGCCACGACCCAGATGAAGACGTAGCTGATCGGCCAGGCCGCCGCGTGGCTGCGTGAAAGGAGCGGCCGAGGAATTGGCAAGAAGAAGAAAGAAGAAGAGATGTTCATCCACGCTCTTTCTGTTGTTTTGTTGCAACTATGGACTGGTCTCGTACTGGAAAAAATCACTGACAACGCCAGCTGGTAAACGGTATGTGTGTTATTAAGCCGGTCAGCCGGTGTATGTAATCAGGCTTCAGGCCCCTTTAGAGCTGGAACAGGAACGTGTATCACAAGCCGGAGGATCTGTTGTCCTCAAAACACACCAGGGTCCGTCAATGTGGAGACTATAACCTCCTAACGTCGTCACGGACCCTTGGACCTGTCTAGCGAGAGGAATGGAAGCTAACGAAGTCCTTGGCATCGAGACCCGTCTTCCAATTACAACGTTTCTGGACTGATCCCACCTCATCGTTTCACCTCCCTCACCCCATAGGCACGTACCACCACGCAAGTAATGGCGCAGCCCAGGTACGCAACCAGCAAACAAGATTGCTGGCAAAGGAGGCGCACGGCTACTAGGCGACAGCATTTCGTTTGTAGGCCGACGCCTTTGTCGGGCTCGTTCTCGCAGCCTCGGGCTATTGCGAACGCGCGGCTACGCCGTATGCCATACGCCCTCGAACACACGCCATACGTTTCCAAGTCTTCCAAGCCCGCACCGGCTCAAAACCCATTACGGTAGTGTCATTTGAGCCGGCCAGCCTTGCATTGCTGAGACCCTTGATATCGCGCTTGAACCACGTGCTTGAGAGCATATGCGAGTGTGCCAGTAACGGTCGCGACCTCTCGCTAACACGCTGGCCTCGACCGAATCGGCTGCCTGCTAACTCTTTATTGATCTGCCTGACCCTGGCTCCATCTGGCTTCTATATGCAGGCACGATGCGCTTGTGCTCGGTAGCGAGAGTAGATCCAAGCACTGCCTTATCAGAACGAACGAGCGTGCTCGCTAGCCGTACGGCGTCGTAGGCCCATTTCTCTACCGGCCGCGTTTGATCTCTTTACCCGCAGCCAGGGAGTTCGGTTTTTATGGGGAATGCTGCGCCCGCAATTATGTGGAGTGGCTCGAGTGGTTGCAGGTACGAAGGTCGAGGAGGGAGCGAGGGGAGGTAGGAGTAGGTGGCCCCCCCTTCTAAAGAAAGGACAAAAGTTGATCGTTCTCGTTTCATTGGTTTCTTCTATCCAGCCAGTCATTCGTTCAGCAAACGCTTGTTTTGAACTCCCTTTCTCCCGCATGCATTAATCGAAGAACTACAATCCAACGATGGCCGACACCCGTATATTCACCAGGCGCGAGGTCGAGAATCTCATTGCCGAGGGCCACACAATCATCATCTTCCAAAACGATGTTCTCAAGGTCAACAATGGCTGGAAGGACAGACACCCAGGTGGCAGACTTGTCCTCGATCACATGATCGGTAGAGATGCAACGGACGAGATCGATGCGTAAGTCTATACCTTACCCCGAAAGCTGCTTGCGTCAAGTTCGCACTCTTGATTGATATAATTCGCTAACGAAGCATCTCTTTAGCATGCACACACAAGAAACCCTCCGAACAATGAAACGATACCGCATCGGAAAAGTACTAGGAAAATGGGAGAACCTCATTCCTCCGATCCAAGGCGGTGTATACCAAGTCAGACCAGACGAGGAAGACGAGATTACATCCGACAATGCTTCGATCATTTCGGACAGTGACAAGCAAGACTCTGGCATTGACTGCGACACCGCGTCAGACAGCAGTAGCATCATTGATGCCTCTGTCAAGACATACCCGTACCAGCGTCTGAAGTACAGCAAAGCCAACGCCATTGAGCGTATCGACAGTGCAGTCGATGTGTCGTCCACGGACTCGCCTACCAAGGAACAACGCACACCTGCTGCATTCGTCAAGAGCACAGTACAACACGAAATCGACGTCGACATTGCAAAATACCCATCTCTCGACGCCGACACGCAACGCAACATCGCCATCAAATTCCAAGCCCTACACCAACGCATCAAGGACGAAGGATTCTACGAATGCCGTTACATCGAATACGGAAAGGAGATGATACGATATTCCGCCTTGTTTGCGCTCTTCCTTTTCACACTGAACAGAGGCTGGTACTTTGTCTCGGCGTGCTTTCTCGGTCTCTTCTGGCATCAGATCATGTTCACAGCACACGATGCTGGCCATCGTGGAATCACCAGAAACATCACGGCAGACACCATGATCGGAATTTTCATCGCGGATCTGTGCTGCGGTTTGTCGATCGGATGGTGGAAGAGCAGTCACAACGTTCACCACTTGTTGACGAACGCTCCCGTGAGTACATCTTGAACATCTCCCGTTGAAAACCCGAGATCCATAACCAACTAACATCACAACCCACAGGAACACGACCCCGACATTCAAAACATCCCACTCTTCGCCACCGCCCCCGCCTTCCTCCAAAACATGAAGTCGACCTACTACGACAATTTCGAATTCGCCTGGGACGCCGTAGCAGCCATCGCTGTCCGCGTGCAAAAATACACCTACTACCCAGTAATGGCCATCGCGCGCTTCAACCTCTACCTCCTCTCCTGGGGCTTCCTGCTCTCCAAACGCTCCCACACAAAAGGCAAGCAAAAGTGGACCCGCCCGGCGGAAATGGCGTGCATCAGCGTCTACTTTTTCCTCTACTTCTACCTCCTCCTCTACAGCAGCATCCCCACCTGGACCTCGCGCGCCATCTTCCTCCTGACCTCCCATCTGATCACGATGCCGCTGCACGTCCAAATCACCCTCTCGCACTGGGGCACGAGCACGGCCGACCTGGGCCCGGGGGAGTCGTTCGCGCAACGCCAGCTGCGCACGACCATGGACGTGTCGTGCCCGGCGTGGCTGGATTTCATCCACGGCGGCTTGCAGTTCCAGGCAGTGCACCATCTCTTCCCGCGCGTGCCGCGCCACAACCTGCGCAGGCTGCAGGTTCTGGTGCGCGAATTCTGCGCCGAGACGGAGATCGAGTACATGATTCACGGGTTCGCGGCGGGAAATGGTGTCGTTCTTAATAGGCTGCAGCAGGTGGCGGAGCAGGCGAAACTCATGGCCGCGTGTCAGAAGCACATGGCGGCTACGGGGGAAAGTGGCTTGCATTAGTAGATTTTATTTCCAGACAAATTCATGTTGCTGTTCGGTTTCTTTTCTCTTAAAATGATTTTTCTCCTTTGGATATTCAATGCTCGATTGGAGCCTGAGCCTGATGCGTGCGCGAAAGAATGATAGAAAAAGACAAACAAAAATCCCACAGCCAGAGAAAGAGCCCCAGAGCTTCCTCTGTTGAAAAAAGAGTAGCTCTGTCCACCCAGCCCTTCCCGGTTCCATAAAACAAAAACCCCCAGCCGCCCATAAAACAGCAAAAGAAAATTCAAGAAAGAGCGAAAGCTCTCTCCTTTCAAACACCCACAACGCCTATTCGCCCAACGCCCTGATAACGTCAAACAGGATACCCGCTAAAGCCGATCTTCAATCCCCCTCGCATTGCACTGTCGCCCTCGGTGCCCCACTGTTGTTTCCAGCCCAGTTCCGCCGCCTTGGCTTCCTCGAAAGCCTTCCTGCAGTCTTCGGGCAGCTCATCGACAATGTCTGCTGAAACGTTGCTGAGACCTTGCGCGCCGGAGGTAGGGTCGGTGATCGCGCCGTCTGGGCCTGGGAAACCCACGCTCGAGATTGGTGGCGCAGTGTAGGCGGTGTCGACCACGGCGTAGTTGCGAGATACCACAGGCGGAACGTCTGAGAATTTTGTGGGTTGCTGCTGGGAAGTAGACTGCGCTTCGGTTGAGTCGGCACCGTCGGCACCATTGGTGATTTGTAGTGTTGATTCGGTTTGCGAGGGTGGAGGAATCTGCTCCCACTTGGCATGTGTCGGCTGTGTGTTTTTGGGATAGAACATCATGTTCGTGTGAGTGTCGTACACGCCATGTTGCGTTGTTTGCCGAGTTGCTGCCATGATGGCATTAAAGCGGCTGCGAAAATCTAGTCAGTATGTGCGAGATGTATTGTCTAGAACGGAGTCAAATACCTTGCTTCTCTGGCATGCATAAACTGCCAATTGCCAATGGTGATGTTGTTCCTGCGCTTGCCTCCTATGGGCGCAGGTTTGCCAGTACCGGCGGCAGCGGCACTGCCAGTGGTGCGATAAACCTCACTGGCACCGAACCAGGCAACGTAGCGGTTGCGGTTATATTGCTCGTCCTTGCCAGGGATGATGTCGTCGGGATCCGCAAGCTCGCCTTCAATCTCGCCATTTGCGCGTGCTTGAGAGACCTTGTAATCATCGATAATCCGTCTTCCACCAACGATGATTCTAGCACCGAACTCGCGGAAGACGGATCGCGCGATGACAACTCCAATGTTGCGACCCTTGTAGCTGCTGGGAAGAATCTCGCGTTCGATCAAATCCCTCTTCTCGGCGTCGTTTACAAGAACCTTGTAAAGCTTGGGGTGCTTCGTGAAGAAGAGATAGCTGTCACGGAAACCACAGCAGCGAGCGGGCTCAGTCGACAACATGTAAAGTTTCTCACCACGTCCCTCAATCGTGAACGTGCGAACGCGGTATTCGCGACCACCCTTGAGGTGTCCGTTCTCGTCGACCTTCTCATCGCCCTCATCGTCTTGATCGACTTGCGCCTCATCATTAACGACGTCAAACTTCTGTCCCTCGAAAATGACATGTGGTGATTCTGGAGGCGCTCCCTTTCTCCTGCCCCTGAAACCTCCTCGTCCAGATCCTACAGGGCGTCCTCGTTTCCTCTTGAAAGGCGTGCCGGACTCGCTGCCATCTTCGCCAACATCGGGAGTGCCAATGTGCCTAGTCGGTGGTCTACCAGGACCTCGGCCTCGTCCTCGTCGGCGCGGAATGGTCGTGATCTGTGGTGGGCTGTCTGCGTCGTCGTCATCGTCGTCGCCGTCCGGCAGAGGCGTGTGCGCGTCGTCCTCGTCCTCGTCTACGGCGCCTCGCTGGGGTGTCGCGTCGTGGGTGGCTTCTGCATCGGCATCGTCGCCAGCATCGATCATTTCATGGTCCGAATCATCTTTGGGCGCGCGCGTGGGCGTTTCTGGGATGAAGTGTTAGGCTTTTGCGCATGTGGATGTGGATGGTGGTTTGAATGAGGCAGTCGGTTGGTTGGGGGGATGACATACCGCCGATAGAAGAGCGGCTCTTGCGCGGGAAGCCCTTGTGGCCTTTCTTGAAGCCCATTGCGCTTGCAAGCCGCCTGGGGTGAGGTCGGGTTGGAGTGTTGCTTCGGCTTTGGCGCGCTGGCTGGCTGGCTGGCTTGCTGGAGTTCAAGGTGAGGAATCGCGGCGCGAGTTTCATGAAGCTGGAGACCTGGCGGCGGGCTTTGCTCGGCCGAGGAGACCCCGACGCAAGCCTTCACTTCACATCATTCGCAGGTCAGTAGTCAATAGGGTAGGTATAGAGATTAGAACGAAAATGCAAAAGTGAAGATTAGCTTGTCTGATGCCGACCCTTATGAGAGTTAATGCTGATTCTCCTGATTGCTATCTCATTGTCTGCCGTTATTTGCCATCGTCCGAACCAGAATAATCAAATCTCCTTAACCAGTCTTTGCAAGTGAATAACATCATTCGCGAACCACAATAATGAAATCTCCTTAATCAGTCTTTGCAAGTAAACAACATCATTCGCGAACCACTCCAAACCCTCCCAAACCGGCACACCCAACCCAAGAGCATCACTTGCTAACACCAACAATATCCCCCACCAACACCTACAACGTAATCTCCCCAACCAACTCCTCCAAACCCCCCACCCCATCCTCATCAACACAAATCTCCACCCCCGGCACCTCCCCCATCACCCCCCAAACATCTTCCCCCCAATACCCATCCACCATCGCCAACCTCACAGCCCTCCCAATCCACCCACAACAAAACCCCATCCACCCCGGAAGAAGCCCACAAGAAACCGAGTAACCCGTATTACTAAACATCAACTCCTGCACAGCGACGTCGACCAAATCCATGAGAAGGTGGCAAATTTCCTCAAACATGCCTTCAATCCCCAAAGGATTTCCTTCGTAAGTTGCGCTAATCTTGTGCAGCGCTGTACTCGCTTCCGACGACCAGGCGGGACAGAGAGCGCGGGGCGTGACGGATTCGGGGACTTGCATTGAGCGGAGCGCGTGGCAGAGAGCGTAGCAGATCGCTCGGCCGGGGATGGACATGCTGGCTACGGTATCGGGATTTTTCGCCACGAGTCGCTTCCAGAGAATCTCGTCGACGCTGGCTCTCTGGCGTCGACGCCTTTCAAGACCCAACTCGGCCTGTCGAATGTCGCTTTCTTGCATGACGTTCCGTCCGCACTTCCCACAAACCAAATCGATACATTCGGCCTTCGAGAGAGATTTCAGAAAGCGGATGGAAGTCGTCGTTTCATGCTCACAGGGCAAACGAACCGCGAACTCCCCCGTCTTCTCCCCCCAGAGATCCCTCACCGGCTCGAGGCAAAGCATACCATCTTGCACTTTGACGCGCCTCATGTTGAGAGCGAGGAGTTCGTTCGCGGTGGCAATCCCGTAGGAATCCCATTTCTGGGCGCCGATGGATAGGTACTCCGTGGGGTAGAGTTGGCGTTTGACGTGGAAGTACGCTCTGTCTGAGGCGCGGGAGAAGAGGTCTTGGAAGAGGCTTGTCCAGGCTTTAGAGGAGGGCGAGGTTGTGAGAGACTTCCAGTCTTTCTCGCTGAGGGGGAAATTGTGGACTTGGTGAGTGCCGCTGGGGTGCCAGAGGGTTGTTAGGCGGAAGATGTACGACTCGTCGCCGAGTTTGTTGTCGGATAATGTCACGGCTTCTAGAACACTTCTACCGCCGCAGGTGGAGAGTTGGTTGATGGCAGAAGGGAGGTCGGTGAAACTTGGTTGTGGTAAGCCTTGGAAGTATCGCTAGGTGATATCGTATCGAATGAAATAGTCCAATCCGCGTTCTTGTAAGGAGTATTTCCCTAGATCGGGCATCTCGCGGTAGGCTGCATCTTTTGGTTGTTGCAGTCGGAGAGAGAATCTGCCGGTGGGGGAGGTTGGAATTAGGGATGTCGCAGGATACTCCAAGAAGAGTATGTGGCAGTAAAGGTGGGTGTTGGAGATGCAGGCGCTGCAGGCTTGCGGTGACATCCATGATGGTACTGGTAGAGTTGTTATGAATTTGGCTTGAGGAGTGGTGGAAGCCGGTGGCTGGCCATTTCTTTTGATAATATTACCATGGTGGTATGTGATGGTTAGTTCTAGCGTCAGGTTCTGCCTAAGATTCACAAAAATGTTGTGCATGATCGTTGTGGTGTCGTTAGGCCTGACGTAGCTTTCACAAAGCTTTTGTTAGTGCCATGATAAGTGAAGGCAGGCAGACCGCACAAAGATTCCATGAGGAAATTCTGTCAGTGACTTCTGTTAACCACCTCTTATCACTCCTCACCCCAACAAGAGTCAGTAACTGTAAAGGAAGTAGCCTTCCCGGATAGCTTTCGTAAACATGCCTATACAGAAATTACCTTAGCATTTCCCTCGATAGCCCAAGAGCCTCAGAACAAAGGCCCACCCAAGTCCAGATAAACCAAACAAACCAAACAAGCAGCTTCACAAAGACAAGACGACAAGAAGCTCATGTACATCAAAATTCTGGCGCAAAAAAGGACAAGACTTTCCATACGCCTTCGCTGCCACTCTCCTCCCACCCAAATGGCAGAGGGAGAGAAAACACGATGATCTTTAGAAAAACAGACACAAAAACGCCAGGCAATGTCCAGCACGCGCGAGGAAATACAAGCTCATCCATCGTCTAATCCCGTCTCGGTTCCGTGGCTCATCCATACAATATTCACCCAATTCCTTCCCTTCCACTCTTACAAGATCTCGTCGCAACTTTCGTCGCGTAGATTTTTCTCTTCCGCTCGTGGTATTCTCTAAACAATCATCTGAGCGACACCCTGGCCGCCGAGGGTCTTGCTGGCAGCGAACTCCTGCTTCTTGAGACCGGCGAGAGCGTAGAAAGCGGCGGCGATGAGCAGCACGACTGCGGCGGCGATGAGGCTCGTGGCATAGCGGATGAGAGAGAGCCACTGGACGACGCTCATGGTTGCGTAGATGGCGGCGCGCATGTAGTTTGTCTCGAAGCGGCGGATGAAGGAGTCGAATTTCTCGGAGGTAGGGCAGACGCGCAGCAGGAGGGGGATTTCGATGAAGATGAGGATGAAGCTGGAGATGCTGTGGAGGATGGCTGTGTTAGCCATTTGTAGGTGCTGCAAAGGGAGGGTGGGAAAGAACACGCACAAGCATAGTACACTCCAGAGAATGATGATGTCAAAGTGGAAGATGTTCGCGATGCCCAGGGCGAAGCAGAGGATTATGCAGAGCACGCCGGTCCTTGGGTTGTGTTAATTAGCTTTCGCAGGCGGTATGGGAAGGCGATTGCGCATACCATTGGCCGTAGATACCTGTGAGCGGAGGATTAGTAGCTGTCGCGCAAGCCTCAATGGCTTCGACTGGGAGTGTCTAAGCAAGGTGTTCCTTACTGAAGTTCCGCGACTTGAATTCCTCGGCGAGAGTCATGTTGGGCGATGAGGGTGTATTTGAGGGCTGTTTAGTTGTTGTCTTGAAAAGCGGTAAGGTTCAGAGCAGAGAGTGTGCAGTATGTAGGTGTGAAGTGCAGTGGAGGATGCAGAGAGGGTATAGGGCTGACGACCGAGGAGCGAGTTTGTTTAGGGTGGCCGTTGGCGTTGGCGTTGACGTTTGGGGAGCTTGCTGGAGACCCTTGCGACAGCTGGGGGTTTGTTTGTTATATGCGATTTGCTGACTGCACTCGATCAGGCAACAGTGGCGAAGAGAGGCGCAGCGTGTGAGTGAGAGGAGGCAGAGTTTGGCGAATGTAGAAGTGATGTTGTCAAGTAACTTAGCTCTTACGACGACGACGACAACCGACGCGCCTTCCGTTTCCCCCAAGCCCAAGGCTCCAAGCATGCGAGCTCGTACCACTGCGCCATGCCTCTCTCTCCAACTTGTCTCGCGCTCGCTTGCTCGTTCCTCCAACCAACCGGCTTGCCCGTTTCCTCTTGCCGCCGCCCGTCTTTGCCGCGGACATCGGGCCTTGCCGGACACGTGGCTGATGTACATGTACTCTGGTGTTTAGATATGGATACACATATGGATA
This sequence comes from Cladosporium sp. MBC 237, assembly GCA_030772445.1. Taxonomy (NCBI): domain Eukaryota; kingdom Fungi; phylum Ascomycota; class Dothideomycetes; order Cladosporiales; family Cladosporiaceae; genus Cladosporium; species Cladosporium sp. MBC 237. Next base: position 44,704 of record JAPHCH010000012.1, on the reverse strand, counting down.
CACATAAATATCATAACAATAATACAACTGGGTACACGGTAAATGCCAATGAGTATCATAGAATTCGCTAGGAAATCACCCCTTGACAAAATTCCACACCCAACCATCCAAGACCCATTCCCTCGCCATAACGCCGCGCCAGATACTTGACAAGATAAGGTATAAACACACGCCGCAAATCACCAAGCCATCATCACTTATTCAAATTGACACCTGCCTTGCGAATCCTAGCAGCGGCAACATCAACCATCTGCTGCGCGCCAGCCCAATCTCTAGCAGCCAGCTTATCTCTCACAGCCGGGAAGTGAGCTTCGTCGTACCCGCTCCACGCCTTGGGACCGAAAATGACATGTTTGAACTGCTCGCGCCCAGGAATGCCGTTCTTCCTGCCCTTGCCGTTTTCGTTCGGGTCCTTGGACTTCGGGTCGGGCAGGTCGAGGAGGTCTGCTTCGAAGTTCGTGATGCGGTCGTTGTAGTCCAATCGCCTGAAAGTGTACGCATTGCTCTCCAGCCCTCCGCGGCCGAGCACCTGTCGCGTCCAGGTGTCTTCGAACTGGTGGAATTTTTCTGTTTCTGCTTTGAGCTCTGCCACGGCGTCTTCTAGGGGTTTGAGGTCGAATGTTGAGGAGGTGATTTTTGTGCCTGGTTTTCCGGACGATGCGGCGAAGGTGATTTGCGCGTCGGTGCGCAAGTTGTCGATGTATTTTGCCATGGCGTCTGCGTAGTGGGTCAGGTCATACGGAAGGAGTGGACGATCGGCGACTTCGAGGATGAGGAGCGCCCAGATTTGCGCGAGCGTGTGGTGATACGGTAGGCCGTTTGGGTCGCCAAAGGCCTCCATCCATTCCATGTTCTCATAGCACGAGTGCGCCGGGTAGCCGTGTGTGGGTCCTTCGAATCCAAAGTCGATGCTGGACGTGCCGGCGATATCTTGGAAAGCGACATAGTCGCTTCCAGCACCCAGCCCCTCGAATATGCTCTTTCTCTCATCCCAAAGCTGTCTCAAGGAGTTGTTGGTGACTGGGTCACTGACGCGGTCGAGAACGCGAAGAAGCGAGCGCTCCCACAGTGGACTTCCTGCAGCGCGGAAATTTGGTCCAAAAACGCCAGCTCCAACATTCAGATACGCGATTGCGTTTTCGCGGAGGTACTCAATGTTGTCTTCCACGTACTCCGTGCTGCCCATCATGTTGAACTCTTCCGCGTCCCAACTGGCAAATTCAATCGTGCGAAGTGGTCGCCAGCCCAGCTTTCGCAATTCGCCGAAGATGCGTACCAGCTCCATCATTACCGCGGATCCAGATCCAGCGTCGACAGCGCCAAAACACCACGAATCGCGGTGGTTGCCGATGATGATCTTCTTGTTTGGCGTTTCGATGCCCTGAATTAGTCCATGGAGATTCCAGATTTCCTTTGCCTTCACGTCATCGTTGAGATTTTTCAGGTGCACCACTGGGGCATCGCTTGTTGCGTTTCCAGAACTCCATGTTTTAGCGAAGCCGGGAGGACCGCCTACCCATTTGTCCGGCACCTCGAGACCATGGCTTTTGATGGCGTTCACCAAAGGCTCCGCATCTCTCCAGGCAAGTGGTAGACTCGGGATGTTGACTAGTCCAGGGTTCTCCTTGATTTCAAGGCGTTTCGCATCCTCGGTGCTCGCCCAACCTGGCGTCAGTGGGTCTCCAATGACCCAGCTCATCAGTCCGACAGATCCACGCTCCACAGCGTCCACAGGCCGCCACGGTCCCTCTGGCCATATGTCGCCTTTACCCGCACCGTCATCTACAGGGTCGGAATACATCAAGACTCCCACACACCCAGCATCCTCAGCAGCCTTGACTTTCAGAGCTCGGTCATCTTGGGTTGCATAATAGCGCAGTAACGCAATCGTGCCCTTCGTCTCTATGCCTTGAGCCTGCAAGAACTTGAAGTCCTCTCTGCTCCCACCATTAACATAGATCAGGGGTCCCTCGGCTTCTCCACTCTTGCTATGTCCATGCCACGCCAAAGTTTGCACTCGGTCCTGTGCACCGGGATATGCCTCGTTCTCCTCCAAGGCCGCCTTCCACTTGCGGTCTTCCGGCCCAACAATCTCCACGCTCCTCCCGTCCTTCGTAGGATAGTTCAAGTACACATAGTACGACCAGAGCTTGATATCGTCAAACATGCCCTCCTTGATCCATTTCTCTTCCATCCAGCGCGCCAGGTAAAGATCGCCCTCGGTTCCTGCTACGTGATCAAACGATGTGATGTGACGCAGCGCCTCGCCGATGTTGTCCACGTCCAGGTGCTCTTGCACGTAGCTCCGTACGGATTCCGGGTCGAAGTGCATTCCCATGCGTGACATGCCTGAAGGGAAGATGTCCATGGCGAAGAGGACCCAGATGAGCGAGAAGATTGTGAACAGGCCAAACAGGCGCGCGAAAGTAGCAGCTCCCATGCCAAAGCCTTCAGGTAACCGTGGCATTCTCTCGCGCATTCTGCTGATCCATGGCTCTGTGGTAGGCTGTGCCTCGGCAGTGTCTCCATCCGAAGTCGTGACAGGCGTGTAGAGGGAGCGAAAGGATGGTAATCGGATTGCTGAGAGAGTTGCGCTCAGATTCGCCAGACCTTGCGTGACTTTATTCCGTAACCGCGCGCGGTGATATAATCGTGCCTGTCTCCTGGCTCCGTCCTCGCTCTCCCCAGGCTCCAGATAATCGAACTGTTCGACCTGCCTGCGCGCATCCTCGTCATCCTCCACCATGTCCGGCACACTGAGATCGGACTCGGCATCAGAGGCTATGCTCGAGCGTGCTGATTCGACCGTAGGAGCCCGGTACCCGCCTGTTCTGGTCCGGGTATCAGGCTGCTGACCGCTGGCTTGACCAAGCAAGCCTTGTCGCTCCGCATCGTCGCTGGATTCTGTGGGACCTCGAGATGACTGGGCGACGGCTTCATCGTAGGAGGGAATGGGCGCGTTGGCATATCTGTGGTCTTCGATCTCGACGGGGACACCCATTCTCGGGTTGGTCAAATGCCGCTGAGGGCTTGTCGCGGGTTGCGGAGAGCGTTGTGGTGTGAAGATGGTCCGAGTCGCTCAAGTCATGGCTGTATTGAATGGCAAGTCCAGAAGGGGATCCGGGTAGATTGTGGAAATGGTATCAAAGTATTGTATTGGTGTATTGATTAATAGATTATGTGTAAGGGTACAATCGTTCTAGTCCTCGGGATCAGCCTGCCCTCCCTGCCAATGCTCGCTGGCACGTCACGTTCGCCGAGCCGGGCAAAGATGCCGCCGTCTTGGCTGGTATGTATGAAGGACGAGATATCTTGTGCAGTACAAATATTAACTGCATTTGTCTTCCAAACATTATCAGAAACTGATCTTGCGGGACGATCTGTGAGAATATGGAACAAAAAATAATGAGAAATGTCGATCATTCAAGTGGCCGCTGTTCGTCGCCACTCTTCACGAACACAACATGCGGCGTCTCAAATGGGTTTGGCTCGTCTGGTAAGGTAAAGTATTAGAGACAACATCCGGTATAATAAGTCTACGTTCATCGTTGCTACTCGAACAAGGTAACACTCCATAGATTGTCCCATCATTTATTCCATAATATACCTACAAGACCATGCCTCCCAATCCACCGCCAGACGAAGACCCCCTAACCGTCCCTCGCAACACCCCAACAGTAACCAAAATCCTAACCACCTTCTCCAACCCCAAAGACCAAATCAACGCCATCAGCTCCGCCCGAAATTGGTATCAAATCGACGCACCCACCCAAAACATCCTAGAAACCTACCTCTCCGGCACCACAACCACCAACCAAGCCGTCCATGATCCCGCCATACCAATCGAAGAAACATACACAACCGCAGACCACGGTCGAGCTTTCTGGCACGCTGAAGTCACGGCACGAGGAGCGAGACAGGCCTTTGAGTCCGATGAAGCAGAACGATTCTGGGGTCTGCCTGTGCAGATGTGCGAGCCCGATCCGTCGGCTGGTGGGTGGGAGAGCACGGAGGGCCAGCTTTGGCGATTGTATTTGGGGATTTTGCATGCGGCACGTAAGGTTCCCGTTTCTGACGAGCAGGGCCGGATGAAGTTGGTGCGGCTCGTTCAGGCGTTGAAAGCACGCCCGGAGCCAGCGCGACCTGAGGGCATGACGACTGCGCTGCGGAATGATTGGGTTTGGAGCTCTGGTAGGATTTGGTCGAACTTGCTGATGTTAGGTCCTAGTTGGGCGGAGAGTCGGGATTGTTGCCCTGGTGATTTGGCTGGGTACACGGTGCAGGAGGCGAATGCTTGGGAGAGTGTGCTGGCGTTTGTACATAGATTGAAGGATACTGGTACGGCGGATCTGGGGGCTTGAGTTTGAGATCTTGAGTATGACGAGCAAAATGCCTTTTTTACTTAGTATCTATCATGAACGCGTTTCTTCTTTAATTTTACTTCCTCCATCAAAATCTACTGCAGCGACCGCACGACCTTGAGCAAATCGCCAGTGACACCCATAGCAGTGACCTCAGCGCCCGCACCCGCGCCTTGGATGATCAGAGGGTTGCCACCGTACCTCTGCGTGTAGAAGTTGATAATGTTGTCGCTGCCCTTGAGCGCGGCAATAGGATGGCTGGCGTCGAATTTCTCCAGGCCGACCTTGACCTCCTTCTTGGCCACGTCGATGCTGCCGACGAAGCGGACGACCTTACCCTCCTTGCGTGCGGATTCCTTCAGCTCCTCCATGCGTGAGTCGAACTCCGGCAGGCGCTGGAGGAACTCGTCACCGCTGCTGCAGCTCTCCAATTCCGCGGGAATCAGAGACTGCACGGGGAACGAGGTCGGTGACTCAACAGGGAGACCGGCCAAGCGTGCGAGGATAGTGAGCTTGCGCGCAACATCCAGGCCGTTGAGGTCGTCGCGAGGGTCCGGCTCGGTGTATCCCAGCTCTTTGGCCTTGGTGACTTCGGCAGCGAATGAGCCACCGCCGCCGCCAACGGGCATGAATGCGTTGAACAAGAAGCTCATGGTACCGCTGAAGACACCCTCGATCTTGGTGACCTGGTCACCCGTCTCGACCAGCTCGTTCAGGGTGCTGAGGACGGGAAGGCCGGCACCGACAGTGCTCTCGTGGTAGACATGGCCGGCGCTCGCAGGACCAGAGCCGTTGGCAGCTGCGGCCTGGATTTGCTGCCAGAGATCGTGGGTGTGGGAAAAGGCCTTCTTGTTCGGGGTAACGATGCTAAGACCCTTGGAAAGGATGGAAGGGTATGACTCGGCGAGAGTCTGGTCTGAGGTGTTGTCGACGAGGATCACGCGGCCGGGAGCTTGAGCGAGCTGGTCGAGAGTGGAGGGGAAGGGTTGCTGGGCCTCGGAGGATTGGTCGAGCTGGGAGAGAGCAGAGGAAATCTCGATAGGCTTGAAGTCGCGGCTGAAGAGCTGTTTGGTGCTGCGGCGGACGAGGACGAGTGAAAGGTTGACAGGCACAGGCTGTTTGGCCAGACGCTGGCGGATGTGGTCGAGCTGGCCGAGGAAGGCCTTGCCTACGCCGCCGACACCGACGACGCCAACGAAGATTTGCTTGGGGGCGGACATTTTGCTGAGATTTTGTAGAAGTGTTTGGTGTATGGTTGCTTGTTTGTTAAAGACGAGCTAATGTAAATATCTAGGTGTCAAGCCATTGGTGACTTCAGATTTTCGAAGCTGTTGAATGAGGGGTCCAGTCCCACCTCAGCCGACATCGCTGTCAATTGCGTCAGTCTTCCCATTTCACAAGCCATAAATTACTGAAAGTAGTTGAAAGTAGCGTCCGTGTAGTTGAGGTACACGCACACTTTATGTGTTGATTGATATGGATTGGAGATTTTGGAGGCTCCTGGGATAATTCAATGCATTTACTCGTTCATATATCGCTTCGAGAGTGCGCCAAAATAGGAATATCTACCTCCAGCTGCCCAATTATTTCTTCATAGAAGCCGCCAACTTGTTCTGCTGATTACGGTAGTGATCCAGCACTACATCTCTCATAAGCTTCCTCGGCGCCCGGCGCCCTGTGAACAACTCGAATTGCGCAAAAGCCTGCTCGGGCAAGTGGTCGAAGCCGTCCATCAAAATCCAGCCACGCTTGGCTTGAGGCCGCATTTGGAGAACAAAAGATGTCACCATAGGGTTGTAGGAGAGCTAGAGATGTTGTTAGCTTTGCTCAACTTTGGATTGAAGTTTTCGTCTTCACGACTTACCTCAACAGCAACACCGCCAGTCGGACTCCTAAGCCAGCTGTCCGGCACTGTAAAGCTAGATGGCTCGGTACCGTCTTGTTTCTGAGCTGGAATCGTGCACACCACCATGGTCGGATAGCTGAACTCTTGTGGCCATGGATCGCTGAAGCTTTCAATCACTCTGACTCGGGCAGCTGTGCCGTCGCTTTCCTTTGCATCTTTTATCACATCTTCATCGATCAGACGGTTATAGTGCTCTGCAAGGGCGTGTGCCGTCGCGACTGTACGATTGCATACGAAGATGTGACGAACGCCCATCGAGAGCATGGCATAGACAGCGGAGCGTGCTTGACCACCAGCGCCACAGACGATGCCTGTACTATTTGGTCTGATTGTGTTGGCTGGCGACAAACCGCGACGGACGCAAGCGCGAAGACCGATCCAATCTGTGAAAATTAGCAGATGATCATGTAGTGAGGAAGGAATTGCTGAAGGCTTACCTGTGTTGTCGCCCCAAAGAGCTTTCACGGGACCGCTCCTGTTTCTTGAAGACATGATCCTCAGCTCGTCCGGTACGGTACCATCATCCAATAGCTCCCTGATAGGGATGATCGAGTTGACAGCTCCAATGGCCTTCGCGTGTGCACTGAGGACCGTCATCAATGGTACCACGCTTGTTTTATAGGGTTGCACAACGGCGGATCCACCAAAGTTGTGCTCATGAATCAATCGCTCAAGCTCATCCAAAGATGGTGAAGAAAAAGTGGTGAAATGATGTGACATGCCGCAAGCTTCATATGCGGTGTTGTGCATCGCAGGAGATAGCGACCAGCTGACATCGCGGCCATAGATGTGGTAGCTCATGGGCTCATGCTTGAAGATGGCAAATAAAGCATGCGTCAACTCCTTGGCTGTCACCAGTGGCGTGCAGTCGCCCGTGCGGGGGCACGTAGTTTCATCCTTGCGTGCTTTCACGGGTGACAACACATAGTTGAAGCAAAGCGATGTACGCCCTATCAGACCGGTGTTGTAACATATGAGTCTCGGCATGGTGCTGTTCTCGCGTATTCGGCGTTTGAACTGCTTGACCTCGAAGTTGTCCATCTCCCGATTCGTCATCATGGATATCTTGACGATGTCGCATCCTAGTCGGTGCATGTTGTGATAGGTGAATACCAGCTCCGAGTCGTTCCATCCGTTGAGTAATCTCGTGGAAAAGTGTTTGTATCCAATAACCTTCGTGCGTCCTTTACCGGAGGCAATTTTCTCGATGGTGGCGTCGCCGAGATGCATGTCAACTGTGCAGTATTCTGGCCCTAATCTCAAGAAAATCTGACCAAGCTCCAACCTTCGTGCACGATCAGATTCGCTTTCATCTTCTGTCTTGGTGACCGTAAGAATGATGGGAAGTATGCTCGCTCGTCGAACCATCGAGAATGCCTTCGCGATGAGATTTGGATCTCCAACAGGCTCAGAAGGCGAGGAAGGCCCTTCGATCCCTGTCACAGGAACTATTACTTCAATGGCGTCTGCTCCAATCTGTGCGTCTTCCAGCTCCACTTCGCCGCGGAGAACACGGTTGATTTCAATGACAACACCGTAAGTATAAGTCCGTCGCTCTACTGGTATTTGTGAGAGCGGATATGCTGATTGATGGGAAGGTCCCCGGTCATGGTCCCCAATGATGTTGCGGAGGAGTTTCAAGAAATCTCGCTCGGCTCGCTTCAATGTCAAGAAAGGTCCGTTGGCTGTTCGTGCTTCAGACCAGGCTTGCTCATCCGATCGTCTGAGCTGAGTGCCATCTTCGTTTGACTCATCTGCAGAAAGGTTGAAGAAGTCGTAGTTCGCGCAAGACCGCAGAAGTGGTCCGCTCAGGCGGAGAAGCTGTTTCACGCGATCTTCCGACCACAGGTTGAGATACGCACATACGCTCTTCGCGTCTCTGATAACATGGATCACGGGATGTGTCTGTGCATATGCCCGCAACATGTCGGCACCGCTGTTCTCAAGGTCGGCAAAGTTGAGGATGATAATGGCATTTTTCTGGTGCTGTTCCAGAAGCTGAGCGAGAACCTCTCGGTGGCGACGATGGTAGTCTGCAGATCCTTTGAGTTTTCGATACGCCGCTGCTGTTTGGCCTGTCGTGTCGAAGAATACCCTTTCTGATTCGATAAGACGTCGGCGATATGCGCTTGCAGCAAGGACGCCCAGCGAACTCTTGCCCACGCCCTTTACTCCGACGAGCACAACAGAAGCATCAGGCTCAAAGGTAGACTGGCGTGGAAGTACGGTTGGCGTAACTTGGGCAAAGTTGCCAAGGCTCTCAATGCCATCTGTATGGCGGTGGGCCTGGGGCGTTCGCGAGCGTGGTGAAGGCTCTCGCGAGTTTGGAGCTGAGTTCACGCGACCAGGGGAGCCTTCGGTGCTGTGCATTTGTTGAAAAGAGCGCTTGACGCCCGCATGCGTGGTCGCCATTGTATCTGGCATTGATCCCCAGGCGGATGGTGGTCTCGGGCGCCGTTTGGATGTCAAGGTGAGGCGATGGAGATGGAGCAGTCTAGCCGGATGAATGCCAACCCAGGTTTGCGGCGGGAGTTGACTTAGCCCAGATTCTGGCGTATCATTGGTTGACGGGCGAGGCGGTCGCGTAACGATACACCAAGTTTATCGTATCAAGTGCTGGCAACTATAGCATCTTCGTGCTACGCTATACATACTGACTACACTGCTGAGCCGTTCACAGGGTCATGGCTATTGATGATGTCTCTAAAGAAAGGCCTTCAGTCGATGTCTAGAGTCGATGCTAAGAGCATTCCAAATGCGGTTTAGCTTTAGGCGACGGGTACTTGCCGTATGAGGAGGCTGGACTCGCTCGCAGTTGCTATGGCTTCTCCGCCCTCCGCGCGCCCGCCAGTTCGCCATCCCGACGACATGGGTCAGAGATGGAGATGCTCTTTGCCTTGACACGTGCAAACTGCCTCCAAACAATCGCACAAGGCCATGAGAGACTCATATAAGCATCATGGTCGACAGCAGGTCTGTGGCGACAGACGTTAACGGCCAGGATGCATCGCATCCGAGGCAAGCGAAGCGACCAAGAGGCACCTCACCCACGAACGGCACCGACTCAACACCTGCAAAGCGGTCTCGCGTATCACGCGCTTGCGACCAATGTCGTGCCAGTCGCGAGAAATGCGACGGTCAGAAGCCAGTCTGTCACACTTGTGACTCCCAGAAACGATCATGCACCTACGACGAACCACCGAAGAAACGCGGCATACAGCCGAACTACATTCGCACTCTGGAACTTACCCTGGCATGGCTTTTCCAATCGGTTCCGGAAACACAGGCAGCTTTGTCAAAGAGCTTACCGATAGTGAATGGAGCTGCGCAGAGGTACGTTTCTAATCTTTGCCAAATTAGTAGTCCCGACGCCAGGTCCTTTGTTTGACTGGAGTTGTCTGTGACGCTAATCGCAGATTTTTTTTGTTTCTTGGGAGATGTCACATTTGCCACAGCCTTCAGCAGTGTGAAACATACATTTTGACACCTTTTCCAGATTAATTGGCAGCAAAGATTTGACTGCAGCCGAAACATTGCACCAATCATGGCGCAACAGTTTGGTGTGCAAACAAATTGACCAAATGCTGTCTGGATCTACAGTTGAATCTGGTAACGTCGAATCCATTGATCCCGGGCTGTCACGTCTGCTCGTCGATGGTAACGAAGGCGACCGAGCAGAGTCGCGACTTCCATCAGCGCCGATTACAACCATTGAGGCGCCACTACTTCGCAAACAGAGTGCGAACGATATTAGCCCGACGGATATAAGGACCGGGCACTCAATTTCAGTATCTCTGCCAAGCCACGCGCAACTTACGGCAAGTCTTGCTGGCAATGACCGTCCTGGTAAACTCATTCTGCCGCCAAACGCCTGGAATCTACTGGAGTACTATTTCGCATTCACACAGTCTTGGCTTCCGATGACAGAAAAGCATGGTGTTCTGAAAACCATGTATGCGTACCCCACCGAAGGTCTTAGCTCCCAGGAAGGCGTAAAATCTGGCGAGCATGCAGAACTCTGGAGTATCATGGCTCTGTCTGCGTTCCAACTTTCCCGAGCGAACCCGACGGACAACGATTTCATACATCTGCGCAATACCGCAAGGAACCTGATTCCAGACGAGCACCACATTAATGCTGGTGACGTCCAGTCAAAACCCGCAGATTCCTACGAGAAAGGCCACATCAGAGCATTGCTAGTTTTAGCACTTCTCAGCATTTCGAGCCAGGCTTGGCAGTCTGCGTGGCTTGAAGTTGGTCTTGCCGTGCGGCTCACGCTGTATCGACTGGCACAGGCAGACCGGAACACTGGTGATAAGGCGGAGAAACCGATCTTGCAACTCGCAGCGTTTGTCATCGAGCACACAGTCGCACATCAGCTCGGACTATTGCCTCACATGCGAAGTGAGAGCATTCAGGGGTTTAATACCCTCGACGAAGATGGTCTAGAAGAATGGGCTCCTTGGACTGATCCCATGTCACCACTGAGCGGCTCTGCAAAGGCCCCATCAAAGGCCTTTAGCACCTTCAACGCACTTGTACATGAATTGCGCGTGGCAGACGAATTCCAAACGCCTGGGAACCATGCCAAGAATCACCCGCGAACTGTGATCGCACTGTTAAATAACGCTTGCAAGAAAGATCACAGAACCCAGCCCTCGAAACTGGCGGCAAATCTGCGCTCTCCGGAGATCACACACGCAGCACCGCCACAGAATTTCCCACCGCAGGACCTCGTAGGCATCGCGAACGAATTGCCTTCAATTGCCCCAGAACAGCTTGACCGATCTCGTCTCTCGCACCAAGACCTTTCAAGGTTTGAGTCTGCTACTTCGGCTGCTGACTACCTGTCCATTCCTACAGGACCCGGCGACTTCAACTACTCACACTCGCCAGAAAACGCAGCAAACCCAGCTGCGTTGAACAATGTTGGTTGGCCAGGCTTCAGTACGCAACCCGACGGCCAAGCCGGGGGCGATATCTTCGAGGAGCTAGCTATGCTCGATTCGGTAGAGCCTATGGGCGAACACCCACAATTCATGCAGAATTTGGGCTTTGGACCAGACCTCGATCTTGCAGAATTTTTCGGCCCTGATTACCAGCCTTCAAATCCACTGTTGGCATATATGCAACCCCCTCAAGGAGGGAACAAGCACAGCGGAGACCTGGGATGAAGACAATAGGTAGCTGATAGCACCTTTCAGCAACCGCCCACACTTTACACGACTAACACGGATGGGTCAAAGATTTGCATTCCATGCGGTTTTGTCGATGCCACCAGGGGATTGGTTCCCCTTCGTCGCGCCATCCCGAGGCCAATGGCGAATTGGAACACAGCCGAACACCATGCACTGGTATTTCACCCAAGAGCCGCACAGGTCTACGCTCAGTGGGACTGTCGAACGATACACCATCAATCATCAGAATGGGAAGAAAGCGATCAACGGGATCTGTAAATACAACTTACGAAACGCTCGAAATCGGAGCTATATTGGAATATCTTGTATTATTTGGTAATTGAGAAATCACTCGCGATGAGAGAGGACCATTATGCCGAGACTGCGCGCACTTGGGTGCGTCTTCATGTATCTTATGTACGAATTAAGTATATAGGTACGTCGTGGGTATCATACAAGCAAAACGCTTGGGAGAAAAGCAGGGCAATCCACCATCGTGGACCTTTCAAAGACGAGCGACTTGCTCCGGCTGCAACAAACTGGACCTCCGCTTCTGAGCTGCTCCCATACCAAGATCGACAAGCAGCTTCTCCCACGATTCCGCTGCCCTCCTGGCAAGGTCCTCCGGAACGCCCTCGCCCTCCTCCACCAGGGAAGCGCTGAACATCTCCGCTGAGATACGGCCCCTCCAACCAAGACCGACCAGGATTGCCTCAAGTACTTGCTTGACGGGCAGATATGCGCCACGATCGCTCTCGCCGTAGAACAATCGGCAGTTCCTCGACCAGCTCATGCGAGCCGGTTGCGCCTCGTTGTACCATTTGTGACCCTCAACCAGGGGCTCGGCGAGGAATTCGCCGTCGACAACCTGCACGAAGAAGATCTTCTTGGGGTCCACGTTCTGGACCAGTCTCTCCATTGAGGCCTTGAACACGGCGTCGGCATCTGCGGTCTTGCGGTTCGGCGATTCGGGGTCGGCATAGATTCTGGCGGTGATGTTGAATGTATCGAGGCAGATGCCAAAGTTGGGGCGATCAACACGCTGCACGATTTCCCATGCCTGCTCCCACGTGTCGACATACGTGCCCCAGGCCAGGTTCTCGTATGCAAATTGAATGCCCTCTGGCGCACCCAGGTCGGCGACTTCTTGGAAGTCAGAGGTGATGAGGTCCAAGTCACCGCTGGTGACATCGGCAGGGAGGAAGGTTGAGGGAATGGCGATGATGTTGGTGCCGAGAATGTGACACATCTGAATCCAGAGCTTCATCTCCTCAACGCGCTCAGCGTGCCACTGACGATCAATGAGGCCTTCATAATGCATAAAAGGTTGGAGGCAGACGATTGTGATGTTGCGGGCGTCGCACATGGATCGGATCGTTTGCGCGGCGATGAGATGGTTTTCGTTGTTTGGGCCGCCAGGGAGAGACTTGGCGACGTAGAGGAGGTCCTCGTAGAACATTTCGACGTCCATGTTATATCTGGCAGCGGCGTCGAGCTTCTCGGGCAGGTTGTGAACCCACGCGCGGCCCAGCGAGTGGGAGGAAATGGCAGCTCGAGGCAACATGTTTGCGGCTCGGATTGGGTCAACTTGGCGCGTGCCGGTGTAGTTGAGTTTGAACAGGGAAGACCACTGGAGGATTGTCTGCCACAAGTTCTTAAGAGAGTGCAAGCGTGGCTTGAAGTAGTGTAAGATGGAGAGAGTCGAATGCATACGGAGAGAGATTCAACAAAACAATGATAAGGTAGCTTTCCCAAATCTCGGTCTCAAGGTAAAACAGGAGGGCTCATTATCTAAACAAGACAGATCGGGGGGAGGAACATAAGCATAGACCCCTTTCACAGGGAAGTCGCTTGATATCTTTAGAAGCAACACCAGCAGCAGAAGAAACAAAAACCGCGAAACGCGATTATTGTCGTTGCAGGATCCACTATTGCATCGTAATCGCCCGGATCATCAGCTGGTGTATCGAAAGGCCCGGAGGATCTCATAACACAGGCGACGTCCTAGGCGTGCATCTCCTGGGAAGAGCCCAAAGATGCCGCAAATGGTCTGCGTCCGCTGCGGCCCTTCTCTGGAGAGATTTCCTCCGTTCCCACCATTTCACAGGCGAACACGAGGCGTTAGTGCACTCTTCCGGGCGCAGGAAGAAAGGTTATCCCACATAGGGGGGCTAAAGGTTCTAACTCTGCCCGTGCGAGGCGCAGCCTTGGGCAGCTCAACGTCTCCACCCGGATCGAGGGCTCCGAAATGAGCTGCGTGAGATGTGTGGCTATTCTTGGAGGGGAATTGGTTACTTCCGAGCGCTTGGACTTTTGTAAGACTGTGATTGCAGTGGAAATGAGTTTACCAGTCTGCGCTCGCTCGTAGGCTCGTATTCTGTGTCCGCCTTTCCCATGTTACCCCCGTGTAATGATACTGCCACTGATTAACGGGTCATGGAATACCTCTTAGCGAACAGGATATGGATGTTAAGCACGTGCGTTCGCGCCCGCAACGGTCTGTGGTGATTTCATCATTATTATTGTTACTTGTCTTGTTTCGTGAGAGATGACGAGCAGAATTGCGATTGCTATTGTTGGCGCTGGCCTCATTGGACCGCGGCACGCCGAGAGCGTCGTGAAGTGCACCGATGCCTCTCTCGCAGCCTTCGTGGATCCAAACCCGCAGGCAGAAGCTATTGCGAAGAAGTACGGCGTGCCGCTGTATCACGATGTCGACGATTTACTCGCTTCGGGCTTACGGCCGGATGCCGCCATAGTATGCTCTCCCAATAGCACGCACGTTACTCTTAGCAAACAGCTTCTGGACGCAGGCATCCATGTCCTGGTCGAGAAGCCCGTGGCCATAGACGTACCGTCCGGACAGGACCTGGTACAACATGTAAAACAGTCTAGGAACTTTGCCCTGGCCGGCCACCACAGACGTTTCAACCCATACGTCGTAGCAGCCAAGAAAGCCCTCACAGCCAACACCATCGGCAAGCCCATCGCTATCTCAGGTCTCTGGGCTCTTCGGAAACCAATCAGCTACTACCAATCGCCCACGGAATGGCGAGCTTCTTCCCAAGGCGGCGGGCCAATCCTAATCAATCTCGTGCATGAGATCGACATTCTGCACTATCTCCTAGGCCCTATTGTGCGTGTCTACGCAGAACAGACTCTTTCGCAACGGGGTAACGACGCCGAAGAAGGCGCCGCTGTCGTGTTGAAGTTCGCTTCTGGCGTTGTGGGCACGTTTCTGCTTTCGGACGCTACGCCTTCGGCGCATAGTTTTGAGGCGGGCACGGGGGAGAATCCCATCATTCCTAGGTCTGGGAAGGATTTCTATCGGATCTTTGGGTCTGAGGGTACGTTGAGCGTGGGTGATATGAAGATCGAGAGATATGCGAATGGAGCCGAGAAAGGTTGGTCCGAGGAGGTCGTGGAGGATGAAGTTCTGGTTGGGCCAGAGGTTCCTTTCGATGAGCAAGTTAAGCACCTGCTTAGAGTTGTGAGAGGGGAGGAGCAGCCTCGTTGCACCGTGGAAGATGGTCTTAGAGCGGTGATCGTGACTGAGGCCGTCAAGCAGGCCATGAGGGATGGGATGCCGGTAGATATCACCAACTCATCAAACTTATAGATCTAGTTATTATGATAACATTATATTCAACTCTCAATGCATCTTTCGGTATATCTACTGAACAAGAGCGTGTGAAGACATGAAATCGTCATATACATGTTACATGTAGGCTATTGGCCCTAGTGTTGAGCTTTGGCAAGCTCTGCTGCAATCACTTCCTTCGTCGCCTTAACAGGCAGCTCCTCGAGTGTCTTGCCAGTCCAGAAGCGGTCCTGTGCAAAGCCCTGGTAAAGCATAGCCTCCGTTCCCAAAATCACCTGCCAGCCAGCCTTCTCTGCCAAGTTGCCGATCTCTGTGTAAGGAGTCGGGTGGTAGCACATCTCCAGGATGGCGCCCTTGTGCGACTTGTTGAGGAAGACCTCGATGATCTTTCGTGCTTCCACCTCAGCTGGTGACACAGGAGGGAAGTTGGGCACGCATGAGACAATCGCACCAGGTCCCTCGAGCTCCTCAGCCTCCGCGGCGGTGGTTACATGCTTGAGGCCTTCCCCGTAACCCTGAGATTTGCACCAAGACACGACGCCCTCCACTTCGGCGGGATCTCTGTTCACCAGATAGATGGTCTTGCAGCCCAGGAATGCATGAAGAGCGTAGACAGCGGAGCGAGCAGCGCCACCGCCACCCACGACCAGCGCAGGGCGATTACGGTAGACGGCATCAGGAGAAGCTACGTTCTGCACAAAGCTCTCCCGAACTCCGATGGTGTCGGTGTTGGTTCCCACGATCTGTTCGCCACGACGGAAGATCGTGTTGCAAGCGCCCACAGCACGACCCTCGTCAGTGATATCGTCCAAGTGAGGAATGATGGAGACTTTATGAGGCATCGTCACGCTTGAGCCTGTTCCGGGTGTTAGGTATATTGGGACTTGCCCAAGGTAAAAGGGGTCTGGGACTTACCATAGCAACGGGGATCGCGAACGAGCTCTAGGAATGACTTGACATCGGTGGAAGGCAAAGGAAAGTAATCCCAGTTCAGTCCCAGGCCTGTGAAAATCGTCCGGTGCAGGAGAGGGCTCAAAGAGTGTGCAATTGGATAGCCAAAGAGAAATCCAAAGCGCTCCAAGTGGCCGGTTTCTGGCGCTGGGCAGGTGATGATTTCTTCTTTGACTGCCATTGTGTCGGTTTGAGGAGGAGGCTAGGATGGCTTCAGTTTCGCCGACTTTGTTCCTCGAGAAATGACGCAGTATTGTTTTGAAGATTGTGGTCGTGTTTATTCCGAGGCAATTCCCCTGATAGTGCTTGCCCAAAAGTCC
Organism: Cladosporium sp. MBC 237; assembly: GCA_030772445.1. Taxonomy (NCBI): domain Eukaryota; kingdom Fungi; phylum Ascomycota; class Dothideomycetes; order Cladosporiales; family Cladosporiaceae; genus Cladosporium; species Cladosporium sp. MBC 237. The sequence goes on along the minus strand of JAPHCH010000012.1, from coordinate 28,388 downwards.
TTGGTGATATGAGGTCCTCGGGTGTGAGGGCTTGGAGGCTTGGAAGATGATGAAAAACCCGGCTCTTTTGATGGACTTGTTGTCAGCTTCTATCACTTCACACGAGGATTCCGCAACAACTCATTGCCATCCGCAATCTTCCATGTCGCAGCGACCGCAACACGCATCCACTTCACGGCCTGAGGCTGCTCATTTGCGGAAGATGCATCTGCCCGGAATCGAGCAGTGCGCTGGTGCTGCGCAAATTCTTCGGCGCCCGCTTGCAGTGGGAAGCACGGCCGGCAAATGGAGACTCAACCACGGGACTACAGGCCACTCGCTCGTCCGACTTCCACGCTGCCTAGGCTGCCCTACAACATGGACCCAACTTGGCGTTTAAATTGGAGCACCCAAAGTCTGGCTTGGCGGTGCACTATTGCCTCTGGCCCTTGGTGAGAACGGCGAGCGCGGACCACAAGCATGGAGAAGGCTTCCATCCTACCAAGCCAAAATAGCTTCTTTCATGGGGACATCCGACCTGCACCGGCGTGGCGCTCGTCGAAGATGTGTACAAAAGGTATGTTTCATCCGTCATGCCCAGGGGGATGAATACAGTTCCGCCTTCCAAGCCATCTCTCGAATCTTAGGACCGGCGATCAGATACCTCTCCAGGACATACCGACTCCGCAGGTACCTCTCCGCACGCTGAAACGTGGAGATCGAGTGGAGTTCCGCCATCAGGTCGGGGTATTGGCACGATTGGAAAACTCTTTCCCGGGGTCGGCGTGGGCCAGACGACCATAGTGACAATTACAGCGAGTCTGTGTGGCTTCAATCTTACTATACCCCGTGGGGTGACGAGCGGTCGCCACATTCTTTCATATAGAGCCAGCGACTGCGCAACATTTTCTAGAGGTCCATCACTCAACCCTCCACACTTCGAACCGACCGGATTGGAAACAAGGTCGAAATCATGGGTCTTCTTACCGTTGTCGAGGATAGGCCAACGCCCAAGGCCGTCTACAACTGGCGCGTATGGGCATGCGCAACAGTCGCCTCCTTTGCCAGTTGTATGATCGGTTATGACAGGTACGTGCGAATCTATGTGAATATTGCGTTTGATCTCCACTGACATGTTGTAGTGCCTTCATTGGGGGTAAGTGAGCCTGTTCCCAGGGGACTGAAGTCGGCCACTGTCGATGTTCAGCTTTCTGCTGCACTCAGATGCTTCAAAGGCAGATGCACAACAAGCCAGAGCGATCGCTGACCGTTCACCTACAGCTACTATCAACTTGCCTAGTTTTGAAGAGGAGTTTGGCTTCGCCGAGCTAGAGGAGAATGGACAGCTGAGTCTTGTGAAGGGCAACATCGTTTCCCTTTACCAAGCTGGTGCTTTCTTCGGCAGCTTCTTCGCATACATTTCGGCGTACTTCCTGGGCCGCAAAAAGAGTCTCATGCTCTTTTCACTTATCTTCATCCTTGGTGCCGGCTTGATGCTTGGCGCAAATGGAGACCGCGGTCTTGGTCTTATTCTTGGTGGACGTGTCCTGGCGGGCATTGGTGTCGGCGCATGCTCCATGATCGTGCCCATCTACATTTCCGAAATCTCACCACCAGCCGTCAGAGGTCGTCTTGTCGGTGTCTACGAGCTTGGCTGGCAAGTTGGTGGTCTGGTTGGCTTCGTGAGTATATCGAGCGCCTTGTCTTATGGAACGAGAGGCTAACAGTATACAGTGGATCAACTATGGTGTCGAGCAGACAATGGCCCCCTCCCACTCTCAATGGATCATTCCCTTCGCCGTTCAGCTCATCCCGGCCGGTCTTCTCCTCATCGGAGCTTTCTGGATCAAGGAGAGCCCACGCTGGCTCATGTCCACGCATCGCCGCGAAGCTGCCATCAAGAATCTTTGCTGGATTCGTAAGCTGCCTGCCGATGATCTGTACATAGTTGAGGAAATTGCCTCACTGGATCTTGCTATCGAACAACAGGTGTTGGCCATTGGCGAAGGCTTTTGGAAGCCTTTCCAGGCTGCTGGAAAGAGCCGCAAAGTCCAATGGCGCCTTTTTCTGGGATGCATGCTCTTCATGTGGCAAAATGGATCCGGTATCAATGCGATCAACTACTACAGGTGAGTAATAGGAAATGGGCCAAACTATTCAGACGGCAAGACTGACCTCAAGATAGCCCAACAGTGTTCGCCTCCATCGGAATTAGCGGCACCAGCACTTCTTTCCTTACTACCGGAATTTTCGGTGTCGTCAAGACTGTTTTCACTATCATCTGGATTCTAGTCTTGATCGACCACCTCGGACGCAGGAATCTTCTCATGTATGGTGCTCTTGGCGGCTCTATCTGCATGTGGATCATCGGAGCCTATATTTTGAGTGCAGGTGTCGACCCTGACTCCACCGCCAGTCTCTCATCCGGTGGCATTGCGGCAATCTTTTTCTTCTACTTGTGGACTGCCTTCTACACACCTTCGTGGAATGGAACACCTTGGGTAAGTCTCAGACATTATTTTTCTCATTGGGAGGGTCACTGATCATATCAAAGGTCATCAACAGCGAGATGTTCGACAACAACACCCGCGCTTTGGGTCAAGCATCTGCAGCAGCTAGCAACTGGTTCTGGGTAAGTCTTTGCTCCAATGCCGAATGTTATCCACTATGTCACTAACACCACTTTCAGAACTTCATCATCTCCCGCTTCACTCCCCAAATGTTCGACAACATGGGCCCATCTGGCTGCGGCGTCTACTTCTTCTTCGCCTCCATGATGATCCTGTCCATCTTCTTCGTCTTCTTCCTCATCCCCGAAACCAAGGCGATCCCACTCGAGGCCATGGATCGCCTCTTCGAAGCAAAGCCGGTACGGAAGGCCAACCGCATCATCCTCGAAGAAGAGCGCGCCAGGGAGGAAGAGTTCAGGCACGATGCCGATGTTGGCTTGGACATTGCCAAAGAGAAGCATGCCCATGCCGAGACTGCGACGTCTGACAGTGTTTGAAGAACTCATTCATCCCTTTCGAGGGGTTGAAAAATGAGGCTACGACAAAAACGAGGAACTACACTACTCTTGCAAGCATGAAACTTGTACATATCAGGCACAGGGACGACAGTTTTTCAACCCTTTAATAGACATTTATCGATTTTCAGAAACTTTCCTGTCCATATCTTGTCTACCATCCTAGGTTCTTGTGGTGTTTCTAGTCAGTCTCTTATCGCGTTCTTTGACAGTAGCGGACGAAGATTCGCTGTGAACCTGTAAGTTGTTGGATATTCGAATACACACTTGAGATCCAATCTCAACGGCGAGTTCTGTGTTTCTCTTGTGGAACTTCTATACAGTCTACGGCAAGAAAAAGGCTCACGCTTACGACGGCAAAACATCAAACGCACCTCACGCCCCCGGCCTGGCATAATCGAGGTGTCGCACCCTACGCCAAACCTCACGAACTGTCCTTTCCTGTGCCTCCCGTCCGCTCTCACTACCCCTGTCGCCGGCAGGACGTACAGCAAGGTACAAGCGCCCACCCAGCTTCGCTGCCTCAATGGGTGCAGTATCGATGTCCGCAGGAGGATTCGCAGTAGTAATAAGGCCACCGGCTTCTTGCAACAAGCAAATGCCAGCGCAGACGTCCCACTCCCAGCATCCCTGTCACAATCGACCGTTAGTACAATGAATCGATGATTGCAATTGTGGAAAATGAGACTCACCCCCTCCCACCAAATATCAAAAGACCCCATAGCACAATAAGCCAAATCCAGCGTCGCCGAGCCCAAACTCCTCACCCCATGCACCATGCCCCCTTTCCCACCACGCCCCCCAATCTCCGTCGCCAAATTGACAAAACTCTCAACCTTACGATGGAGATTGCCGTCTGGAATGTCTCGCCGGTCTTTGCCCCATTCGCAGGAGAAAATGCAGCCTTTGGGAGCGTTTTCGGGCAAGGGAGGGATGGGATTGTGGAGGAGGGGGAGGCGTTGGGTTTCGTTTAGCCAGGCGCCTTTGCCGGTGCAGGCGGAGAAGGTTTGTTGCAGGAAGGGGGCGTTTATCACGCCGATGGTGGGGATGCCGTTGACTACGAAGCCGATGGAGACGCAGTAGAAGGGGGAGAGGTGGGCGAAGTTTACCGTGCCTGGGTTGAGGGTTAATATGAGATCTTGTTCATATGCAGTGGGTCCAGGGTATTTTTGGTTACCATCGAGGGGATCAATGCCTGTGCGATGAGGTTAGCTTGGTTGATATATGGAGGCAACACATGTACTTACACCAGGTGGGTGAGTCATCGATCAGGTATTCTTTAGATGAGCCTTTGCTATAGGACTCTTCGCCAACAAACCTGATCCGGTTAACACCCACAAAGAAAGACCGAAATTACACGAAGACAATAAAAGGAACCCAGTATTCCAACGACGTACTTGTGTGACGGATATCTTTCCAGAACAGACAGCCGAATGAAAGACTCAACCTCTTATTAACAAGACAAATCAGCTAAATTCACAAAACGGGGAATCCCTCAACCCCCGTAAACAAGACCAATCAGCCCAGAACAAACTCACCTTCATCCGTCTTCGTCACGATATCAACAGAGTTGAGCTTCTCTTCCTCTTCCAGCTGGACATCTCCGCTCATTCGTCTCTGCGCAGCTTCCTGAAGCAGGCGGCCTGCATCTTTCCCAAGCTGTATGGCGTACCTGTAGATTTCGTCGAGATCCAGTTCGGACGTCATGGTCACTTTGTAGGGCGAATTAGTCCTCGATTAATTAGTGTGACGAGGACTGTACTATAGTGGTTGAAACGGGTGGTTTGAGGCTGTGATGTGACGCACTTGTGGGTACTGAAAGTTGGGAGGAGCGGGCGGGTGAAGTCTTTACCGGATGTGCTATAGCCGTTAATTTGTTGCCATTATCTCGTCAGAAGACTTGGAAGTATGATATATCTTGAGTCGGTATGTGCAAAGTCTCAATAAATGGAATGTTCAATTGATTATCGAATCACATTCCTAATCTACCTCGGGAATCGGCAAGCCATTGTACAGCTTCATCCTCAAGCCAAGGTCTTTCATGGCGTCCATGGCGTTCTTCTCCCGAAGCTGTCTTGACTCTTTCTCGGAGACCAGCACAAAATCATAAGACATCAGCTTGCTGCCTTCTTTCACGCCATAAGTCTTCGACTGTTCTGCACTGACAGTGCCCAGGTCGATTAGTAGCGACTCTTTCACGCCAAATACTGCGTCGGAGGTTTCGTAGGGATCGCCCCGGAGGTAAAGTGCTCTGGACAGATAGTCAGTACTTCAATGTCTTCTGCTCCTTGATATGTGTGAGGTCGCCGCTTACGTGATGAGGTGGTCGAAACCTGGCTTCTCCATCATGAAATGCATATGACTCGGCCTATAGCAATGCCTCTTCAACAACTTGAGCAATTTGCCTACCGGTCCATCATTGGGGATAGGGTAAGGCACAGGCACAATAGCCTTGAACCAAAACACGCCCTCGCCATCACTATGCATAACAGCTCTTTGGTCTGGCTGCTCGCGGCCTTCATATTGCACGTCGTATTTGCCATTGCTATCCGTTTCCCAAATGTCGATTTTCACGCCTTCGATGGGCTTGCCTTCTGTATCCTTGATCGTGCAGACCACCAAGCACGGCTCTCCTTCGGGATCGTGAGCGATCTGTGTCCCGTTGGGCTCGGAAATGGCGTCGTGGGTGTGGAATGGCCCGAGGACAGTTCCTTCGGTGCTGGAGGGGGGTTTGGGGTGGTCGATGCTGTCGACGAGGAGGGAGAGACCGAGGATGTCGGAGAGGAGGATGAATTCCTGGAGAGGGTTGTTAGACTGAGCGCGAGGCATTGTAGGAGTACATTTCTTGCTTGGAGGGGAGCATACTTGTCGCACATCCGTACATATCTGGCCGACCGATGTGAGAAATTGGATTGCGGTCATCCACTCATGGTGGCTTAGTCTGGTTTCTCTCGCGTAGTCGTGTAGGTGCTGGACTAAACGGTCGAGAAGATACTTCATTCTCGGGTCAGGACATCCTGAGTTGATCAGCTTGACATTGTCGGTGATGTTGTCAATGGTCAAGTCTTTGAGAGGTGGCACATCGACTTGTGATGGGTCCATGTTGGTGTTGATGATGCTTTAGAAGTGTTAAAAGAATGTTGCAATGCAATGGCTATAGATACGGATGGAGGGAAAAGTTGGAGTGTAATAAGTAGAACATGCAGACACCGTGGTAATCATCTTAGCTAAACAATCGCGGGAGATGGCCCCGCAATACAATGCCGAGCACAATGGCTGACAATTGACCCCTTGTCTCTACTCCCCCTCGTCAATCATTGAAAGTTTATCTGAACCTCGACCTATGTACCTGGCTCGAAACTCAGACAAACTTCCGAGGTAAAGTGGTGTTGAAAGAGTCAGAGGTATCATAGGCACGGGTCACTTGTCAGCCATTAGGCAGAGGATTACCTATGTGCCCCGCGATCCTTGAATTCACCCGAAGTCGTCGGCTTTTGATATGCGGCTTTTCGAGCTCCTTCATTCCCGTAGAGAATCGGCCAAATAGACGGCAGTTTTGAATCCCTGGTCTAATATACAGGCTGTGGGCAAATATACATTCAAATATGCTACAGGTACTGCCAGATGATGTTTTGACCGGATACCGGTGAGAGTCCATACAGTCTCCTCAAAGCTTTCAGTTACCGGCAGCACTCAATTTCTGGGCAATAAAATCAATAGCAGCAGTGTACCCGAAAACACCCAATCCGCAGATAACACCCACAGCCTTGTCGCTCAAAAAGCTGCGGTGCCTAAATTCCTCTCTGGCGTGCACATTGCTGATGTGTACCTCGAGGAAAGGGATCGCAACACCAGCGAGAGCATCGCGCAATGCCACGCTCGTGTGAGTAAGACCGCCGGGGTTGATGATGATGAATTGAGCCTTTCCTCGCGCTTCGTGGATTTTGTCGATGATGGCGCCTTCGTGGTTGGATTGAAAGTCCTCGACTTCAATACCCAAGTTCTTGCCCTGGGATTTTGCTGCTGTAACGACGTCCGAGAGAGTTGTGCTGCCGTAGACTGCTGGCTCACGTGTGCCCAGGAGGTTGAGATTGGGTCCGTTGAGGAGGAGAATTGATTTGGCCATGGTGAGTGTGTGATTGTATTTGCTGCTCTCGTTGCAAGGAATATTTGTAGGTCTTGTTTGAATTTTTGATAAGTTGAATCGGTTACAGAACACAGCACGATGAACTCAAGTTATGTTTGTCACAAAGCTGCGGATGTGGAAAAATGCTTAGCCGATGGGAAGGAACTATTCGGGCATGCTGCAGCGAGAATCTTGGTATTTAATGGCGGCGCCTGGGCAGTTCATGTCTCGCGAAGTGTGCTGTAACATGTGGGGATTGAATCTCTAACAGTCATTGCATCGCTTGATTTGGGCCAATAACGAATAGTGGTTTGAAATGTTGCCAGTAGAAAGTGTTACTGGCATGGATTGTGGCTCGGCTGTTGATAGCAGGTAGGATATTCTTTGTTACTGCTGAAAGGGACGTTTTCTTTGTGTTTTGCTATATCACTATCGACTCGAACCGGATGTAGCCATGCTGTTATATATGATTATCAGAAGCAGCATACGTAAGGAGTAATTGCTTTGCAAGGAAGTAAAATAAACAAAGACAAGAAATGAAACAAGCTTCGTCACACACGTGCCAGCTCCACCCCGACTGCGCGGAAAGGCCGCATGACGGGTCGCGTGCAAAGGAGATCGGTGGATGGATGTGCTTGGGGGTCTTTGGACTAAGTTATGGATAGCATATCGTCATCAGATCCTCCTCTCTCGCACGCACCGACTTGCACAGCCATCATGAACCCTAGCCCGACCATCCGGAGTTGACACTGGCCATTCACGCCCTTCTCTCCATGCTCCTAACGCCACACGCCTACGCTCTGTCGCAAACCCCCGACGCGAATGAAACCTTACCCAGCACCAGAGACTTTCCCTTCTTCCAGCAGACTCGACGCCTGGATGAGGAGCGCGCTGCACAACGCGAGGCGCGCAAGATGTTGTTAGTCCACCAGGCTGGCACGGTCAAGATAGGAGAGGTCGTGCGGTATACCTTGACGTACACTCCGAGCAACGATCGCATTCTCCCCACGCCTTCGCATCTGCATCTGAAAGTCAAGAACACTTCGGCCATCCCTTTGCGTGCCGCTTGGATACACGGGCCTTATGCGCTGCACGTTTCTGCATACCCATCTTCGTTCAATCCGCACTGTAAGGTCGAGGAACCACAGCGATATGGCGTGCCGGAATACGAACCCATGTTGAAGGCTGCCGGCAGCTGGCAGACGAAGCTTACCGTTCCCGACGACATCCGCGAGACCGGTGCTGATCTTGGAAAGAGGAGGCATAGCACAGCATCTCAACCTGTGGACGGCGAAGCGCCAAATTCGGTAACTTGGATAATCGAAGTTGCCTCGCAAATACTGTTTTCGAGCTCGGCCGGTGTGGACTTCGAGGTTCTTGTTGGCCGGGATGAGCGGAGCCTTGACTTGGGGATTACCTCGACGTCAGTTGCTGGACATGGACACGGTGGACCTGGCCAAATCAAGGATGTGGATAAGCAACGACAAAAAAATCATGGCGATCGTTCTCAACATCACCAGACTGCCGGCGTCTACTCTAGGGCAGTCAAGCTCGTGGTGGAGGACACGGAAGCACTGTGGAACAAACCGGGAATGCCGACATGGTCAGAGAAACAGAAGAATACTACCAAGCCTTCAAGTTCCAGCGCCGACGCGGACGAGAGCGGCGACAAGCATTCGAATCCTCGAAAACGGAAGAAAATTCATCTCGTTATCGTCACGCATGGTCTGCACAGCAACGTTGGAGCCGACATGCTATTCATGAAAGAAAGCATTGATGCGACCGTCGCGCAGGCACGTATCGATGCTAGAGAAAGGAGACGGAAGTACCGTGCGCAAGAGAAAGAACAAAAGAATCACGACTCAACATCGGCATCGACTGAACAAAAATCCGAAGGCGAGGATCAGATCGAACATGGCGATGTAACAGCCACTGCGCCGCTCTCTGGAGGGCAGGAGGATGTGGACTCCGATCACGAAGACGACGATGAGGAAGAGACGATTGTGCGTGGATTCAGTGGGAACGCGGCACGGACAGAAAACGGCATTCAGTACCTAGGCAAGCGCCTGGCGAAGTACATCCTGAAGCTCACATATCCCGATCAACCTTTCTTACCTGTCAAGAAGCCGTTGTCGCGGTCATTGACAGACAGCTTCAGACCACAGGCAGCGAAAACACAGAGAGACGGCACTCCAGCGCACCACGGCAGCAGCGTGCATAATACCAAGGAACAACAGGACAAAGCCGAGGAGCTCCCCTACACTTTCTCCAGCATCAGCTTCATCGGCCACAGCTTGGGTGGTCTCATCCAAACCTACGCTGTTGCGTACATACAGAAGCACTCTCCCACATTCTTCGAACAAATCGAGCCAGTCAACTTTGTCTGCATGGCATCTCCAATGCTTGGTCTCAGTAACGAAAACCCTCTCTATGTCAAATTCGCCTTGGATTTCGGCCTCGTTGGACGCACAGGACAGGATCTTGGCCTTACTTGGAAACCACCAGGCCTGGCTAGTGCGAGGGGAGGATGGAATGCCATGATCGGTGGACTTGGAGGGTCAACCCAGAAGGACAACAGAGAAGAAGATCCAGGCGCAAAACCCTTGCTAAGAATTCTTCCGACTGGGCCGGCACATCAGGTCTTACGAAAGTTCCGTAACAGAACTCTTTATTCCAACGTGGTAAACGACGGTATTGTTCCTTTGCGGACCAGCTGCTTGCTGTTCCTCGATTGGCGCGGCCTGGGCAAAGTTGACAAGGCTCGACGAGAGAATGGTCTGGTCGGCACTGCGGCTGGATGGGCATGGGCCGAGTTGACTGGTGCCAATTCCTCGAGTGTGCCTCCCAATGTCCGTGCCGAACAAAATCTGGAAAGCGACAGCGATACTGACTTGGTACGACGAGCTGGTGGCGACACAGTGCCACAACCGGCCGAAGATGAGACAGCCGAGGATAGCAGGAAGATCACCGGTCGCATGAACTTTGATAGCGACGCTACGAAGAACAGTAAACCTCAACCCACCAAAGAGCCACAACAGCAGAAAGGCATGCTTGACAGCATCTTCGACTTCTTCCGCCCAAGTCCAAGCCCGACACCTCCCAGAGCCAAATCTCCGCAGCCGTCGGCAGCACAACCGCATCTGTCTAAGAAGACGTCACGGGCGTTGCACCGGGCGCAGACCATACGTGCTGGCGATGCTACACCACCAGACGAAGGTATGGAAGGCACCACTGCAAACCCTACTATTCGACCTCAGGCGCACGGTGGTAAGTCAGCCAAACGTCCTGTAGCTACCAAGGGCGACAGCTTCATCAACACCGAAACTGGTGAGCTGCAAGCGCCACCAAAGACCTCCATCTTCGAGTCTGCTGGCGACATTCTTCATCCACCTTTGCCCAGTAAGCAGTGGATCACAGATCCGAGTAGTCGCGCGCGAACCATCTTCCATGATCGCGTGTATCACCCAGAAGACATTCCTCCACCACCGTTGAAACGGACTGGCAGCAGACTCTCGCGTACATTCAGCAGTGACAACATCAACAAACACAGCGGAAGCAGTAGCAACAGCCTGCACAGCGTTGAAAGTTCTGCGAGCATAGATAGCGGCGGCATGAAAGTGGAGGAGAAGATTGCTCGGGCTTACCACAAGGATCTGAGCTGGCGCAAAGTGCTTGTGAGACTGGAACCAGATGCGCACAACAACATGATTGTGCGAAGACAATTTGCCAATGCATACGGATGGCCTGTGATCAAGCACCTTTGTGACACCCACTTTGCCGACACCTACAGTGCACGCGAACGAGATGAGGCGGAACCAGGTAAAGAGAGGGCGCCGCCGAGCAAAGATCCTATCGATCCTCAGCGAGGCGAGGAAGTCAATTACCAGTCGAGACAAGCCCCACCTCCACGTACCAATAGCGAGTCAAGGGAAGCGCAAGATGAGCTCACAGCGCTCAGTGCCTCGCACCAGGGCAGTGGAAGTTCGAAACTTCGGTCGGAGCACACTGGAAGTGGCATTTGGGACGATGCTGTGTTTGAAGGTCCAGACGACGATGACAGCGAAATCGACGAGCGTGGCTTGATTCAACGACTGGTCAGCCCAGGAGCGCTCAAAAAGCCGGAGCAGAGCTATCAGCCCTCAGCACGTCTCAACGGCGCACCACGCTCGCCGTCTGTGCAATACATCGACGGCCACCGCGGCCTAGCACCATTATCGCCCACCTCCACCAAATCCCCATCACATAGCGGCCCCGAAAGTGGCTCTCTGAAAAGCAGAGCCAGCGTGAAGAGCGCTGTTGAGCCAGAAGACGCCGAGTCGCCTGTCTTGTCGAAGACCCGTCTGACCGAGGAACCTGAGCCAATAACCCAGCATTCAAGTCTGGCCGACGTAGGCTTGGGCTTGAATGTTCACGAACAGCTCAGCACGAGTCCGAAACAGAGCAAGAATGATAAGCCGGAAAGAGCCAGTGTCGTTGAGGATGTGGCGAGAGCGAGCAGCAGTGCTGGCGGAAAGAAGGATTCGTGAGCATTGTGTTGCAGTTTCTATCAAGTTTCATAATCGCAATATACCACTGATCAACATTTTCCCTTTCATACTTTACCTACCTTACTAGAATCTCTAACCACCACAACTAATCACCACCGCCTTACCTGAGCCACAGCAGCAACCTAACCCACCTAACCACCTTAACAACAAACAACCTTACAAGAAAGGAAACCAAACACCAAACACCATGTCCAACAACACAACAACCGACCCCTCCACCCCCCAAACCCCCCAAACCCCCCGTCCCCGAAAATGGAGTCTCGCCCGCTTCCAATTCCCCAGCAGCACAAAACCCAAACCCAAGCCCTCCGACTCCGAAGAAAAACCAACCTCCTCCTCAGCCTCACCTTTCTCCCTGACCAGAACCAAAACCGCCCACGAAAAACCCACCCCGCCTTGGGTCGAAGCGAGAAGGGCTTCGACTGCTGCTGCTGCTGCTGCTGCGAAGAAGCAGGAGACTACGGCAGACGACCGGGAAGGTGATGGCGGTGGAGAGGGAGGTGAAGGTGGCGATGGCAACAGTAGCAAGGACAAGGACGACAAGAAGCGAACTTCCAACTCCTCCTTAGATCCCATGGAAAGTGCCACAGACGAGCCACCTTCCCCTTCGCAAGCTACGACCAACCCCTCCCTCTCCGCTGCCTACAATCACCTGCAAACTCTCCCCAACGCCTCAATTCCCTCGGAGGAGGACGAAGAAGGAGAAGAAGACCTCTCACCCACCACCGCTCCCACCACCACCGCCCCACCCCTCCTCTCCCACCCAGCACGCGCCGCCACCCGCCGCGAAAGCCGCGCCGCCACCAAACTCGCCGCCCGCGCCGCCCGCTCCGAACGCCAACGCGCCGCGCGCTCAATCGCCCAAGCGCGCCGCGCCAGCAAGGCGATGGAAAAGGACGCCCGCAGAGCTTCCGTCGCCGCTCAGAGGGAACTTGAGGTCGCAAAGGCGGATCTCAGGGATTGGGAGTGGCATAATGAGAAGTGTGGGTGTGATTTGTTCCAGCCTAGGACGGGGGGTGGGTGTCGGTGGGCGGTTTTGAGGAGTGGGGGTGGTAGTGGTGGGGAGTTTTGAGTTTCGAGGGTGTGGGAAAGGGGGTTGAGAGGGGCGGTGGCTTGAGTGAGGTTGACGGGTTGGGAGTGGAAATGGGATGGTTGTCTGTGTTGATTACCTTGGTTACCTTACTCTCTTTGTTTTTTGGTCGGATGGGGGGTTCTGTGGAGATGGGTGTTGGTATGTGTCTATGATGTCTTTTTTGTACGGGGGTTTCCTATAACTTATTGCTACAATGCACTGATTTACAAATTGGTGTCTCTGTCCCAGTGCCACTCCTGATTTATCTTACACGCTTTTGTCTCATGCCACAGCTCGCGAGAAAAACTCTTGCCTCTCCAAACTCGAAGCCATGCACACCCAAACCCAAACTAACCAAATCCCTCTACCTCTACCTCCACCACTACCGCCTAGGCGCCGCACTCCCAGCAGCAGCAGTAGGCACCTCCTTGAACGGATACTTCAACTCATCGTCCTTGCGCATATAATGTTTCCTCCTCCTCTTCGTCGTAACATGCTCAACCATCAGCTCACGCACATGACTGCGCATGAACCCGCGAATAAACCTGGGGTCCCAGAGTTCCGAAGCGATCCCCAAGTCCTTGCAGCAGCGCATGAGAGCGTTGGATTTGCAACCTTCGGTCGCCGTCGGGATGCCGTCGGGGTCGAAGTATTGTTGCTCGCCGCGGGCGATGGAGACGAGGCTGTGACGTGAGAGGGTTAGTTTTGGGCGCGATTGAGAGATTGCTGGGGATGTGATGTTCTTACCGTCCGCCGCAAATGAGACCGTACTCCCTCGTAACAAGCTTGCCCGTGACGATCGTCTCGCCTCTAGGCGCCAGACCCCATCCTCCGGGTCCGAAGGCCTTGTTCAGAATGCGTCTGTACTTAATCTCAGGGAGGTAGAGGATTCCGTCCGGTTTGATTTCGATGTCATCTGGGTGTAGTTCGGCTTGCAGGATGGCGCTTTGCTCGGCCGTGAAGGGTGAGCTGGAGAGGCCGTGGTAGGAGCGTGTCCAGTCGACTTGTCGCTCGTTCTCGTCAAGGGTGGGCGGAGGGTCGACGAGGCCGTCGGTGAGGGAGTGGAGGGCGTTGGAGTTGGAGGGGGAGAGCGAGTGGTCTGCTTGTTGTTGCGGTTGGGGTTGGGGGGCTTTCGGCGCGGCGGTTTGGGAGGTGGGTGCGCGTGGTGCTGGGCTAGTGGGAGATGCTGATGCTGATGCTGACGCTGAGGGTGCGGCGGGTTGTTGCTGTTGCCATCTGGGATTGGCGGTTGAGACGGCGCGTTGTTGCTGGTATAGACAGACGGCGCGGTGGCGGGTCTGGGTTTGAATGCTCTGGGAGGGTGCTGTAAGGCGTGCGAAGAGGCTTGCGCCCGCGCGCCTTGAAGATGTTGCGCTCATTACGGTATTGTGCGGTGGGTTGGGTGATGGTATCGAGGTCAAGAAAGCTGGAGTGGGAGTTGTAGCAGACAGACGTCGGAGGTGGAGGTAGGCCAGGCGGGCAAATGTCGTGGGATACACATCGATAGCAACTTGTGAATATTATCATTAGGTAGGTTGTGCATTCTGTACGAGGGGAGAAATTATGGTATTTAGTAGATACATATTTATACAGTGAGGATGGATGTACTTGAGGTAGGTGTTGCTACTCCACTGCACATGAGCCTCCGAGGCAGAAAGCTTCCTGCCATGCAGGTCTCCAAGCTCCTCAAATCATCCATCTCGGATCAAGCATCTTTGGACTCTGTCCTGTTGACATTGCCTTGTTGCTTCCAACATTGTTTGAACGACTCCATCTGCATATCGGAAGGAGGAGAAGTCAGCCATTTCCTGGTCGTACACCATTGTCGACTGTCTTCTCCGCCATATCTCTCGACTCAATTGCGGCATCGGCGGATTCGGTCAACGTACCTCGTCTTTACACGCCCGCCAGTCCTTCTTCTCATAGAAGCAGTCATTCAGCTTGGTATTCTCCTCTGCAATTCCAAGTGCATCAGCTGCATGTTCCTCTCTGATTCGTATTGTGCATGTCTCGAAGCACTCCCTTACCTGAACAGCCAGTGCTAAAGATCCGTTTGTCCCTGCGACTCATCATCAGCTGAATTCACCATCTCCGCCATCGACGTCCACGGGCCAACTCACCACTCATCGGGCTCATCGTCGTCTTCCGCGACATTATCTGGTGTTCGGTCACTTTCGGCGTTCGACATTGCTAAAATTCAATAGTTCCGGTTTTGGGAGTCAGGAAGGAGGAATCCTTCTCCTTGTGCAAAGCGAAAGGGAAAACATCATAAGCACGTGACACGCGCCACTTCAGTCAACACCATGGTCAACAAACGAATCAACGTCCTGGTCTACGCCGGCACTGGCTCCACGACTTCCTCCGTTCGACATGCTGTCTGGTCGCTTCGCCGTCTACTGGGGCCCAACTATGCCGTCATCACAGTCAGCGGCGACCAGATTCTCAAGGAACCTTGGATGGCTTCCTGCGCTCTTCTGGTCATGCCTGGTGGAGCTGACATGGGATATGCCAAAGTCTTGAATGGCGAGGGCAACCGACGCATCAAGCAGTACGTGCAGATGGGCGGAAAGTACCTCGGTCTCTGTGCTGGAGGCTACTACGGGTCCGGAAGATGTGAATGGGAAGTCGGCAAGAAAGGGATGGAAGTCGTCGGTGATAGAGAACTGGCTTTTTTCCCTGGGACTTGCAGAGGGCTTGCTTTTGACGGCTTTGAGTATCAATCCGAAGCTGGTACTAGGGCCGCTACTTTGCAGGTTGTGAGGGAGGCTCTTACGAGTGGTGGCGCCGTGCCTGAGACTCTGCGGGTTTATTACAATGGAGGTGGCGTTTTTGCTGATGCTGAAACTTTCAAGGATCGTGGTGTGGAGGTTGTGGCAAGATATACGGAGAAACTCTCCGTTGATGGTGGTGATGCTGCCATCATATACTGCAAGGTTGGGGAAGGAGGTGCACTCTTGTGTGGACCGCATCCTGAGTATGTTCTCGATTCAACAACGCTTGCTTTACACCCACCGTTTACTTACGTCTTTCAGATTCTCCGGTACCAACCTCAACCGTAACGAGCCATCGGGCCCGGCTAACTACCGCGAAGTTGTCGATGCCCTCGTAGAAGACGAAAGCCAGCGAGTGGACTTTTTGAAAGGCTGCCTGATCAAATTGGGGCTCGAAGTGAGCAAACAAAACGAAGCGGTACCGTCCCTCTCTCTTTTGCACGTCTCCGCCGCGAAACCCGGTGATGTTTCCGAAATGGTGCAGGGCTGGCAAGACGCCGGTGTCATGGTCAAAGAAGACGGAAGGGAAATCATCAGAGGAGAGAACGACTTGTTCATCCTCCATCAAGACAGCGGTGATAGCTGGGACATGAGCGCCGTGCACAAGGCGGTGTCGGAAGCAGCTGGTGATGAGAACCAGGCTGATGCGTCTGAGGATAGGCTAGTCGACTTTAATTCCCTGCCCAAGCGCATGCTCCTGCACGAGTCGACCATTCCCGACAGCAAGCAGACGCCTTACTTTAACCACAACGCTTTCTTCTGGAATCTCAAGGACTATCACGCCCAACATCGCGAATCCCAGCACTCCCTCGGCAAATTCGTCATGTACGGCGAAGTCGTCACCAGCACGAGCACAATGCTAGACAAGAACCCCTCCTGGGTCGAACACCTCCCCGACGGCTTTGTGGTAACCGCAACAACCCAAGTCGCAGGCCGCGGCCGCGGTTCAAACGTCTGGGTAGCACCACCAGGCATGCTCCCCTTCAGCTTCGTCCTCCGCCACTCCCTGTCCCTCTCCACCAGCGCCCCCGTCGTTTTCGTCCAATACCTCGCCGCCATGGCGACAGTCAAAGGCATCAAAAACTATGACAGGGGCTACGAAAAAATGCCCGTCAAGCTCAAATGGCCCAACGACGTCTACGCGCTCGACCCCAGCAAACCCGCCGACGAGAAAGCCTACGTCAAAATCGGCGGCATCCTCGTGAATTCCAGCTACGCCGGCGGCGATTACACGCTTGTCGTCGGCATAGGTCTGAACGTCAACAACGCCGCGCCGACGACCTCTCTCTCCCACCTCGCAGCGAAACAAGGCCTCGCGCCCCTAACAGCCGAGAAACTCCTCGCATCAATCCTGGCAGAATTCGAAGCGCTGTACACGCGCTTCTGCCGCACTGGCTTCGATCGCGGGTTTGAGGATTCTTACTACCGCGATTGGCTGCATACGGATCAAATTGTTACGATTGAGACTGAGGGCGGGGCAAGGGCGAGGATTAAAGGGATCACGAGGGATTGGGGCCTTTTGGTGGCGGAGGAGTTGGGTTGGCAGGATCGAGAGACGGGGAAGAGGTGGCAGTTGCAGAGCGATAGTAATAGTTTTGATTTTTTTAAGGGGTTGTTGAGGAGGAAGGTGTAGGTTAAGGGTTAGATGGTGGTGGGCATTATCGTGATATTGTACCTCTATGATGCTTTCAACGCCGAAAAGAAAGAGACCATCTCTGTGACACTCACCGAGCATTTCGATATGGAAACCCCCGTGGGCAAGAGGCTTCTGTCCTCGGTCTCACAGTTCACACGTGGAAAGTGGAATGTAAGACAAAGGGGACCCAACCGTATCCGGCTCAGAGAATCAGGGGAACGACAGCCACAAGAGAACACAAGCAGCATCGGCCGTCATTCATTGAATGAGACAGCCACATCTTAATCGCAGACCTCCTGTCTAGGTTACTTCACCAAATCTGGAATCAAGGAGTCGCGCAAGGTCAGCATCACATGCAAACGTTCAAGCCATTCGAGTGCTGCTTATTCGCCCAGCCCTCGCGTCTCCACACCATCCGTCCAGCGTCCCCAGGTGTTCTCCGCTGAAAAGCCTCAGCGCCCAATCTTATATCGGCGTAAGTCAGTGAGCAAACTCACTTACACCAGCACCACCACAAAAACACCACCCAAACCACAAAAGCCAGGACTAACAGGACCTGGCCAAAAACCACAGACCATACGAATTTTACCCGCGAAAACTCCCCCGTTCATCTATGGGCTACTACACGCACAACGCCTCCGACGTGACATCAGCCGCCGCTTCTTCCGCGCACAGCAAGGTCGCCGTCGCTGCTTTTCTGGGAAGGAAGACCGCTGGGGGTTTGTCGAGGACTGAGTCGAGTTTCGCGTGTTTGGACTGGCTACTGGTGGGAAGCCCACCGTGAGAGGTGGGCGAAAAAGGCAAGAGGCCTTGAGGGCCGACAGGCAGGTGTGAAGGACAAGTGAAGAAGAAGGAGTAATCCAGAAAGTTTGGGAGAGAAAAGCGAATGCTTGCTTAGTGTTTGCAAGGCAAATAAGGTACCTGCTCAAGTGCTTTCACTGCTTTGGAGAAAGCAGGAGCAAATAAGACTGCACAGCAAGGCAAGGCTTGAGAAGACTTCAAGAGGCTACAAGATTGCCGCGGTCTTTTCCTCTTGCGAAACATGCCAGCCATGGACATGGACCTCGACCTTGACGGCGACATGCCCGCGCTCACGACGCAGCAATCTCCCCCAATAGCGATTACGAGTGCCTCTCCCGCACGCCAACCCGTGCGCGACGTCCCACCAGAAGACCACATGCCAATCCCGAGGCTCGATCACGAGGCGATCAAGAAAGAAGCGAGGAAGCGGAAGAAGAACAACAAGAAAAAGGGCATGCCGCCTGCCGCACCGGCTGCGAATGTCATCAAGGGCTTCCACACTCCGGTCACCTCTGGTGGTGAGGAGTCGGACGCTTCGGTTGCCCCGACGCCGCTCTTGGGTGCTTCGAGGATGTTGGACACTACCAGCGGCACCACCAGCCCGGCTATGAGAGCAGCTACTACGGGTGGAGGAATCAGCGCGCTGAAGTCGCGGCTGGATGCGCTGTCTTTGGATCACAGTGAACGCCCGGCTGCCGAGCGTCCTAACAATTTGGCGAGAATTATCTCCAACTCGTCCGTTGGGTACGAAAGCTCGCGCTCGTCGCGCGCTAGTGATGGCGACGTGGGAGAGATGGATTCTTACGAGGTCGACCTGGACGAGGAGTTCATGAGTCCAGACGCTGGCACGCAGACGCCCATCTTTGCCTCTCAGGCCATTGAAGGAGGCATGCGGAGCAAGGCTGTGCACCGCAAGATGTGCGCGGAAGACTTCGAGCCGCTGCGTTGTCTGGGCAAGGGCGCTTTTGGCACTGTGCATTTGGTCAAGCAGCGTGCGACTGGGCGTCTTTTCGCCCAGAAGCAGTTTCGCAAAGCCTCCCTTACTGTTCACAAGCGGCTGGTTGAGCAGACCAAGACGGAGCGTGTGATTTTGGAGTCGGTCAATCGTCACCCGTTCGTGGTTAAGCTTTTCTACGCTTTCCAGGATCACGAGAGATTGTATTTGATCCTCGAGTACGCCCAGGGTGGAGAACTCTTTCACCACCTCGCACTGGAACGCATGTTCACCGAAGAAGTAGCAGCCTTCTACATGGCCGAAATCGTGCTCGCCCTGGAACACCTCCACCACAACGTGCGCGTAATCTACCGCGACCTGAAACCCGAAAACTGCCTCCTCGACTCCGAAGGCCACCTGCTCCTCACCGACTTCGGGCTCAGCAAAGTCGCCGTGGAAGAAGAAGACTCGCGCACCAACAGCATCCTCGGCACGATCGAATACATGGCCCCCGAAGTAGTCCAAGGCACCGCCTACGACTTCGCCGTCGACTGGTGGTCCCTCGGCGCCATCGGCTTCGACCTCCTAACCGGCAGCCCGCCCTTCAGCGGCAACAATCACGCCAAAATCCAGCAAAACATCCTCAAGCAAAAACTCCAACTCCCCTACTTCCTGGGCCCGGACGCCAAAGACCTCCTCACGCGCTTGCTGCGCAAAGACCCCTCCAAGCGCCTCGGCGGCACCACTTCCAAGGACTTGAAGGCTCTCAAAGCGCACCGCTTTTTCCGCAAAATCGACTGGAAGAAATTGGAGAGGAGGGAGGTCGAGCCGCCTATCATGCCTGTGATTACGGACCCGGAGTTGGCGGAGAATTTCAGCGACGAGTTCACTTCGATTCCTATGAGTCCCGTGGTGACTAGGGCGAGCGGGTTTTTGAAGGTTGATGATGGGTTTGTCAGGGCTGAGACGGACCCTTTTGGGGGGTTTAGTTTTGTCGCCAGTAAGAGTTTGTTGGAGAATGAGGCGTTTATGTTGGATGCTGCTTGATGGTTTCCTTGCTTGCAGCAGGGGAGTTTCGAGCGCTTGAGGTTGTTTCTTTTTTTTTTTTTTTTTCGTTTAATGCTTTACTACCATGTTTTGGTCGCGCTGGGTTGAGGAAGTACGGAACACAGTACATGCATGCAGGTAATATCACATTTACCACGCGGTGGAAGGAAGTCGGTTCCTGCGTTTCTGCTTTTCTGCGTTTCTGCGTTCTGTCGTGTTATTAAGGTACCTACTTAAATATACCTACATATCAAAAGTACCTCAAGACCAAAATCCAAAGCGCTGTGCGAGGCTTCTCTCTGCTCGAAGGAGGTGCTTTCTTGTTGCTTTCATTGTACCTTACGTATGTCGCATCACACAAACCAAGTCCACTCAGTTCCTCCCCGAAAAACACTCATCGATGATGTTTAGACTATCTTCCCCCTAGATTTTACTCCCCTACAACCACCAAGACGATTTCCTCTCCACCTCCCGTCCCCATCCCGCAGAAAGGCAGATCCCTACCTGTTCCTGCCAACTCCCAGCCAATACAGCACTACTTCCAATAGTTAGTGATAACATCACGTTGCATCCCGCGAGCGAAAGCATCACACATCACACATCACCGCCGAGATCTTCACGGTCACGCTGTCTGTTTCGAGAACATCTTGATGCTTGCTTGCCTGGGTTTGGCGTTGGCTTTGCATTCTTGCATGCTGGAAAGCGAGCAACCCCTTGCTCGTGAGGATCTATGTCCGGTCGGATATGCGCGCTGGCGCGTGTTGTTCGTGTACTAGCCACGGGCCAGCTTTGTGCGTGCATATGCTTATGCCTGTGCTCCGTTGATGAGATTCGTTCTTAGTGCCTTTGCCCCTCTTACCATACCTTACCTTACCTTGCATTTCTCAGCTCCCGGGTCGCACGGCACTTTGGAGCGTATTGGCGTTTTCTGCTCTATTATCGATCCGGAGAGATCTTGTTCCCGCCTTCCTTTCTGGGGTTGTCGGGGGAGAATGTGGAGATGGAGGTGAAGATCGGCATCTCATGCGTGCGCACGCGCTCGCGGGTTCTTGGTCTAGTCATGGAGGACTTGGTCTTTTGCTGGCCGGCTGATCTTCAACACATGGACAGTTTGGTATGATAGGTATTGTAAGTATGTTTGTATCTTCTTCGGCGCGTGGACGATGAGAGTAGCATTTTGTCGTTTCGACCGTGCGATGTCGGACAGCAAGAGTGTTTGGAGAAAGGGAAAAAGAAAGCAAGAGAAGCACAGGACAGTGGACTACCTCCATAGCCCATCACCGCGATAGATCGTGCGCCAGCGTCACAAGCGCATGCTTTTATGTATGTCGGAAGGGAATCTCGGGGTTCGGCATGGGGGTTACTGACTAGTTACTGACTTTATAGCAAGCATGCATGCACGCATGCGTGCGCGTAGGTAGGTTCACGCGCCGTTGAGAAGTCGCCCAAGACGATGAGACAAGGCGTGGGCGTGGAGGGAGGTCGACCAAAGCTGAGACATTGAATGGATGATGATGGTGATGGATAGAAAGGAGACAGAGACGCCTTATGATACCACGCTTCACTCGTTCGCGCCTTCCCTTCTCTGCGTGCGCTCTTGTTTTCACTCCTGCTTGGAGGGGTTTGAAGTGGGTTGTTTACTGCTACATCATTACCGATATTGCCACCACCAAGAACAACAACAACACAACAGCTTTCTCCTTTCTTTAGTGACACATCGCATTTCTTGTCCGACTCTTGTCGAGTCTTATTCTTTTGAGACAAGCATTGTTGTTGCCACTCCACTCGTCGTTTCTTCTTCGTCAAGCTTTATCGCACACGACTCGCTTGTTTTGGCAACATTTCGATTAACAAAACCATCATGCGAACTTCGCTCTTTCTCCTCGCCAACGCCCTGGCAGTGAATGCTTTGGCGCTGCCGCAAGGCAAGGGTGATGGGCGGAAAGGAAAGGGACAGGGGATTTCAAGGGATGAGGCGAGGGACAGAGCAGATGCTGTGAGGGAGGCTTTCCAGACGGCTTGGGATGGGTATTCTCAGTGCGTGATCTCCTAGAAAATCAGAGTCTTTGGGACAAGCTGACCATCATACACAGATACGCGTTTCCCAACGACGAGCTCACGCCGGTCAACAACAGCTTTAGCAACTCCCGGTCGGTTTCCCACGGCCTGCATGTCGCGAAAAGCAACAAGGAAGCTAACATCCAACAGCAACGGTTGGGGCGCCTCAGCCATAGACGCACTGTCGACTGCTTCCATCATGGACCTCCCAGAGATTGTCAACCAGATCGTCGATTACGTGCCAGAGATCAACTGGAGTGTTAGCGCGAATGACCAGGCTGTCAGTCTGTTCGAGACGACAATCAGATATGTCGCTGGCCTTCTTTCTGGCTACGATTTACTCAAAGGGCCACTTTCAAAGCTGGTAGATGATGTAAGTACGAGAGCATTGCAGTCGCAAGCTCAATCGCTAATACAGCACAGTCGAACAAAGTCGATGCTCTTCTACAGCAGGCGACGAACCTAGCCAACAACCTTAGCTACGCTTTCGAGACTCCTTCAGGCATTCCCTACAACAACCTCATTTTCTCTAACAGGAGAAATGATGGTTCTGACACGAATGGCCTTGCCACTGCTGGTACTCTGGTGTTGGAGTGGACTCGTTTGTCTGACCTCACGGGCAATGACTCGTATGCTCAGTTGACGCAGAAGGCTGAAAGCTACCTCTTGGAGCCCCAGCCTTCTTCTTCTGAGCCCTGGCCGGGTCTCTTGGGTACTAACATCGACGTTTCCACGGGTGAATTTGTTGATGCTGTTGGTGGGTGGAATGGCGGAGACGACTCTTTCTACGAGTATCTCATCAAGGTGAGGGTTGCCGATTCTTGTCTACTGTGTGCCTTACTGACGATGACTTTTAGATGTACGTCTATGACAGCTCCCGCTTCAGCAGCTACAAAGACCGGTAAGTCATAATCTAGCTCGATCATCGAAATTCAACAAATCACTAACCCATTGACACCAGCTGGATCCTCGCAGCCGACAGCACAATCGACAATCTCGCCTCCCACCCTTCTTCCCGCCCAGACCTCACCTACCTCGCCGGCTTCAACGGCACCACCTTAACCCTCTCATCCGGCCACCTAGCCTGCTTCGACGGCGGCAACTTCATCCTCGGCGGCCTCGTCCTCAACTCGCAAAAATACATCGACTTCGGCCTCGAGCTCGTCTCCAGCTGCGAAAACACCTACAACCAGACCCTAACGGGCATCGGACCAGAGAGTTTCGCCTGGGACGATACCGACATCCCCGCCAACCAGACGGAATTCTACGACCGTGCGGGCTTCTACATCACCGACTCGCACTACATCCTGCGTCCAGAAGTGCTCGAGAGCTTCTACTACGCCTTCCGCGCCACCGGCGACCGGAAGTACCAAGACGTAAGCCCCCCTCCCTTCCTCTTCCTACCCCTCTGCCTCTCCCAGAAACTAACCTCACTTACAGTGGGCCTGGACCGGCTTCCAATCGATCGTCAACACCACGCGCGTCGGCAGCGGCTACAGCTCCATCACGGACGTCAACGCTCCCGACGGAGGCGATTTCACCAATTTCCAGGAATCGTTTTTCTTCGCCGAAGTTCTCAAGTACGCGTATTTGATCCACGCGGATCTTGAGGCGGAGTGGCAGGTGGAGGGCGGTGGGGATGGGAAGAATCGTTGGGTGTTTAACACGGAGGCGCATCCGGTTAAGGTGAGTTTTGGCTTTGTTCTTTGAGCCTTGAGGGGGTGAGTGTGAGTTGTAGGAGTTGGTTGCTGACTTTTTTTCTCCGGTGGTTAGGTTGCGGGAGAGCCTATTTGATCGCACAGGAAGCGTTTGATTGTTTTTGAAGGAATGAGGGGACCCAGTGCTTGTTCTGCATTTGCCTTGCGCTTGATGGCTTTGTGGTCGCGTGAAATACACAGTGTAACTGCTCTTGTTGAGAAAAACTTCATTGGAAATAAAGCGAACTACGATAGTTGGCCTGCTTTAACGCAAAAGATATCCCCAATTCAAACGCCATAAACCATGCAACGCGTAACTACATGAGAAAACTCAAAGTCAGAAACCCCATCTCAATTTCCAAATCAGCATACTCACTCACACCCCACCTCAAGTCCCCGGAGGACCCCTAGCAGAATCCCTCGCAGTCTTGAGCAACCAAACAGCCCCCTTGACCCCCATACCCACCAGCGAGACCGTCTCCCTAATCAACCCACTCTCCCTCCCCGCCTCTCGATCCCTCTTCTTCCTCTCCAGCCTCTTCGCCTTCCGCTTCTCGGCACCCTTCACCTTCCCCTTCGACCCGTCCTTGCCTCCAAGCACGGCAGCCGTCGGCGGCGGTTCGAATTGCACCATTTCCTGCACCAACAACTCGTTCTCCAGCACGGCCACGGCCAGCACGGCGCTCACCGCCACGTCGAGCATGTACGGCTCGTCCAACGCCAAGAGACCTGGCGTGTCCAGCACGCAGACCTGCGAGGCGAAGTCGAGCGTGAGTAATGCTAACGTGTGGGCTGAGAGGGCAGCGGGCGTGGCGCGCGGGTGGTGCAGGGAGATGATGGCTTTGGGGTCGCGAGAGCTGTTTCCGGCGGGTGAGACGGTGATTGCTAGGTTGCCGAGGGAGGAGTGCGCGAGGGTGTATTGCGCTGTGACGGCGCCGACGGTGTCGCGGTGGCGGTTGACGCGGCGGATGGTGCAGGTGTGCAGGCGGTGGGCTTGGGAGACTGCGTTTTGCGCTAGGCGGGCGGCGGCGGGAGAGGTGCCGGTGGGGTCTGAGGCGGCGATGGCGGAGGCGAGGGGCGTGTTGGCTGCGGTTTGAATGGCGTCTAGGGCGGCTTGGTGGGGGAAGAGGGTTGTTGGAGGTGATGTGGCGGAGGATTTGGAGGTGCTTGGTGGGAGTGATAGTTGGGAGATGGGAATCGGCAGAGCAGATTCCGGGCAGGTTTTGTGGATGCTTAAGTCTTTTGATTCTTCTTTGGGCTTCGGTGAAGGATCTGGGTTACTGGTTTGCATTGTGTAGAGTGCTGACCCATTTGCGCCCAGCGTAAGTGACATGCCGTGGCCTACGGGCTGTTGTATGTCAAGTTGCACCTTTCTTCCGATTGGGGGACATGTCGTGGTAGATGCATGCCAGATAGTAAGCATGTCTTGGGGTGATGCTCTTGACACATCTTCATATCCACTTAGAAGGGCAACGGCGGAATCTTTGCGTTTGAGAGGTACCTGAGGTGGTGTGCCTTCTGTGCTGCTGACCTTGGCCAATGGGATCTGTATTGGTGGGACAGAAACTTGTGGAAAGTAGTGTTGCTGTGAGAGTGACTTCGTGTGATCATACTGTGGAAACATCGACCTCTGCGGCGGATTTGAAATGGCACTTGATGGAGAGCGCCCGGTCGCGTCACTGTTGCTGCGAACCAGTGTAGTTGCATCGGATCGGAATGATACTGGCGACGGATACTCTTGCTTTGGTGGTGCGGTCTGCTTAAAGAACAGCTTGGTTGGTAATGGCGACAACTTGTCACCATCGATTGGTGATGATACATCCTTTTCTTGGGGGGCCTGGGTGGAGATGCTTCTTGGAGTCGAAGGACGTTTCAAGCGACCTACGGGAGTGCGGATCCTGGGCGGTGATGATTGTGAAAAGCTCGTGTTGACGGGAAGTGGGCACAGTTGGTCTTCATGTATCAGTGGCTCATGTGCCGCCGGGGAATTTGGAAGAGATGGTGCGCTTGATCTTTTGCGAGCATGCAGTCTGGTTTTGGGAGGTCCTCGAAACGCAGGTCCAGAAGTCGAAATGGCTGAAGAAGCATTGTTTGTGTCAGGATGCGCAGTGTTGTCGGCGCCACCTGTAGGAAAAGCAGTGGTGACTTGTAGTTTAACGCCTTTCAATGCTGGGGCAGGAGACGAAGTGGCTGATCGTGGTTGTTTCAGACTCGACTTGCGAGGCATGTACGATGAAGGAGATGGGAACAACTGTAAAGGAGTGGAAGTCGAAGGAGTGTTTGCAGAAGACATGGTACCAGACCAATGTAAGACAAGACGAAAAGCGAAGAGACAGACGGGAAGCGAAAGGAAATTGATGCACGCAGAACGAACTTGGCCGACCTCGAGGCCATCGCGAAGCGGAATGCACGCTCTATATGTTCCTAGTATCGAGCGGCTACATTGCCAACGAGCGCGCGCGCGCTCGCACGACATAGTGCCGAGTCCGGAGAAAGCGACTTGCATGCCTTTGATAATCAATAGTGTGACGAAAAATACTTTTCGCGCCGGACATCAGTCACGAGGCATATTCCATGCAGACGGACTGCACACCGACATATCCATTGCCGGAGCGAATAGTATGCTGTGCCGCAGAGGTGCAGGCCTATAAGAGCATGCCAAGGGGGTGACTTGTGGCTGTTTCTAAGCGCCCGACCTGGCGTGTCTGGTTAGCATGACATGTAAGCGCTGGATCTGTGATGCATGCAAAATGGTGCAAATACATTGGCTCAATCAGTGTTCGTATCGCCCGAAGCAGACGTGAAGATATAGCCTATGTCTTTGCATTGGTGGAGTATGTTGTCCAGTCCTGTCGGCATTTCAATAGCGGCTACCAGGATACGAAGACTGCGTGTCGACGTATGTGATGATCGAAGGAGCATTACGCATCGCGATGTACAAGCGTGACTGATATCACCTGGCTGTTAGTTGCATGGAAGAGAAGTGTAGTGAGAGAGAAATGAAGTGAAGTGAGGTTAAAGGTGTTTGCCTTCAAGGCTCCAACGGGACCTTCCCGCCAAGGCGAAAGGTGAGGTAAACATGCAGTGACGTTGCCCAAAAGATGCAGGACACGAATCAAACGCAGACCGCAAACATATACGTGTGCTAGCCTATACTCTTGCAGTACCGCGACTCATCTCCCTACGCAACATGGATACGCCTCTCGACTGATTGCACAATTAATACGAAACCAAAAATGGTCTCCTTTTGGCCATTCGGCCGCTCCGACAGCTCCTCTGCTGCCTCGTTCGAGAAGACGCTCTCCCAATTGAGCACGAAGATCAACCGCTACTCAACCCAAGTCGAATCCTTCCGATCAAGGCAACGCCGTTTCAAAGCTCTTTGGACCCTCTATTCGGCTTTTGCCTACATCCTCTCCACGGCCATCCTTGTCCTCGTCACAGGCTGGCCTCAATGGGGAGCAGCCGAGTACACAGCCGTGGCCGGCGGGCCAGTACTTATCGTGGGAATCCGATACTTGTTGGACGCATGGTACGACTATAGAGTGAATAGCGTGCAGACCAGGCTGCAGCAAGCAACGAAAGAGCGAGAAAAGGTCATCGAAAAGCTCAAGATCGCAACAAAATACGATTCCACCCAGCAGCTGTTGGACAAGTACGGCGGCGGGGGCGGAGCGCCCAAAGGACAACAGCAGCAACAGCAGAGAGGCAAAAGCCCCAAACGCAAGCCTTCCGGTCGTCAGAGTCTGCCCGCACAGTTCCAGCAACAGCAATCAGGCCCACGGACCGGATTCGCCCCTCCGCCCACAGCCAATATCCCCGGCCGTCAACCCTCGCCTCAAAACCCTCTCGATGCCCGTCTCCGCTCCCTCACCCAAGGCGCAACACCTCAACCGCAGACTCAGTCCAACGAATCCTTCGCCCCGAACGCATATCCTTCTCAGCGTACCGACATCCCTCCCCAGCAACCTGCTCAGTACGCTCCCGCACAGCCAGCATGGTACGATCGGCTCATGGATGTTGTACTAGGAGAAGACGAAACGCAGGCGAAAAACCGCTTCGCGCTCATCTGTGGGCAGTGCAGACTTGTCAACGGGCAGGCGCCGCCTGGTGCGAGGACTTTGGAGGATGTGGGAAAGTGGAGGTGCAAGGAGTGTGGCGCGATGAATGGAGTTGAGAGCGAGGTGGGGAAAGTTCTGGAGCACGCGGAGAGGAGAGGCGTGAATGTTAGGGAGCACGAGGTTGGCGGCCAGAGGGAAGACGAGGCTGATGCTGTGGTTAAGAAGGAGGAATCTAGTGAAGACGACGTGGACAATACGGCGGATTCGCCTGACGAGGGTTCTGGTGCGGACACCACGCCGGCGAGTTCGACGCGCAGCAAAATGAGACAGAGGAAGAAGGCTTGATGGGTTTCTTTCCCTTTCTCGCCAAATCCCCTTCCAACAAACAAGCATATAATATCAATCATAAGGCATCCCATCCAGAATCGAACAAGCATTCAAAAAACAACCCTCGACCCCAACAACCTTCCCCCTCCCCAAGAAACCCAACCCCTCACAATTTCGCCCCCTCCCTCCTCCCCCTCCACCTCGCCCGTCGTAGCCCAATCTCCGGCCCATCCAGAAAAAACCATCAACCTACAAACCGCCACATCCCCATCAACCGTCCCATCCGCCTCCCCCCACACCTCAATCC
>JAPHCH010000011.1:0-52637 GCA_030772445.1 Cladosporium sp. MBC 237 | reverse complement strand
CCCAAACCTCCACGGGCTCCCCATCACCCTCCCCCTCCCATCAAAAGCCACCCCCTCCCCCGCCAACAAATCCCTCTTCACATGCGCAAACTTCCCCTCCTCGCCCCAAAACCCCTTAAACCCCCCAATCGACCCATCCGAGCTCAGCACCCGATGACACGGCACTTCCGGCGCAAAAGGGTTATTCCTCATGGCATTTCCAACAGCTCGAGCGCAAGTCTTGTGCGACGTCGCGCTGATGTGGTCCGACATTGCTTGGTAGGTCGTGTAGCGGCCGCGGGGGATTTGGCAGAGGAGGATGAGGGTTTGTTTGCGGAAGGGGGTGAGGGTTTTGGTTGAGGTGATGCGGGCGATTTGGGAGGCTGGGTCGGGGTCGTGTTTGGTGTTTGGTGAGGATGTTTCTTCGCGGTTGGGTGGTTCTTCTTCTTCTTCTTCTTCTTCTTCTTCTTCTTCTTCTTCTTCTTCTCTGATGGGAGCTTTCTCCGCTTGGCTCGCTTCTGTCTTCACGCGTTTCTTCTCTGGTAACACTTCAGCTGTGGCGAAATACTTCGAAATCTCCCCATCAGCGCCGGTCTTCCTCTTCCCTCCCACTCCTCCCTTCACTCCACCAACCTTGCCCACCTTCTTCCCTCTCAACCCCAAACTCCTCCGATCCAACTCCACCAAATCCACCTCTCCCCTCGCCACCTTCTCCCCCAAAGCAAGCGCATCCCGCAGCTGCTCGACAGTCATATTCCGCACCGCAGGAGCTTTCACGGCTTGATTCCACGGCCTGTCGACACCGACGGCATTGTCGAGAATGATTCGTGCGAAGCAGTGGTCCAAGTGTACAGGCCAGCGAGATTGGATGGGATCGCGAGCTTGGGCGAGAGCTGGGAGATGGGACGCGTAGAGATGGGTCCAGCGGGTGCGGAGGGGCTCGATGTCGGGGTCGTTTGTGGGTGGCATGGGTAATTGCTTTGTTCTGTATGCTCAGTGATGTGTTTGTGATTTTTCGTTGTGAAGGCACATGTTTCATTTCCGTGGATGCGTAAATAAGGTATCGATCTTGGATGTCATCGCAGGCAGACCCAAACGCCACTCAAGCGCATGGACCAAGAACGCCCATGGGGGATTAACAACTACGATGGATTAGAGCAAAGCATAAATACGAACTGCTCCGTACAAGGGCAAGTCACAAGAAGCCATCAATATCGAAACAGATCTAGATCAACACCGTGAAATGAATGTTTGCATTTGTCACCTATCTATCCTGAGAAGAAATCTCGCCATTTTCTAGAAATAACCCCATCACATAGAATCCACGAAAACCGAAAGGAAGAAAAAGGTATCCGCAAAACACAAACCAGGGCCGTCAAGAATCAGATCAAGAATCAAAGAAAGATAAGGATCATTCTTCAGAACAACGCTCGAATAATCAAGTGCGAAGAGAAGAAAAAAGACAGTTCCAAGACTAGGAAGCAAAACACGCCTTTTAATTCATTCCTGTCAAAAACCCCTCCAACTTTTCCCGCACATCCGATTCCCTGAGAAGAAAAGATAGATAGTACCTTATGATAAATCCTTCCACCAAAAACGCGGCCGTACTTCTCGCTCGATTCTAGAAATAATGACGTAGATAATAATGCTCATCATCAAGTCCCGAGCAGGAGGGGAAAAAAGGAAACAAAACCAAAAAATTCAGCAGCAGCAACGACAACACTAAAAAGAAGACGGCCGTGGTATCATGGTGTGTGTTACGTAGCAAAATAGCAAAAATTCCCTTCCCCCAGTCGTCTCGAAGAAGCGCTTTTTTGATTTCGTTTTCCTGCGGGCAAAAGCGCTTTCAGGGCCTGCTCGCATGCCTGTCTGTCAGCGCCGCGCTGAGTCTGGTAGTCGAAAGGGTTACGTTCCCAATTCGTTTTCACACCTCAGTGACCGCCGCCTTTCCTAAACCGCAACAGTTCGCTGAGACTAGCGATACTGCAGCCGTGCTGCAGGAATTCATGCCTGCCCAGCTCCTCCGCGGTGGCGCGAGACTTGACGTCGACGCACAGGCACACGCTCAGGAAAGCCTTCAGCTCCTTCGACAGCTTCTCGGGCTTCTTGAGCCTGGGGGTGCCGTTTGTCGCTATGAGGTAGAGCGCCTTAAGGGGTTCTTCGTTGAGGTATGGGGGCTCGGATTCGATCATCTCGATGGCCATGATGCCCAGGGACCAGATGTCGACCTTGGAGCCGTATTCCTTCTGCTTGACCACTTCGGGTGCCATCCAGTAGGGCGTGCCGACCATGGTGGCGCGCTTGGAGCGTTGCTCGGTCAGTTTGGCGCAGAAGCCGAAATCGGTGATTTTGACGTTGCCGCGGGAGGAGAGTAGGACGTTGTCGGATTTGATGTCACGGTGGATGATGTTCTGCGAGTGAAGGTGCATGAGACCCTTGCAAGTCTGTCTGGTGTTAGTATCTGATTCGTCAATACAAGTTTAGTGGAACATACCTCGTAGCAGATTGTCGCTATTTGATCTTCGGTGATTGAAGCATTATTGTCAATGACATCCGTAAGCGCACCGCCCTCCATAAACTCCATCACGACCCAGAGCTCGAAAGTGTCCTCTTGGAGGAAAGCATCCAGGAAGTTGACAATGTTGTCGTGTCTGCTCTCTTTCATGACAATGATTTCGTTGACAATGAGTTCCTTTCGTGGCTGGCTTCGCAAATCCATCTGCTTGATAGCAACCTGCGCCCTGGGTCCGTTCATGCGCATGATATCTTGGGCAGTCCTACTCGGCGCACTTTCACGAATGCGTGCAACATACACGGATCCTGATGCACCCTGGCCGATCTTCTTCTGCTTGTTGTAGCTCTCCAGTGGGTTAGAAAGGTTGACCACAGATCGCAGACGCTCCATGACCTGGGCATCTGACATTGCGCTCATACGGGTCTCCTTCGGCTTGCTTTCGGCTGGCTCCTTCTTGGTCAAGGCGGCCTCTGTCTGCTTGTGGTGATCCTTCGGTGCGCCTGTTGGCTGCTTAGTAGCAATGTTCAGCGGCTTGACAGTGCCGGAAGGCTGTTGCTTGTGATTGCCAGCGCCAGAAGGTTTGCGAGCGAGAGGAGCACCCTGTTGGCCGTTTGCAGGTGACTGTTTCGCTCCATATGGCGAAGATCCGTTGGAAGCCGCCGCCTTCTGTGGAGATTCCTTGCCATTCTGTTGTCCAGGCGGTGATGGAGCTGGCCTTTGTGCTTGTAGGTTGCGGATGGGGAGGCTGCCGCCCTTGCTCCCTGTGGGTGCCGGAGGCGCAGGTCGTGTCGCATTGTATCTACCAGCTTGCGGGTCCTCTCCGCCATATCCACCACCAAGTTCTTGCTTCGCCAAAGGCACACGAGTCTTGGGCAGGGAATCATTATACTCGCGGTCTTCCTGTTCCTGCCTTCTGCGCCTTTCGTCTTCATCCGCACGTTGACGGTCCGACTCAACACGGCGTCTTTCTTCATCCTGCTTCCTTCTACGCTCCTGCTCGGCTCTTTGTTGATCCTGGCCGTACTGAGGCGCTGTGTCCGCTCGTTTCGGAGGTCCATAGCCATTGTCGTATTGAGCACCTGGTGTTCCAGTTCTCGAAGGACCATAGCTGTCTTGTCGCTGAAAGCCACCGGGACCCGGCTGCCGAGGTGGCGCGATGCTGTTTCCAGCAGCGTAGCCCAATTGCTTCTCTCTGCCGGAGTCTACTGGCGGGGTTGGCGTAAGTGAAGGATAGTTCTGCGGGTCCTGAGCTCGTGGTGCAAGCTTGTCGCTGTAAAATTGCAGAACTTCCATGACGGCTTGCGGGTTCTTGGCCATGTCATCCTTGGTCAAGGCCGAGCCCTTCAGGAGACGCTCCCATTCCACTGGTAGACCAACAAAGCCTCCAGTGACAGGATCGAAACCAACGTGAACACGATGAGAAAAGCCAGTCGGGTGTGATACGCCGCCCATGCTAGGGCAGCGGTCGTAGATCCCGTCCATCCAACCGTACACGTCATTATCGGTCTCGAATTTCAGGATCCACTGCTTGTTTCCGTCCTTCGTCAATTCGATGCTGAAAGGATAGTTGTCTGAACGTGTCACATTGAGGATATCGCGCAGATGAACAGTCAGAGAGACCTTGGTGGTGGTGTTGTTCTTGTAGAAATCCAGCTGCTTCTCTCGCAAGATGAGAAAGCGCTCATTCCAGAATTGTTTCATGAATCCGGCTCCCTCTTCCTTGACCTTGGCAAAGCCATCTCTGATGATTGGGTTGTCGCCGCCCAAGCTCGTTTCTGAGCGACTGAAGCTCGGTGCACCAGAGGAGCCGCCATAGCTGTTGAGGTTCGGGTTACCGGGTGTCATGTAGACTTGAGGCGTGAGAGAAACCTTTGGCCGGTCAGTCGGTGGGCGTGGCGCTTCTCTGGTCGCCAAAAACTGATCTGGTCGGTAGATTCTGAAGGAAGAAGGAAGGTCAGCAAAAGAGACTCAGCATAGCCGTATCTCAGGCGCAACGTAGAGGCACAGCTGGCATGCAAAGCGCAGAGGCGCATTTACGACACGTGGATCCACAGAGTCGTTTGTCCAGAGTAGCGCTTGCTCGATTCGGGTGCGACATACGGGTTGGATTGTGCCATGGTTGCAGGCTCGCACGCGTGGTGGCGCCGCGGTCGCAAGTGAACGAGGGTTGTATGAGCGAGCGTCTACGTGACTGCCGAAGGAGAGCCGTGGTATGCGCTCGCTCGCGCGTGCTCGCAATTAGGCGGTGGAGGAGGTAGTAGGAGTGTCGTGGCGTCTAGCAGCTTGTTGACCAGCAGTATTGGCGGGAGGAGGATAGTAAGGGTAGTATTGTACGTCGGGCGTCACAGGAGAAGGGCGGCGAGCGCTCTGTCTCTCGCTCTCTCTGACAAGGCGGAGGGATGTGGTGCAGCGATCGTTGGACAGGGATGGCTTGTTCCTAGCGCGAGGGTCGCTCGACTTGGTGGGGGGTACGTGCGCCAGAGGAGTGATGAATGGACGTGGCGGGGTGAATATTGGGCTGAAGTGAAGAAGGAAGAGGAGGAGCGGTGGGCGGTAGTAACAATGCGAGTGAGTGCAGGAATAGTTGCGCGCGGTTAAATGGGGAGAGTGTCTTGTATGTATGAGTGTTTCGAGTGAGAGAGAGTCTTCTGTTGATTGAGGGGTGAAATGCACAGTATTCTGGCTCGGCAAGGTGGAAACGCGCTCCGGTTTCACCTTTCATCAGTCATGCCAGGGACACCAGGTGTGAGAGTCGGTCAGCCGTAATCCTACATGACAATTATTTCTTTTTTCTTTTCCTGTGCAATGGTATCAACTTCATGAGAACATCGTCATAACCTCTATGCGAGGCATTGATTCCTGTCAATATATTTGAAACAACGCCACGTGCCGCGAATACCACAGCAATATACTTCCCATATCAAAAACTCCAACACTCAACAAATATCTTACGACTGCTCCTCATCCGTATAAACATGTTCCCTGCTTCGGATCCGGCAGGAACCTGCACGGCTCTGGCTCGGCTCCATGGATCTGCATAGAAGTTCTGCGGCATGCCATGTTCTAGTGTGTTACAGCAGGACATCTCGACCGCTATGCCCTCTCACGCAAGAGTCAGGGGACATCGCTAGCTGCGAAATCTCAGTAGTCCCCTGGCTGTTCGTGTGACCATCACAGACCACCAGCTTGTCGACTAGAGCTCGGAATTGCTCTTCAGAACCTCGTCACTGCCTTTCACGCCAGCCGGAACGATGCTGTTGCAACCCTTAGCGCAGACTGGTGAGGTATCAGCTTCATACGTCGCCTGTCTCACAATGCGTTCAGCAATCGAGCTAACGCTTGACCGCGGGCCTGATTTGGCATATGCTATGGCACGGTCCGAACGAGACGACGTCACTTGTCCTGCTTCACCGAGAATGAAATTGGAATAATTATTCCAGCAAAGCTTCGTGAGTCGCTTTGCCAGCGGGCTGCGTGCACGATGAGGCAACACCCCCCTGGTCGTCCTGCTCAATTTCTTTCCACTCCAGCGACTCATGACTATCTGGAGGATGCGGCCATGCCGTTTCGATTAGCGTTCGAAGATTATGAAGAGAGCAAAGAGCAAAGGGTAAGGACAAACACGTCATTCAACACGACTTCTTGGACCTGAAATTGTCACGAGCAGGCAATTTGCAGATGCGGACGACTAGACGAATGCGAAGAAAATATCATTGATGGCCCTTTACAACATTCTTGGATGCTTACTAGGCCTATGGTATCTCCTGGCATCCTGAATAGCATACCACGGCCCATACCACCGTACAATATTCCTCTTCACCTGTAGCGACTGAGCTCCCTGGGGTTTAGCAAATGCCTGCACATGGTCACCAGTGTGACGGTTTGCTGAGTTTAGAATGACACAGTAGGTCCTATGATACTGCTTATCAATAACATCACCTCAAGAAAACTGTCTTCTTGCTTTCTATCAACACCTCAAGAGCATTTCAACTTCCTCACTTTCATCAAAGCATCCGACTGAGCCAGTGAAGCCAAGAATCTCGATACTGGCAAAGTATATATCACTTCACAAGCCTCTCGATCCATTCAAGGACACAGAAGAGCCATGTGGGCATATGGAGGTGTTATCGGTGGCGGTGTCATCGGGCGCCGACGCATGGTGAGCTACGGCCATGCACCAGGATGTGTGCGCCACCTTGGTTTCTATAGCGGCTGGTATGGATTTCATCCACACTGGGCTGGCTATATGGACTGGTTAGACCACGGCGACTATTTGATCTGGCATGGATGGCAGCAAATGCTGGGAACAATGACCATCGGTGTTGCCGAGCAGCGGAATATGTTGTTCGGGATGCTTCAGCAAGGTCACGGTGGCATGTCGCGACGGGAGATTGAGGCTCTCACTGATCGCATGCTTCAAATGAACCGTCAGATGGGCGCTGGCGAAGATGGACGCGTGGAAGAGGTTACCGAGACTACTACGACCACGACCACAACTACCACCAGCGTCACTATGGACCAACGATACCAGACTGCCGATGACTTCTTACAACTCTTGAATACTTCCGGCGGCATGGGCTGTACCATCGAGCAAGCCCAGAAAACGGCCGAGGATATTCGCCAGGGTAAAAGAGATGATTTCGTCAGGACGCATTTGGAGGGCAAGACTGTTCAAAGTAGCTCCGCTCAGCAGACCCAGCAGCAGGCGATGCAATCGCCACCGCCTCAGCAGCAGGTCGACGCGCCTCCACCCATGGTTGCACAACTCCCATCGCCTCCTCCACAACAACCTGTCGCGCCGCCAATGCAGCAGCAACCAATGCCACCGCCCCCAGTCCAATCTCCACAGTCTTCGCAGCCAATGTTCACTCCACCCAAGCCTATACCGCAGCCTACTCCTCCTCAAAATCCGCCCGTCCAGACACCCCCAGCTCAGCAGTATCCTACTCAGCCGAATACCCCTCGACCTCAGCAACCGGTGTACCCAAATGCACCATCACAGCCGCAGCCATTTCAAGTGCCATACCAACGCCCACAGCAGCCTGTATACCCACATTCGCAACCGCATCCTCAACCCAGCGTCCAGACGCCTCCGATTCGACACCAAATCCAAGGCGGCAATACCATTTATCAGCAATCGAACATGCAAAGCCCATACCAGAGTTCAAGCGCGAGTAGCGTGACAGCCTCAAGTACGACCCATACGCAACCGCATTCCCAGCCGAACATCCAAATGTCTCCAGTTCGACAGCAAATCCAAGGCGGCAGCAGCCTCTATCAACAGTCGAGCACACAGAGCCCATACCAGGTTTCAGGCATTAGCAACAGTAGCATGACGACCACTAGTACGAGTACGACCACGACAACGTCCGAAATTATCACTTCAGGAATGCAGGGAATGTTTCTCTCTACACCATACCAAGGCCAACTCCACTCTCCTATGGCCCAGCAGCAGAACTTCCAACAACATCAGTTCCCACAGCAAGTTCAGCAACAGCTCACGGCTCCTCAGCAACAGCCCCAGCTCGCCTATCCAGGCCATGGCGCCCATCAACCGCAACAAATCGCGGATTTCACTCCAGCACAACCTCAACAGAGTCCGCATAACCAAATGCAAACACAGCCTCCACTGCCAATCGCAAATTTCAACCAACAAACTCATCCACAACAAGCAAGCGTAGCAACGAGCCCTGCACACCGACGATCTCTCCAGACGCAGCACGCTCAAAGTCCGCCTCAACCGAACTACCAGCAATCGCCAATGCAGCAGAACTTGCACGCACCAACACACCAGCAGAACCCGCCACAGGCAATGCCTCCAAATCAGATGCTTTCATCACAGCAGTTTCATCAGCAGCAGACACATGCGCAAAGAATGCCACCAGACCAGTCACAGCAGCAGCAACAGCATTACCATAACGCTATGCTCGCACAGCAGTACCAGCAGACGGCTGCCAATCAGCCGGCGAATGAAAATTCAAAAGGACGAGCGGGTCATGATGGGAAGAAGAAGAGGTTCTCTGGGCGGGGCAAGGAGAAGAAGTGAGGTGTTTTGAGAAGATATGCGATCGTTTAATCCTGTAGTAATACCACGTTGTCGAAGTAGTTAGGATCCAAAGCAGAAGTAACGCTTTGTTGATGAGACTTGATCTTTCCCAAAATCATTAATAGTTGCATTCGTATTACAACCGGAAGATATGAACAGTCTGCCACCAGCCCTACGAGTGTTGACTCCACTAAGGACGTGTCGATAAGGGTCGTTGGTCGAAGCAGCGGCGATCAATCTGAAGAACTGATGTATCCCAGGACCTCCAAGGGCGCGCTTCGCTCACTTGCCCGACTTCGTGGCGCCGCCGCCAGCAGATTGGACTTGCGCAAGCGAAATCAACCAAGCAAAGCTCGGCCTTGCTTGGAAAATTTTTGAGACTTTCAATGAGTTTGACAAGACATATTCTTGGCTTTGCAAATAAAAGCCTCGAAAATTTAGTTTTCTGCAGACGCTTAAGATCGACCACGCTATTGCACGTCGAAGCAAACAGCCAGCTTTCACGAGCTCCAACTCCCAGATCATCCAGAATTGACCCGCGCCGAACAGAAAGCGACACTCCTCTTTTCCAATTTAATAAACTCTCGTACAGCGTGTTGAACAAATCGCTAAACCAGAAGAATGCCAAAAGGCGACCACGCCATCCTCCCCAGATCACCCCAAGCCAATGAGCGCTGCCAACGGCGTCACGTTGCCAACCCACCTCTCAGGCTGGAGCAAAGCTGCACGACCAGAAGCCGACTTTCAAGGTAGCACATGCTACGAGCTCTGCACTCTCCATAGCCTAATCCTTCGGAACTGGTAGGGCGAAGTATCATGCAATCACACTCGCTTAAGGCCGGCTGCCGGGGGACGGCGCCCTCACGCAACCTTTCTTTGGGGCGGCGATGGGGGAGGTGGCCTCAATAGGAGGTACCTTCGTTCTCTATCTTGGCCATGGGTCTACGCCTCTCTTGGCGGGCTATGAATGCCTTTCAATCTATGGCCTGAGGTACAGATCTGTCTGTTGCTGACGGATCTTCTGTGTCTGCTGTTCTGCACAGTCTACGCCGACTACCTTGCTCATCGTGAATATGCGTCGTTGCAGTTTCGCGTATGCCTAGATGGCCCTGAAAGAGAAGCACCCAATACTCTGGACTATCTGGACCGTTATCAAAATTGCTTTGTAGCTAACTACTGGACTTCTCTGACGACTTCTTGCTTGGTACACATCGGTTTCGACACCGACACGAGCCTCCTCTTCTAGGCCCCAGCCGTCTCACGGCTTGATCTACCTCCCATCATGGCTATGACACCGTCTGTCGGCGACATTCTGATGCTGTCTCAAACAGCATGGAGAATTGGGAGAGCTTTCACTCAAGGAAAGAAAAGCGCACCCGCCGAGTTCGCTGAGATTGAACGCGAAGCGAACGGACTCAGCGAAGCTCTGAAGCTTGTCGCAGAGACACTTCATGCCGACGATAGCACACTTGAACGGGCCGATGACAGCACAAAGGGTGCAGTCAAATCAATCCTGGACAGCGCCTCCCTGACTCTAAGTGACTTGGAAAGCTTCGTCGAGCGATATCGTGTCTTGCGAAAGGAGCAGACGAATGGCTTCACATCCGAACGCCGCACTTGGAGCGAGGTCGTTCTTGCAAACTACAAGACTCTGGTCTGGACCACCGAAGGCGGCAGTATATCTGCTCTACGCGACATGCTCCACATGCATACCAGCACGATCAATCTGACGATGCAAGCTTTGCAGTCGAAGTCCTTATCAAGACTCGAGAAGGTCGTCATGCCCATGTCAGAGCATGTTACAAGTATTCACGACCGTGTCAATGGCGACCTGAGTGAGAAAATCGATGATCTCCACCGTGTTATCATGACTGTCGTCAATGGGACGCCATCTTTGGATAGATATGGCACGCATGAGAGACTGAACAGCACTGCGTCAACAGTTTCGACCATCGACTTCAACCGGCCTGGATTGATCGAGGCTACAAATACTGGCGGTGCAAACCAATGCCTTCAGTCTCGCCCAATTCATCGAATAACAACACATGGTTCTAGTTTTTCCGAACAACCTTCCGTGTCGCCAAACCAGTGGAGCGATGCCCACCTCGTCTACAGCAACTCTTCAATATGGCCAAACGGGAATAATGCGATCGATCTGGACTTCGAAAGTGGTGCGCCACCTCTATCTCGCTTGAGCATAGGTGATAGGTACTCCGAAAGCGCAACCACTACTGCGGTTGCATCGCCAGAGTCTTTTGTGCTTCGACCGCAAAGGCAGGTTCATAGGATGTCCAACACGCCTCGCCGGGAATCCACGACAATACCCAATTTCCAGGCAGGCCAGTACGGCGATGAAGACGAGGATGCCACAGAAGGTGGCGGGCAGGAGTTTGATTCAGTTTCCGCATCGCCGAGCTCTTCTGCAGGAAAGCGAAGGGTGGATTCCAAAGCAGACGACCGAGAGCTGCCGCCACCTGCTTTGTCTCCAAGCAACACATTTAACGGCGAACCACCGCCGGCTACTCCAACATCGCTCCTATCATCCCCCAAACAGCGTTCAAACAGCAACAGGATGACTCAGTCACCACGGATACCAGCCAACTTCGGCTCGCCATCTCAAGGCAGCAAGTCTCCTTCAGTTAAAAGCTCACCACGTCTTGGCTTCGACAAAACGCAGCCATCAGGTTCATCAGGCACCCCTGCTTTCGAGAAGTCGCTATTCCGCAACTCCGCCATTCTCTGCGACGTCCGCTGCACGATGGTTGAGTATGCACAGCGCGACCCAGACGCAGAAGATCCCAGATTCGACACCGAAATGGTACCTGCATGCCAAAGTGCCCGTGTGTACGCAATCCGCAAACGCGAGGGCGGGACAAAAGTCATCACATCGATCTGGGCCCTCTCCGACGACGGCGAAGTTCGATGTCAGCAGCAACTCCCCGAATTTACCGACACAGTCCCGTACTGCTCTTTCTTCGAGCCCGACAAAGTCGCCATTCCCCCAGCAGACGGCGACACCGTTATCCGCTTCCACGCTTATAACTGGGGTGATCGCGAACAGAAAGACGTTAAGACAAATTGGATCAACTACAAATTCGAAACCGAGAAGCACGCCAACGAATTTCAATCAGCAGTATTCGGCCGCCAGCTTCTAGGATCATTTCGCACGACGAAAACGACCGTTCTGCACGAGGGCTTCAAAGGAGCATTCGCTCTAGAAGAGCAATTCGCTAACATCGAAGTCCTGCGTCTTTGGGAAGACGACGGAGTCCACACTCGCGACGCCTTCGGGGGTGTCATGGCCTTGCTGCACATGAGTGGAAATTTTGGCCAGGGCTGGGCGAAGTGGTGGATCAATTCATCTAGGCAGCAGGTTCGGGTCAAGGCTGAGAGCGATCGCTTCGCGAAGCTGAAAGGCATTGATATACGAGTCCTCAGGCCAAGGGAGAAAGGTAGTGGAGGGAACAGAGCTTCGCCATTGCCTTCTCCTGGAGAGACTCCCAGGAGACAGGCGGCTGATGTCAATGGCAAGAAGGGTTTGGAGAGGAATGTGAAAGGCGTCAAGATCGAGTTCAAGTCCAAGACTGAGAGAGATGTCTTCGTTGAGATGGTCAAGAAAGTGCAGGAGAGGATGTTGCCTTTGCCGGATATCTGAAGTTTTCCATTTGAGTTGAGGCTCGAAAACATCGGCTCACTGGGAATACCTCAATCGACTTTCATGAGCGTGGTTCATCTCGGATCACTTTTGACTGCACCGATGAGAGATACTCACTTCATTGTTCCGAAGTTCAGTGGGATGAACGTCAAGTCATCACTTCCAGTCCCAAGGTCATGCTTTTGCTGGCTCACTTGCTAGAACAAGTGCATGTGACAGGCTATCATCACGAGATATAAACGTCTCGTGTTCTCCTCAACAGGCTCTCTACCCTCCACTGCAACACCACGTTATGCGACACTCCGATGTGAACACGTCTCATCCACTCACCATCATCGACACTACTACCTGCCCGACAACAGCAGCAAAAGCTCGACTCACAGCCGCGATCGGGGCCCATCCCAGGACCGGAGGACACAATGGACAACCTGACAAAAGACGTTACAACGGACAACGGCACTCCTGTATACGGCTACCGGTTCGAGGCATGGACACATCAAGTGTACAACCGACCAGCCAACAGGATCTCCCGATACAGGAAATTGACGATCTACATCCTCGACGATGTCGACAGAGGACTTCAAGCAGGCATGGCTCAAGTGGGAGACGACGCTAACGCCGCTCAGCACCGCAAAGCGTGCAATTTAATCTTCGATCTCTTCACTAATGAATTTATCGACGCTGAGGTCAAGAGCGTCAAGATGGCACGCGGGCAAGCTGAACGCGACTTCACCCAGTTCTTCGATAATGAGTTGCAGCAATTCACTCCCAGGGATCTAGTGAGTTTCTACTACCACGGGAAGGCGGGAGGGAGGGGCAAGGACTATACGTGGTATGTATGCTGAACCCGAACCCCGACGACGTGGGATAAGGCTTCCTGACAACGTGCAGGATCTTCCGTGGCGCTGGAGTCAAAAAAATCAATGCCTTCAACTTTATCCAGCAAGTCAACAACTCACAAGCAGATTGCTTCTTCCTCCTCGACTGTTACATGCCCACCCGCTTCGGAAACCTGCTCAAGAGGAGAACCCAAATGACCGAATTCCTGATCGCCGGCGAAACCACGCGCGACACAGACGGCCGACTCCTCTTTGACGACTCAAACTTCACGGAATCACTTTGCCGATCTCTGCATGAATTCACGCAAGAACCTAAAGGCAGGGTGCACCTAACGATTGGACACATTCTAGGCGGCGACAGCAAGCTGGCGTCCAACCCTTTGCGAATTTGGCTGAATAAGCCGGTTCGCAGGCCGTTCAAGGGGTTTGATAGGCGGGTGCGTCGGTTTGTGCTTTTGCCGGAGAAGGTGAGGGAAAACGGGGGGTTGGAACTTTATGCGTGTGAGTTACAGGGGCCTAGGGATGCTGATGACTCTTTTGGGCCTGTGAGAGACGGACGGGACGACGGTGGGGATGGTCGTGGGAATGGTCGCGATGATGATAATGACAGCCTGGATAACGATGAGGATGACGATGACGACAGCAATGGCGGTGGAGGTGGAGGTGGAGGTGGAGGTGGGAGTAGAGGCGGGAACGACAGCGACAGCGATAATGATAGGGACACCGACAATGACAATGTCAACGACAAAAAGGCCCCACGCTCGAAGAAAAGACTCCTCGACTCCTTCTTCGGCAGCACAAAGAAGAAGGCTAAAAGATCCCCTTCCCCTGACGTCGACATCACGAAAGAAGAAGAAGACGATCTCGAGATCAAGCAAGAGCGCCAAACGTCAGAAGACCCCGACGTCGAGTTTGTGGGCGTCAGGCCGCTCAGGTATAGCGTTGGAAGCAGCGTGGAGCGAGCGATTGATCTGACGGGTGCTCGTCAGTGGATTGATCTGTCGGATGAGGAGGATGATCCGGAGTAAGTTCGCTTGTCAGAATCGCGGAGCTTTGTTGTATTGGACTTGCCATTGACGTAAATGTAGCTCGCTGTTTGTGTGAGATGAGATCGGATGGTCGTGGCATGAGAAATCGGTGGCGACTGGATTACTCGAGTAGCAACAGTTGAATGCATTTGACGATCAGAGGACTTAGCGGTACGCATAAGGTCGCAGAGTCCTTGTAATGCAGGATCGTGACGTTATATTAGCGGCATTTGGCGGATTTTGCAGCAGACGAGTGATGGATCTCTTGCAAATTGAGGATCGATGGAAACGTCTTGTACGAAGGTGGTGATTGGAGAGAACACAGCCAAGTGGAAGACAGTACAGTATTTTTTAGGGCTACTACATAACAACATAATACCCCAGGCACGCGCCTTAATTGAGCCATTTCTTACTACTTAAGAAGAGCTCTACATCTGCCGATGGATCGCATAGCGAGATGCGTCTTTGATCTCACCCAGACAAGGACGGGGAGAGCGCAGGTCCTTGGCCAACATTGGCGCCGCTGCGTATAGCCTTCTCTGCGATACGCCTCGCATTGACAATCTCCCATTCAAACTCCCTCAACGCCCGCAGCTCGCTTCCCACAAACAAGAAACCCATCAACCCATCAATCACACCCACGCTGAGTCCCACGGAGCTGAGAAGCATGAGGATGAAAGAGACAAAGTTGCGTGGGGACCACCAGACTCCGATCAGACATCCGATGGAAAATACCAGATGGAAGAAGAAATGTCCAATGCGGAGTTTGCGCTGCGTTCGCTCACGTAGCATGTATTTGCGCGTCATTTCTAGGATTTCGTCGTACGTTGTTGTTGGGAGAGATGAGACGATCGGGTCTGATGTTGGCTGTGATCGAGGTTTGCGAGTTATGGTTGTTTCGACGGAGAAGTGGTCGCTCAGAGAGCACCTCAGCTCTGGGTGTCGTTGTGTCATGCCAACTCGAGCGCTTGTGATGTCCCACTCGCTCTGGGAATTTTGTCCCGGAGAGAAGAAAATGTAGTCCAAACGCTTCGCTCGAGGATCTGGTGTGTCGGGCTCGATGATGGTATCTTTCCCTTTGTCCAGATCCTTACGCATGGATTTGCTCCATCTCCAAGTATTCAGCTTTGAATCGCAAGTCGCACCAGCCTCGTTCACACACCAGTCCACACTGGGACACTTCTCATCCTTTAACTCCCTACCATATCCATCCTCCCATGCGCCGAGAGCAGATTCCGGCTTCTTGATCCGCCAAATATCCTTCACCCCGCCATGTGCCTCGATCAGTCTATGCGCCAAACTCAATGGCAGCATATTGAAATCCCCAAGTCCAAGAACAACATGTCCCCTCTCACCAGCCTGTCGCA
Source organism: Cladosporium sp. MBC 237 (assembly GCA_030772445.1). NCBI lineage: Eukaryota > Fungi > Ascomycota > Dothideomycetes > Cladosporiales > Cladosporiaceae > Cladosporium > Cladosporium sp. MBC 237. The sequence goes on along the minus strand of JAPHCH010000011.1, from coordinate 37,208 downwards.
TGAACTTTGCGATCTCCCAGGCCTGCGCTGTGCGGTGACATATGTAGCTGTCGTATGGCTCCTTCTCGTAAGGCGCATGCAGATGCGTTGTGAAGACTTCCGCGACATCTTTCTCACCCTCGCCAAAACGTATTCTTGCAGTAGCCACTCCCTTGCCCACGAACCAGTCTCCACGGTAGAATGCCGCCGGCCGTCCGTTCAGCGGATACCGGTACATGGAACTCTCCTCGATTTCCCATTTTGATAGAATAGCTAGACCGCCGCCAAAAATGCCCGAGTAGTAGAATTTACCATATGGCAGGATGTCTTTGGTGGATTCGCGGATGGACAGGTAGTCTTCTTGAGTCCAGCATTCTTGCAGACCGACGATGTTTGGAGGAGGATCTAGGGCGGCGATCTGGCGACCGATCTCAAAAAGGCGAGCATTGCGGTCTTTGCTGATGAATTTCAGGCCCCAGCAATTCAAGGAGAAGACGCGGAGGTTGGAGGGGAGGTCGAGGATGCCGGCAGAGGCAGGATTAGGGTCGGTCATGTTTGGGGTTTGTGTTGTCGATTTGGCACCTTGTTCAAACAACGAACGCTCGGTTTAAGCTGCCGTCATTCAGACTCAGGGTCCATCATCTCTCTCTGATATTCGACTGCACACATGTTGAGACTACGCCATCTCCCCTATTATTTATGTTCTAGTCCCTTGTTGCTGGGTCTAGAAGCGGATTCAAGTGCTCAAGCACTTTTCTTCTTGGGATAGAAAATTACAATCTACCCAACAACGGCACTGAAATCAATCTCGCCAAAGTTTTGGACTGCTTGGGAGCGATGCTTTCCAAACACCGAAAAGCACCGCTGCTCAAGGGAACAGATTCCCAGAGCCGAGTCATGTTACATTCCCTTAGTGCTCGTTCGCGACAATTTGTCTTCAGACGACACAGGCAACTGATAGGCGTGAAGATGAGGCGATGATTGATGACAAGAGATATTTTGGAGACAACAGATGAATTGCATCGATTCTATGTGTATGTATTCTGAAAAAAATTACCAACAGGTCAAAGCGTGAAGCTCACTGCTGGTTTCTAAAGCACAGCAGAAATTTGATCTTCCCATATCCGAGTGAGTCCAGTCATCCAAAGTGCATATGTGAATGTAGACGCAAAGAAGATAGGGTTTTGTACAACGTTGCAAGAGTGCCGATAGCAGTGCTCCCAAAGCATTGCATCCGAAGGCTTTTTACGCAGGCGCAGTGCCGGCGACAAACTTGGTGTGTGTGGCCGATACCACGAGGTTGCCCCTCTTGCCATTCTCGATCTTGTAGATGTTCACCTTGGTGAAGGCAAGGCTTCCGCCAACCTTCTCGGCAATGCCTTCGATCTCGACTTCCTCGCCGACGCGAGCGCCAGACTGGTAGGTGACGTGGATGTCGACACTGACACCAGTCTTCTCACGCAGGTCCCAGGTCGCAACCGCCATACCACCAGCCCAGTCGACAATGGTAGCACTGACAGAGCCGTGCAGAGACTTGCCGGAGTTCATATGGTTGTGACTCAGCACAAGGCGGGAGAGAACGTGACCTTTGCTTGCGTGGGTGACGCGGACGGTCGACAAGAGGAAGTTGTAGATGGGGCTACCGGGCAACTTGGTCTTGACAAGGTGCTCGATGTGAGCGTGCTCGGGAGACTTGGTGGCCATGGTTGATGAGATGAACCTGAGATGAACGGGCTAGATGAGGTGTCAGTCAGGTGAGGGTGGTACTAATAAATGCCGGCAGGTCATGACCGTCAAGACCAGATGATACAGCATCTGATGTCTCGGGTATGGCTTGGCAGGAAAAGTAAGGTGTGGCATTTACCTTGAAAGGAAGTGGAAGAGCTGGGAAATCAAAGTGAATTTGTAGTCTGTGTGAAAGCGGCGGCGAAGATCTCCCAGGAACCGTGCCCTCCGACAGCACGGTTCGCTGACGTGTAACGAAGTCTAATCGACAAGCAGCCAAAACACCAGACGCCTGCCCGCTTGTCACATGTAGATTGTGTGCTTCAACCGACCATCGCTAATGCTCGCCTGACTCTATAATTGCTATTGCACGAGACTCTTGCCCTTATACCCGTCCGATCACACTAAACTTCTCCTATCCACGAGGTGTTGCTGCTGCGTGTCGGTGTGCGACCGTTATATCCTTTGCTATATCCCCAGCCTGATATCCTGGATTCTACCCAACGTTCACCAAATTGGCGCGATTCGCAGGCTGGGCCTCTTCCATCCGCCGCAACATCCCCTGGCTAGTCGGCCAAGCAGAGAAATCTGTTGTTGGCTCGCGCAAAGCCTTGCCTACTGATCCCAAGTCTTCCGCCTCAGGCCAATGGCCGCAATCAAGGCCAAAGCCCGACATGTCAGCTCCGCCGGATGAACAGTCTGGCTATTTATCCTCACTGTCGAAACTCTCGCCCTGGACTCGCAGTCCGGCCATCAGACCTAGCAAAGGCAAAGATGGCGAACCCGATTCAACGCCCCTGCTACAACAGCAGAAGGGTGCTGATCACCGAGTGCTAGGCACACGACACAAGCTGAGCCAGAAAAAGTACCCACCGGACTGCCCACCCATGAGAGTGCAGTGGTTCCACGCTGTGGACGTTCCTAAAAGGAGACCGAACCCAGCCGGCGAGAAGAAAGAGGACGACAAGAAGCCGGTTGCTCCGAAGAAGTTTGCTGCCTTTTCGAAGACGGATTCGAAGGCTATCGAGGCGGTGTTCCAGAAGCTAGGAGATGAAGAAGATGCCGTAGAAATGGGTAGAAAAGAGCTGAGTCAAGGTATCGATACGCGAGGATCAAAGCCACACAACAAACCCAGCATGAGTGTAAAAAACGACCCGAAATCAGCTGGAGCTAAAGTGCCTGTCAACGAGGACTACCTCTTCGACGTTGATGTCGAAGCACGAGAGCTAGGTCCGGCATATTGGCTAGGTCCCGTGTACGATGTTCGACGCGGAACATGGTTCTACCAGGAAGGCACCGTACAGAGGCCGTGCGATGAAAACCTGGCAGCGCAGCTGGAAGAAGGATATTTGAAAGTCAAAGCATGGCGGCTAACGACAACGGTCGATGCCAAACAGCAAAACCAGCGATCTGTTTCTCAGCCGAGGACGAGGCCAACGTCATGGCCTCCTGGAGAGGATGCAGGCAAAACTTCCACAAACAAGCCGTCGACACCTGGTTCATTATCCCAGAAGAACAGTGACCCAGATCTACGGGTAGAAGCTACTACCAAAGCCGCAGAAGGCACCGATGGTACTTCAAGCCAGCCGAATAACACTTACCGGTTGTTCGGCGCGCACATGAGCTCTGTTGTCACATATCAGGATGCAAACACTGCGTGGTTATTGACCGACGATTTCATGTCAAGAGTTTGGAGGTCAGGCGTGAAAATCACGCGTGGTTATGTACCCACAGGAAAGAAGCCGGAGGTCAAGGATGAAAAGTCGGCAACTGCAGCAAAACAGACTACTAGCCAAGAGAGCCAAAACAAAAGCAAAAGAGACGAGGCTGCAGAAAACAGCAACGAGGACGCTGAAGAACCCATGGATGCACGCCGCCGAACTCTAGAGAGGCAAGTCAGCTACCTGCTTGAGGATACCCAGGATCCAGCCCAGCAAGATGAAGACCGGCGCCGAAGAGACGAGCGTGAGATCGAAGACGATTACAAGGAGCAAGATGGCGATGAACAAGGGCGCGAAATTGAACACCTCATCCTGGTAACACACGGCATTGGCCAACGCCTCGGCCTGCGCCTGGATAGCGTCAACTTCGTGCACGATGTCAACACTCTTCGAAAAACACTAAAAGCCGTGTACGCCGAGTCACCCGATCTTCGTGCTCTCAATGCCGAGCTCGATAGCCATTCAAAGTCGAATTGTCGAATTCAGGTACTGCCGATCTGTTGGCGACACCTGCTGGACTTTCCCAAACACAGCCTCAAGCAGAATCGCGCGGAACATGACCTCGGCGACTCTGGTTTCGGTGATGATGACCAGTATCCTAGTCTAAACGACATCACTGTTGAAGGCGTACCAGCTGTTCGCAACCTCATTACTGACCTGGCTTTGGACATTCTACTTTACCAATCACCGGCTTACAAGGACCATATCTCTCGCATCGTGCTTGAGGAGTGCAACCGCATCTACCACTTGTTCATGGAAAGAAACCCTACGTTCAATGGCAAGGTCAGCATGATCGGTCACTCTCTTGGCTCGGCCATCATGTTCGATCTTCTCTGCAGGCAGGGTCGCAAACCAACGCGGCCACGCAAAGACAAGCATCCGATGAAGCTCGATTTTGAGGTCGAAGACTTCTATGCACTTGGCTCGCCGATCGGGCTCTTCCAGATGCTCAAGGGTCGAACCATCACCGCTCGCGACCCTATCAACCGCTCACGGAATACCAGTGCGACCATGGATGACCCAATGCTTGACTCAGCTGCCCTCGGTGGAGGCGGCAAGCGACCAACGCCAAACATCGATGAGTTGACTGGCGAGATGCCCGTCTCAAGCCCCAAATGTTCCCAAGTATTCAACATCTTCCATCCCACCGACCCAATCAGTTATCGGATGGAACCTCTCATCTCGCCCATGATGTCGACCCTCAAACCCCAGCCGCTTCCATATACCAAGCGCGGCATCTTCGGTGCACCAGTCGGACAGGGTCTCACAGGAATCAGCAACCGTGTCGGGCAAAGCGTAAGCAGTCTCTGGTCTAGCATGAGCTCAGGCCTTGCATCGTCACTCCTTACACGAGGTCTTGGCTACACTGGCGATGATCCTGCCAGAACATCGAGTGCAGCTGGCGACAAGGGGAAGAGCTCTGCGCCACTCAGCATGGGTGGCGGTACGAACATCTCTGCTGGCGTAGTCTCCAGTCAAACAGTGGCTCCTCTACCCGCAGAGGGAACCAAAATCACCAAAGTAGACGAGGAGAAGCAAGCAAAACTCGCTTCTGACGCGCTCGCAGCAGGAGAAAAAGGCCAACACCCACCCACACTCATCGACCAAGAACTTGAAACTCTCTACGCCGGCTACGAAAAGGAGCGCAAAGGCATCTCGGAAGCGCACGCCCGTGACTCGCCACACACTGATCCCGACGAGCTGCATGAAGCCGAGGAGAGGGGGAAGAAGCTGCGCAAGGAGGAGGCCAAGGTCAGGCGTTTGAATTCCAACGGACGCGTCGATTACGCCATTCAAGAAGGCGCGTTCGACATCAATTTGCTGGCGGCGATTGCGAGCCATTTGAGTTATTGGGCGGACGAGGATGTGGGCCATTTCATGATTAGCCAGTTGTTGAGTAGGCATAGAGTCGTTACGCGGAGGGAGTCGGATAGATCTCAGTGAGCGGAGGGAAAGGTTTAGTGGTGGAGATTCCGCTTTTTGTATACCAATATTTGCGGCTTTACATGCTTTTATTCGGGTATCATCTCAATTACCAGCCATACTCCTCTTCATCAATTTAACGCCTATGCCCTCTCTTCTCCAATCCCTCACAACGCCAACCTTCCATTCCCAATCCATCCATTCCACACAACACCCCCCTCTTGCTGAGCAACAGCCTCCGCCGTGCGACCCGCAACATCTCTCAGACTCCTGATATCCACCAAACCAGTCTGATCCTCACGCATAACGCCAATAGCAGCCGCCTCCTGGAAGACAAGCGGCGGGAACTCAATCTCGGGATACTCGCTAGCAAGCAACAAAAGCAACCAAGCGACTTCCCGGTGTCCATTCGCAGCAGCAGCGTGCAGACCCGACTCCATGCCGCCAAGCGGGTCTTGGTAGCGCAGGATCTGGGCTGGAGGCTTGGATGGGCCAGAGAGAGGGTTGTCGTGCATTGCGTCGTCGTCCTCATCGTCGGAGTCGTCGGGAGCTTGCAGCAAGTCTACAATCGCTTTGTGGTCTCCCTCGCGGCAGAATTCGAGGAACGCGCGACACTTCCTCTCGTCGGGGTAGGCGCGGAGGTAGCTCTCTTCTTGCAGGATGGGGAAGATGTCGATGTTCTCTTGCACGCCGCCTTCGTTGTTCATGTTGACTAAGATTTGCGGTTGGGCGTTGCTGCTGCCGGAGGCGGGGTGGGAGGTGATGTCGGCGTTGCAAGCGGGGCATTTGGAGATCTCGTAGGTGTCTAGCAGGCATTCCCAGTGGAAGTGGTCGTGGCAGGGGAGCTCGACGTCGTCCGGGACTGTGGCTTGGGGCGAGGAGGGGTTCAGTTGCATTTCTTCATTGTCTGAGTCGTCGATTTCGTGCGTGAGCGGGTTGTGGCATTTGGCGCAGGCGGACATTGTGGGCTGACGTAATATTTGTGCTGTCTTTGGTGTTGGTTCGTATGGTCTGGTATCAGATTGAGTCGAACAATATTTCCAGATGTAAGACTAAGCAAAGCTACATGTACCCCTCCAGCAAACGTGCACGCTCCAGTTCTCAAGTGAATGTTTTTCTGTGACGTCCAAAGCTCGTGGCTTATCGATAAGCCTCATCGGGCAAGCCGCGCACAGGTCATGTGTTCGGTTGTTGCCTCGCAGCTTGCGCTGCCGCCTCTAGCTCCGAATTCTGTGTTTACTCTGACTTTGTCCTCTCTCACCACCCACCACGCCACACTGCTGACACTTGGTCCGCTCTTTGACCTCTTCCAAGACATCGTCACCTATACCAGGGTACGCCCGTCGCCTTATATCATCAACACCTCCACTAGGCCATGAGGATCTGATCTCACCCATCTATCATTTGAACACAACCACATCCACATCCACCGCAACAATGGAGGACCAGGCCTATCTCGAGCCAGACTTCGACCCTAACTCCCTCACCGTCCCACGCCTCCGCTCCATTCTCGTCGCTCATGGTGTCGACTACCCGGCATCATCCAAGAAAACACAGCTAGTCCAGATCTTCAACGAGAACGTGGTCCCTCAAGCCCGCCGTTTGCGCGCTGCGAATGCGCGCGTCAAGCGCACCAGCCGCGGCATCGAAAACATCCCATCGCAAACATCAAGCATGACGGGCGAGGACGACTCAGATGAACCCGAGCCTCCGCGCAGCGTGCTCAGATCTACGAGGAGATCTACCAGAGCCAGGACCGAGGAGACACAGGATGTAGAGCCCACCCCTAGGAATGCAAGGCATACAACTGCGCCGCCACAAGGCCAAGGTGTCACCCCTCGCAGAGTATCTTCGAAGCATGCGCGTCCGCTAGACCCTGTGGAGGAACCTGAGCCGAAGCGTCCCGCGAGCAGGAAATCTCTGGGCGAGGTTGCGACGCCTGTTGCAAGGAAAAGTGAGCGCAGGGAAGAGGACGGCAGCCCATTTTCGAACCAGAACGTCTTCCAATCCGGTGGTTCCCCACCAGCACCACGCACAACCGATCGTAGAAGGACCACCTACGGCAGCGCCAGACCAGTATCTCGCACGCGCAGCCGCGAAGCTCGTCGCAGAACAGAAGAACACCGCCCCGTGCGCGATCAGACCGATGGAGTTGTTGTGCCGTCTAGGAAGACATTCGAGGTTCCTGTCTCACGTACGGCCAAGGTCGAGCTCGATGATGAGATTGAACCGGATGAGGAGTTCACAGCTGAGGAGGAGCAGGAGTTGGTTCAGGCTAAGCAATCTGGTGATCTTGTGCCCGCACGCCGCAAGCAGAAAAAGTCTAGCAGTAATGCCGCCACTGTTGGACCGCTAGCCCTTCTTACTGCCCTTTTGGGTGGGTTTGCCACACTCTATCGACAGGAAAAGATGCAGGTGGGCTACTGCGGCGTGGGCTACCCAAGCACAGAGATCGCTGGCACGCAGATTCCAGAGTGGGCAGACGTTGCTCGTCCGGCTTGTGAGCCTTGCCCGCCCCACGCATATTGCCACGAATACCTCCAGACCGATTGTGAGCCTGGTTTCGTCCTGACTCCGCATCCGCTTTCTCTCGGTGGCGCCATCCCGCTACCACCTAGCTGTGAACCGGACAGCGCTCGCGAAAGAAAGATTCAAGCCGTCAAGTCCCGTGCGATGGAACAGCTACGCGTGAAAAATGCCGACTATGAGTGCGGATCTGCAACACAGCCAGAGGTGAAGGAAACCGAACTCAAGAGAACTATCAGTTCCATGATACCCAAGAAGAAGATGTCCAACGAAGAGTTTGAAGACCTCTGGGCTAGCGCTCTAGGTGAGATCGAGAACGCTGATGAAGTGGCCGGCACTTACAGGTAAGTCGGCACATCCCCTTGGTTCTGTTCACCAGCACATACTGTGTACACTATTGTTTTCGAACCGTGAATTGACCAGCAAAACTGACAGACCCTCGCCCTCGACAGCTCCAGCGGCTTTACTCTCCGCTCAAACAGCCTCGCCCGAATCCCCTTCAGCTGCGCAGTCCGACGATCCCTTCGCGAAACGCTTAGACAGTATTTTCAATATGTTATGATCGCCGTTCTCATCTCCCTCAGCGGCCTCTACACCCGCCGCCGAATAACCAACAACCGCTCCACCGAATCCCAAGCAAAGCAACTCGCCGCCCTCGCGCTCCAGAAACTCGACGAACAAGCCTCCCTGCACGCCTCCGACCCCAGCGTCTGGACGGAAAAGTACATCAGCATGGCACAGCTGCGCGACGACGTTCTCAGGGACGAATTCTCCGCTTCGAGACGCACGGCGCTGTGGGAGAAGGTGCAGAAGAAAGTCGAGTCGAATGCGAACGTCCGCCCTTCGGTTCGCGAAGGCCGTACAGGCGACGTTGGGAGGGTTTGGGAGTGGGTTGGTGCTGTCGGTGCGCTGGAGAGCCCTTACTCTGCTGAGAAGGGGGAGCGCAGGAGAATTACTGGGGGTGGGTCTGGGTTCCGTGAGAGTCTTGGACTAGCTGGTGAGGCGGATGGCGCTGAGAGGCGGAAATCGCGTGTTGGTGAGGGAGAAGTGAGCAGGTGGGAGGAGAAGAAGCCTTACTACTGATGGATGGGTTTTTGCTGTTTTGGATGGAGCGGACGTTTTCTTTCATTTTCCATTTCGTCCAATAATGAAGAGTGTACTAGTACGTACGTACGTACGTACTCCTGCCTGCTTTTGTTTTGCGTCGCGGACAGGCTGGCTTTGGTCTTATGATACCACGGGGGAAAAGGGTTTTTTTTTTAGTAATCAACGCACGTACTTCATTTCGTCATTCAAGTTTCCCTCTTTTGCTCGATTCATGCCACCTTTTTTCACGTTCACTTCTTCAGTCCCATAAAACCCCCTTTTCGCCGAGTTCCGCATTTGGGCTCTTTCTGAAGGGAAAGGTACTATCACTGATGAATGGAAGAGAAGTACTGTTCTCTGGATACCTTTTATTTCCCCACGAAAGCGTGCGTGGTAATAATGGAAGAGAAATCGAATGGACAGAGTGGTTCTCGGTGGGAAGTTTTGGATATGACGCGGCTTTTTTGTGTCTATTCATACAGGTCACATATATACATACATGCTTTGTGGCTTTTGACAGCCCGTGAAGGGGGGGAAGAAAAGGAAAAAGAAACACAAAAAAGAGAAGAAAACTTCAAGGCTTGGTATAGTGTGGTGCAAGGGATGTTCCAAGACAACAGTCATCCGATTGGTTGACTGCTGCTTCTCGGACGGGGTGCATCGATGCTTCGCATGATAAAGCGCCGTGCTCGCGCAGTCCAAAAGAGCCTTTCGCAGCCTGTCCGTGGTCTAGGATCATGCAGATCTACGGCATTCATTCGACGACTTGAGGAGGCGGGGGTTGAGAAGCTTCCTGCGCCTGTGCTTGCTGGGGAGTCTGGTCCTGCTGCTGCTGCTGCTGCTGCTGCTGCGGGGGTGCTTGTGGCTGCTGTTGCTGTTGCTCAAACCCAGGCGCGGCGAAACCATTGACACCGACATTCGCGAAGCCTTCCATACCTCCTGCGGCGTTGTTCATGGCTCCCAAAACCGCGTTTCCGTTCTGGTGAATTTCAGATTCCATGATAGGGTCCTGCGGCATCGCGGACATGCCGTTCATTCCCGCAGCGGCGAGGGCGACCTCGGGCGGTGGGCTGTAGAGGCAGTACATTGGGCCTTGCAAGTTCTCACCGTCGAAGAGGGCGAAGTTCTGGATCGGTTGCTCGCGCTTGCCCAGCACGTTGATGACGTCTTCTGCGAGGCGGCCGCCGATGAAAGCAGCGGTGGTGACGATCTCGGCGCCGATGTTTTGCAGGAAGGAGCGCAGGAATTCAGACTTCAGAGTTTCGGGCGGGAGTTGGAGTTCTCGGGACTTGGTGGTGGCGAGGGAGGTGAAGTTTGTGAGATCCTGGGCTGTGTGGTTTGGGAGGCGCGAGTAGGTGCGCTGGAAGTCGAAGAGGGCGCGCAGGCAGGGGAGCAGAGGAGAGACGGATTTCAGCTTGCGGCGGTTGGAGAGGATATCTGGTGGGAGAGGGGAGGAGTTGCTGAGGATGAGCGGGCAGTAGGTCTCGCGCTTGGTGACGATTTCGGTCGTTTTGCCGTTGGGTTCCTTTTTCGTGGTGGACGAGAGGACGGCGCGAGTGATGGTTTCGGCGGCGAGGTGGGTGGGGACGTTGGACTTTTCGCGCTCGATGATGAAGTCGTGCTGTACCAGATCGGCGAAAATGCAGCCGTAGGTGCCATGGATGCTGGCGGCGTAGAATGGTCGGCCAGCAAAACGGGCGGCGGTATTGATGATGCTAAGGACGTTGAAGTCGTGGTCGCAGGCGATGACAACGGAGTAGGGCGCATAGTGGGTTTGGTCTTTGGCCAGAAGTTCAGAGAGGTTGCCACCAGAGCTGATGTTCACGCGAGGGTTGAGTTCCTGGATGCGTGGGATGGCAGATTCGGCGCGCTGTTGAAAGCGTTAGTGATGGAGGGTGGATCGGCTTCCACGGCCAGTACTCACAGGTTTGCCAACATCTTCATCGCGAAGGAAATAGCCAGAACCGAGGTCCTCTTCGGTGACGGGTTCATTGTCAACAATCGTGAGGGAGCTGATACCCGCAAGAGTCAAGTTCTTTGCGATCTCAGTGCCGAGAGCGCGAAGAGAGATCAAAAGAACGTGGGCACTGCGGATGCGCTCTTGGGCTTGGGCACCCCAAAGTCTGATCTGTCTGTCGTAGAGTGCGATCTCGTCGGCGCTGAGTCCAGGCGCGGTGACGGTCGTTTCTTCGGTCGCGCCATTGGTGGCTGGAGGATTGGTGTCGGCGACGCCATTAGGTGTGACGTCTGCAGGGGGTTGTGTTGGTTCTGCCATGTTGGTGGGTGAGATTCACATGCAGCTGCTTGGATGTGATCACGGAAAGAATGGTAGAATGGGGTTGAATGTTGATATGCAGGGGAGGTTAGTGGTAGATGCTGCGCGCAACGAGGTGTGCCGGTGCCGATGTCGATGTCGATGCTAGCGTGGCGAAAGCCGGGGAGATTCTCCAGAATCACCTGACGTGAGTGGGATGAGTGAGAGAGTGAGAGTCGTCGGGTGGGAGTGAGGGAAGGGGTTGATAATGTAGCGAGCACGTGGAATATCGGGCTGAATGCTGCAATGTCGATCATGTAGAGGGGATTTATTACCTTGGGTATTATGAAAAATCATTATCCTTCCTCTTCAACCTTCCGGAGTCGAAGTCAATCACACAGCCACTCACTCATCCACTCACTTGTGGCTTGAAAGCGGCGGCGTCATCGCTCATGGATGGCCAGACTTCAAGGTACTCCATCTACTCCCCCACCAAAAGGAACATCCACTCACTACGTACCTTACCATATAGACCACATTCACTCCTCAACCCACTCAATGACTCCTGACAATTCCACCACTTCATGACATCCACCACCCATACCATACCCACTTCATCTTGACATCCCATCGCCGGGACATCCCCCCCCCCCACCATGCCCGACTCGCGACCACTCTCTTCACTAAGAGTAGGTCTCACGTGCACATGCACATGTACATCCTTCAGGCGCTGACTCCAATATCACCTTAGACAGCCACATTCGATGACCCTCCCGCCACCTCTGACGCTTCCTCACCCTACCCAGACCGACACTCGCGCCTCCGTCGTGCTCTCCGAAATACCAACGACCTTGCCCGCGATGCCTCCCGCGACGCCAGGTCAGCTTTCAGCCCAGCTATAGACTCACCACGCAATACTAGCATGAGCTTTCTGCGTCGAGCCCGTCGTCGCCTGCGAGAGTCTTCTGGGCCTGAGGATGGAACTACGGAGGAACACACCGACGAGGCACCCGAGAGGCGCTCCAAACGCAGGAAGCTGAACACAGACTCGCCTCCTGCTGTCAAGTCACCTATCAAGTACGGCTACTACGGGCAGGTCGAGTCTGGGAGGCTGCGTATGGAGATTGTCAGTAATGATGGAGGCGAGCACAAAGACCCTAGGAATCCAGGCATTTCCCTCGGCGAAAATAATATACTCAAGTTGGATAAGAGTGTATACTGCTCGGAGAGAAGTAGCGCAGGCATTGTCCTGAGACACGTCGACAAAACACCTTTTTGCTTGGAGAAATTACATATAATCGGCCCGGAGCACGGCTTCACTGCTCCGTAAGTATAGCACGCTAAAAGCATGCAGAGATCAAGGCTGACAAGATATAGCGTGCGAGGTGGCATGGTCTATGTCGCCATGGACATGAAAGACCTGCAGAGTTACCAAGACCCTCCTTACTATGCCCGCCGGACGGGAGTACACGAACCACCATACATCTATAGCCGCTACCGCGATGTTCAAGCATCGCCAGAACGCCTCTCTCTCTCCGACGCCCTACACGACCCGGAAATCGCAACAGCAGCGAACAGAAGTCTTTCGCCTTTCCCACGAGATTCCGAGCCTCCAGCGGACGAAGAGCCCTATTACGGGGCCGATTACCTTTCTCGAACCGATCCCGAAGCGCATTGCGACATCCCATCACCTCCACAAGAACACTTGCAAACCTCCTTCTCCGACAGTAGCATTCCATTCACCCTCTTAAGCGATGAAGAACCCGGCCCCGAAGAAACCTCACCCCAAGAAGTTCTCGACTACCGCCTCCAGCGAATGAGACGCATGTCCCGCAGACACGACCCTGACGACTGGGACCGAGATGACCGCTGGACAATGGGCAACGGCGCCGGCACGGAAACCTTCGTCCTCGGCGACGGCCGCGGAATCCGAGAAGCTGCAATCCGAGACGCAGAAGCGCTCATGGCTCGCAGAAACCGACCGACCGCCGCCGTCGACGACCCAAACGTCACCGCCGCCAGATTCCACATCAAACACGGCAAATCCCGCGTCGCCATCAAATTCGACCCGCCGGTCAGTGGGCGGTATATCTTGCTGAAACTCTGGTCTTATAGGACTAATGTTGACGTGCAGAGTGTTGTTGCGAAAGGGTATGCGGGGCCGCGGTTTTTTCCTGCTTTTGAGCTGTTGTGATGAGACATGCAGTTTGGAGGGAGGGAGAAGTCTTGTTCGATGGGTTTGATGGTTTTGATCTTTGACGATGCAGTACACAGCCATGCAGGAAACGAAGTAATGATAAAAGGACCTCGAGGGCCTTCAACCAGAGCAATTCTGTCGTTTGTTCTTTTCTGCTAACTTCAGGACTTTCTCTGGTCTTTGCCTGTCGTAGTTCTACGCGATCTTTCGCGCACCCTGGCGTGAACACGAACATCTCTCAACATCGACCCGTGGGCAATTCGGCCATACCAAACCATCGCATCACTTGCCATTCATCTCAAATCCATCCACAAAGTCCACAACCCGCTTAGTCCCCTTCCCTGCCAGCCGACCAAACCCCCCAAACCCAATCATCACTCCTCCAACCCCACAATCCTCAACGAATCCCTCCAAAGCCTCTCCTCAGCCTCCTCATCAAAAGCCCACCTCTCCCACCCCTCATCCCCCACCCCAATCGCCTCACCCCCCCTAAACGGCCCCTGAACCTGACAATCACTCAAATACAACCCGCCCTTCCCCTCCCACACCTCCCCCAAAGCAGCGTACACACTCGTCGCCGCCCCCTGCTCGGGACTCTTCATGTACTTCACGACCTTCTCATCCTCAGCCCACTTAGCCTTCACGCCCTCATCAACATGCACCTGCAAACCCGTCGCGATCCCGCCGGGGTGCAGACTCAGCGCCCGCAAACCCTGACTGCCGTAGTGTCGGGTTATGGCGTTTGCGAGGTGGATGTTGGCCGTTTTGGCTTGGCCGTAGGCTTTCCAGGGCGTGTAGGATGAGGGCTCGCGGAAATCGTAGTTGCCTGGGAGGGTGGGGGAGGTGCGGTGGCCGATGGATGAGACGGAGATTACGCGCGAGGGAGGCTCTTTGAGCAGGAGCGGGAGCAGGAGGTGGAAGAGGAGGAAGTGGGAGAGGTGGTTGGTTTGGAATTGCGTTTCGTTGGAGTCGGGGGTTAGGGTGAGGGTTGGGAGGGCCATTACGCTGGTTTTGGAGGGTTAGTTGTTTTGGTTCTTTTGATTGGATGGGTGTGGCGAGTGGATTCGGCTTTCTTTCTTACCCAGCATTGAAAATCGCCACGTTCAATTTGTCAGTCAACCGCTTCACCTCCTCGGCTCCCTGGCGCACACTCTCAAACCTCTCCAAGTCGATCTCGACCAAACTGATTTTCCCCTTGGACTCCGTAGTACGCTGGATTTCCTCGACGACTTTCTTTCCTTTTTCGAGGTTCCTCACGGTCCCGATGACGTGTGCTCCGGTCGCGTAGAGGGCGCGGAGGGTTTCGATGCCGATTCCTGAGGAGACGCCGGTGATGAGGAGGGTTTTGTGCGGGAGTGCGTTGAGGAGGTTCTCGTCGCGGATGATTTGGAGGGCTGTTGGGCGGGCGTCGCCTGGGCCTTGGGGGGAGAGGTGGGGGGTGGTGTAACGGGACATTTTGGGGTTGTTGGTTGTGATGTTTTTGGTTTTTGGTGGTTGTGTTTGGTGGATTGGTAGTCTGTGTTGGAATCGATGGTGCAAGGAAGGGTGTTGGATGAGAGGTAAAGGATTGATAGAAGAGAGGCGGATTCGCTTTGGGCGTGCGAGATACTTATACATACTGAGCTCACCTGCCTCGTCGCATCTTGTGGTGACGGCTCAATAAGCCCAATGGCCAGGTCAGCGGCGTCATGTGCAATATATGGATTTTACCGTTCTTAGCTCCGTATATCTGCAGGCCAACATCAACGTCAGTTCCAGATGTTGATGCAGATGTGCGTTCTTACTCAGCCGCAGGCGGGCCATGAAGCGGGCGATGCGGCCGCTCGCATTCACTTAACGAGCATTGGCGATCATTTGACGAAATGGATAAGTTTTCCACCGTAGTGCAAGCGAAATGTATTGCGACGTACTGTAAACTCCACCATTACTCTCATGTCGATGATGATGTGTCTCATCAGTCGGTGTGTTCAAATCCTCCGCCTCCGCTGTGAAAGTCGTAGTCAGGTCCGGAGCTCCCGCTTGGTAAGTCCGGCCGTGGCAGTATATTATTGTACTGTAGTGTATTGCCCTTCTCAAAGAATCAACGCTGTCATACGCTCGTTTGTCTCATCAATCCATCACATCCGTCATCGAAAGGACCCAAATATCATACAATGCAGCATTTCACTGTCCCATGAAATCCGCCTTGAGGCGCAGGAACTCTTCCACCGCATCTGCCCCGCCCCACTTGTCCGTCGTACCGTTCTTCTGAGCCTGTCTGACGAACTTCTCCACGCGATCAAGATATCCAGGCGCTGAGGAAGTCAAGTCCTCGTTAGTGATGTTAGTGTTGGCTTTTTCTTCGAGGAGACATTTGACCCAATGAACAATGTTGGAACAGCGGAGGACATGGCCGCCAAAGGCCAATGTGTGCCCGGCTGAAGGGAGGCGAAAGACGAAGTGGATTGTGCCGGCTGGGAAGAAGACTGTTTGGCCTGGTTTCAGAGCGACATAACGGAAGTGGTCGGGTTCGATGTTGCTAGGGTCGCTTATCCAGGCTGCTCGCTCCTCCTGACTAGGATATGACAGCCAACCGAAACCGATGGTGCCCTGATTTACTGTAATGTAGGTACTGTAACCATGGCTGTCTTGGTGTGGCTCGGTGAGAGCGCCTGACTCGGCTAACAACGCCCATTTCTCAACCTCTTTGTATCCTTGAGGATAGCTACGGCGGCCCGCATACGAATGATCATTTTGTTCGAGTTTGATCTTGGTCAGAAGACGGAGGTCCTCGCCGGAGAGAAAAGATGGGCGCAGACCATCTTCAGCATGTGTAGCAAGCTCGAGGCAGTTCCATGGCCTTCCTTTCGACTTGCCCTCGAGAAGACGCCTCTTCACAGCTCCGATTGTCACTTCCCTAGCGAATAGGGCACCGCCAGCGATTTTAACACTAGGGTCCTTCAAGAAGAGCACGTTAGCAGATCACTCAATGCGGAACAAGGCTGTGACTTTGAACAAACCTGGACATAGACTTTAGACTCATCGTCGTAGAACTCTCCAAGAAACTCGGCACAGGTCTGAAGAGGCAAAGGTTGCTGGCCTTCTGTGACAATAGGACCATTATGAAAGACGCCTGTCGACAGTTTCTCAGCAGCTTCAGTGCCGGAGAGGAAAAGCATTTCGCTATCGTTGGCAGCGCTGGCTTTCTCGAGCAATTGGAGGATAGTCGCGTTCTGTCGGTCTCCATATAGCTTCATTCTTTGGTTGACTCTGGTCCGGAGAGCCTTTATGACTTGCGCTACAAAGTCTTCGTTGCCAGCGGTGTCGTTGATAGGGCGGAGTTCCTCCGTCTTCGTTGCGCTCGAAAGTGTCTTTGCTGGGCTTGGAAGTTCGGTCATTGTGGCTACTGTCTTATATATGGGAGCTGCCACAATGGTCTCATCTGGCGAGGGTTTGCGACGCTGAGAACCAGGTTGTTCTGACCCTTCGTACGCATGACGGCGTTTTTGGGGTTTGGCAAGTGAGGAGGTGATACTCTTGTCCATCTGGGGTTTTGCTTTTGTATTTACAGCGGGCTGGATTTGTTGCTGAGTTGCGTTTCGTCTGCGTCCGTTTTTTATACGATCAGCGAGAGTGAAGAAGGCCGTGTCCATGTTCTCTGTGTCGTAGTGAGTAGGGTCTTGGAGTGGCGAGTCTAAGACACGCTGATTGGCGCGCATGGCGAGATCTGTGGCCTTGGCCATTTTCTCAAACATGCATTTACTGCGTGTTGTTGTGTGACCGTTTGCGCTCGAGATGAGGCTGCAGAGGTCGTGGCGTTGAAACGAGAGGGTTGCTTCTCAGGCCGTGAAGTCAATTGACAGACAGAACCGAGTTTCAGTGAGGTGATGCGATACCAGGAAATGTGAAATCGCGAGGTGATTGTAGTGAAAGTGCGTGTGTTTGCAAAGTGAAGGTGAGTGGTGAGAGCAGGTCGTGTTGCATGAGGCCGTTTGATGCTAGGACGTCGAATGCAGCATCGTGGCGTCCTTGGTCGCGACCGACAGGGGGTCCAGCGTGCCTTCCTCTTCACAGCTGCTTTCTATCAGAGCAAACACTTTCATCCCATCACTGAACAAATGATTGCAGGACTTTGAGCTCCAACTGCTGTCAGTCAATGCGATTAACTCGCGGCAATACGATTGGCAGCTTACCTACATTGCAAAGACTGTGACTAGCTCAAATGGTGATGGTATACATGTACCCAAAGCACCTACATGTAACCGCTCTTCTTTGCTTGTAGCAGCCTGCAATCTCATGCGCGAACCCAGGCTATGTATATGCGTATATAGAGTCTTGCTTGGGACCTGCATGCATGTGCAGACTACGTGCAACGGACCTGCATGAAGTCGAAATTATACTTTGATACTACATACACTAGCAAAATGCCCGAAGGGCATCGGGAGACATGCCGAGGCCAATCCGATGTGAACTGCAAGGTTGTTGTTAAACACCGCCCCACAAACATCGTGATGCTGAACAGTAAGCCTGTTCTTTCATTTGAGCCAGTGATTTTCAGTTGATCGTACTCGTGATGAACATGTGTATGATGAATCCGCGTCTCCAATACTAGCGCAGCTGAACTCTATGAGATTCATTGAGGTGGCTCTGGCTGCCGGCCATGAGCAGGGGCATGTACTCAAACGTATTGTAATGATAGCCAAGTAATGGACAATGGATTAAACCTATAAGGCTATCACATGATAACACGATGGCGATCTCAACATAGAACACAATTTAATTGCCATGGTTGTTGCTAATGCTTTACATTCTACCTTATCCTTGATCAAGATTACAACTGCATACACATACAATTGTAATCACCAGTGCATGCCCTCTTAAATCCAACCATATATCACCTGGCGTTAAGAAACAGCTAGCCTCTCCATCTCGACCTGAATTTAGCGATGGCTCGCCTATCCACTCTCAAACGCCACGCTATTGATCGGAAATTGACCGATCAAGTCTTATCAAACGAACGATATCCGCTCTTGTATAGATGCTCCAACTCAATGATCAAGAAGATCTTTGGATGCTGCCCGAAGCAACACCACAAGCTGGAAGTCCTAGTTCAAAACCATGAGTCTGGTGTAGCTTGGCTGGATGAATGGACCGACGACGAAGCGGATTGGCAGGGTTGCCTGGCCTTTAAGCGTTCTGCAGGTCCGTCGTACCGTAAAACGTTGAGCGGCGTATGCCAAAAGTGCTACGAGTACATCGGGGCCACAATCATGAGCTCAAGGCTCATAGCCATCTTTCGGCTGCCAGTCGAGGAGATGTGGAAAGGTGTATTGACACGAAGAGGATACCCGACGAAATACGTCTTCGAGGGTAGCGGACGCTGCAATCGATTTGGGCATCCCAATCATTGCATGACGGTCTCGCATTTGGCTTTGGAGACTTTGTGCACAACACCAAGCGCAAGAGTCACCATACTGGACTTCGCCCTTGCAACTTTGTCCGTAGTTGTATCGGGGTAAACGTTAGGCTAAGAATGGACAAGCCCCAGCCTTCCCGAATCAGCCACAAGAATGATGCCGGCACCCTCCCATCGGACTTACATTCAGACAGCTGCAACCCTATGTAGGACGACCAAGGATTCGCCATCAATTCTTCACGCTGCACCTCACCTGCATGGTTTCAGTCCTGGTAATGGACTATCGCATGGGAGAATGCCGTCCATCTGTAAGCAGCTTTGCACGCGATCCTTTCTTCAGCTAGCCGTGTGCTTACGAGTGTAAGCTTCGATCTTTTCGAGAACAGATGATGTTGATGGGTCGATACTTGTAGCTGTCGCCTCGTGGCTGCCCTCTGCTCTGATTGGGGATGTATAAGCCTGGGAGCTGATATACTGAGGTTTCGAGCTCGAACTCAACCAAGTCGTTGTGGCTGCGGCGCTGGCCGGATGTCGGCACACGAAAAAGCAATCAGGCGTTATTGAGATTGTTGTCTTGGGCTCTTCAGCTCCTCAACCAGGTCGCTTTGCACCACCTTGCTTAGCAAACATGCCTGCAATACCACCAACACCCTTCGGCGCCAGCTTCATCCCCTCGAAGCGCGACTCAGCCAATCTCTTTCCAGCTTTCACACTCTCAACAGCCCATTCAGCATTCACAAAGCGGATTGACTTTCCACCTTTCTGAGAGATTTCCTTCTGGATCTTAGTCGCTGCAAGCCCACCACCACAACTCTCGCCCTGAATGCCTGGCTTTGCAAGAATGACATGCGTGACAGATCTGCGGCCCAGAGAGATGCTCAATTGACCTCCGTGAAGGCTGAGGAGTTGTTTGAGCTTGTGGTCGGATATTTGTGGTGCGGTGGAGCCGTTGATGTAGAAAGTTAGTCCAGAAAATATTTGCGGGTATTCAGGTGCTGGCGTTGTCTCTTCACTGTATTGCTCCTCGGATTGTTGCTGGGTTAGATTGATCGCGGTGGATGGCTCGCCTGAATCCCAAGGCGATAGTAAATGCGAAGGGCTGGATTCATGGCTTGTCCAGCTCGTCTCTCGTATCGACCCATCTGGCTTCTTGAACGGCATGAAAGGGTTGACCACACTCGTTGCGTCGTCGGCCTTTTCCAATTTCAATTTCTTAGCTGGCCTCTCAGTGCTCTTCTGAATTCCCATAGACTCCCACAAGCTCCTTTGGCCACCAGTCCTCAATCCTTGTGCTCCAGCAACAAAGCCTCCATTCTCTGTTCTTCCGTCTTGTCCAAAGTCTAGACTACCCGCTCCCACTGTGTCAGACACACGTTTTCCTCCTCCAGCACCCGAACCAAACTGCTCGCGAAGTTTAAGGGATCGAGAATCGCGCCATGATGTGCTACCTCCAAGCCTGTTTTCTGCTCTTTGGTGGCCAGTGGCGCTGCTGTTGAAAGGATCGAAAATTGATCTGGACGGTTTTGCTGCTTTTGGCGCAGGTGCTGGCGACTTGCCAGTCGGCATGGTCAGGATACCGTCAGATTTGTGGAAGCACTCGTATCGATGTCTGCATCTGCAAGTAAACAGATCGATACTAATGTTGATCAGAGGTTGCGACGACGTCAACGAATCACGGCCGATCCCGCGAAACGCGCAGTCGCGTGAGACCATCAATTTCGCCTGCATTTGCCCGGATCTATCCTGCCTGCTCCAACCCTGCCTCTTCCTCCTACCTGATGCATACAGACATAAAGGTACAAGCACAACTTTGCAATCTAGGAAGCTCTTGTCTGAAGAGCCTCGTCGGAGAGGATATTGCCAGATCATTACAATCGCGGTGTTGATCATTCAACACCCAATACCCCGCGCCCTATGATTCCCTATTCTGGCGTGCCTGGTTCATGTATCAAGTGGAGAAATGTAACATGTACTCATGTTTCAAATAGCATGAGGTTTCCCGGATTCATCTTTACAATTCACTGATCGCAGTATTCCGCGTTGCCTACAACCTACGTTTCACCAAATCCCAAACAGCGCGCTGAACTACAGTCCGAAGACATCAAGAGATCAACCATGGCGACCTCATTGAACACGCCAGGATGCGTCCCGAACGATGATATTTCTCAGGCCGCTTATTCATACGCAAAGAAACATCTCGATCCGGTCTTGTTCAACCACAGCATGCGCGTATACCTCTACGCCAGCGCATTCAGCAAAAAGGACCTCTCGTCCCTGACTCAATTCCAACCAACAGCCGGTCCAGAGCTCTTCGCCACAGAATCACTTCCCATTTATGAACGATCGATTTTCGTGGCGAGCATGTTCCACGATATGGGCACTTGCGCAATCCACGACCATGCCCAACGCTTCGAGGCATGCGGTGCCGATGCAGCGGTGGATTTCATGCACTCCCATGGCGTGTCAGACAAGGCCGTTCTTCGTGAGGTCTGGATGGCGATCGCTTTGCACACCAGTCCTGGACTTGCGGAGCGTATGTCGCCACTCACGCGAGTCCTTCGCATGGGTCCCAAAACTGATTTCGGGCACGAGCAGTACCGCCGCCTCCTGGGAGATGAGTACTTGAAAGCCGCCGAGGCGGACTTTCCGCGTGGAGACCCTGAGAAGGTCCTTGGCGATGCTGTGTCAGGGCAGGCTGAACGGCTGGATGGCGAGGGGAGAGATGCTAAGGCGCCGGCTGTCAGCTGGCCGTGGAATCTTCTCAGGTGTAGGCTTGAGGAGCCTGAATGGCAGGGTGTCAACAAGGGATTCTGAGATGTTATAAGCGGAATCTCACACTTCGATCAATAATCACATCGTGTCTCTTACTAGTACATGCCCTTGACGTTATTCGTCGCTTGTGTATCGTACATGGAACTTCCCATGATCTAGAAATCTAAGTGGAGTTTTCTCATGACATCCCATCCATGCATATGCAAACCTCCCAAATGAACGCCACCGCTATGCGGACGAAAACCTCAATCACATCTGCCATCTTTCCAGCCGGTGCGCCATCTCTCTTCCCACTTATTACAATCAAAACTGCTCTTGCCCAGCTTAACGTTCACCGCGTTATGCGCCTCGCACATCCACTTGCCGAACTCGTCCCTGTTGCTGACTCTAGGCTCGTTGCCGTCCTTCATCCACGCCCTGAAATCGTCGGCGCATACCCAGCAAGGGTACATCTTGCCGAAGAGGCTGATGAACTGCTTCGTCTCGGTTTGCTGAGTGAGCGAAGGTCGCTCTGGGTAGTTGGCTGTCATGGTGTGAAGGAGTGTCCAGGTGGAACGACCAAGCTGTTCGACGTCGGGCGGGCAGTCTGAGGGGATAGGCAAGGAAGAGGTGGCGTTTGCGGGAGGGGTGTTGGTTTGCACGGCGCTGGGTTTGCTGTCTTTCGAGGCTGGCGCAGAGCGAGCCATGGCCATCCATGAGGACACTGAGGTGCAGGAGCGACATCTGTAGTTCTAGGTCAGTGAACGATACCTTCCACTGGCATGCTATCAAAACATACGGTTTGCCATCAGGCCCTAGCACAACACCCTTCGGCAACGCCTTCTTCTGCTCATCATCTTGCTGCACGCGCTGGACCTGCTCGGGCGAGGCGTCCAAGGGCTGTGGTGGAAGTCCGGTCGTCATCTCGACTGTGCACAAGAACTTCAGAAGAATGGGCAGCTCGACTTGGGTTGTGGGCATCGCACCATTTCGCGAACACTGCCGCCTTCGTTTCCTTTGGTTTCCTTACTAATCTCGCCGAATGCCTGTCTGTGCGCCTTCGCTTCCCCAGATCCGATGTTGTGAATGAGGTAAAGTCTAGATTTTAATGTCCGGCGGGTAGATCCGTAAAGCGCATGCGAGATTGTTTCGCAGGGTGTCTGGAACGAGATAACTGAGTCTGCAAAGTAGCATTTATTATATCCATAGACAAGGGGACTCTCTACTGGACTTCCGAAGGCAGCACACATTCACCCAATGCCAGCGGCATTACATTTACGGCACAATGCAGTCTCTGGGCTGAGAAGGATTGCATCTGCGGAGCCTTTGCTCCCATTCCTGTACAACACCCGGACGATCCGTACACAATACACCGATGCTCTGAGCGACTTCGAGAAGCAAATCGAGGGGCCAACACGACGAGATGGACACGCTGGAGGGAGAAAACCACATGCAAGAGGCTTTGGCGCGGGAAGGTCTGGAAGGGACGGGAAATGGAAGAAGCCCACTTTCCAGAGTGATGGCGCTCATGGCGATGAGGATTTCTCATCTGAGAGACCTGGATATCATGACCGAAGGCAAACGAGGGCAGAACACGTTCCCTTCGAGCATGTCGCGCAGGAGACGGAGTCGGTCCGTGAGAAAATAAGCTCGTCCTCAATGACACCGGCTGAGAAGAAAGCCTTCGAGGAATTGCTGAGTCTGCAAGCTAAGAAACAGTCTCAGCGTGGGGATAAATCTGCTGATCCAATCGACGAGATTATGACAAATGCTGCAAAGCAGCGAGAGAAGCGAGAAATCCGCGAGCTGCCCGAAGAGCTCGATAAGATGAAGAACGAGCTGAGTGAAGACGAGCAGGCTTCGACTGTCCTACTCAGACAAGCGGTCGAAGCCGATGTCCTCCAAATCGAAAAGGCTTACGAAGGGGCGCAGACAGACGTCGAGCTTTGGAAGGTCATGCACGACAAGGTCCTCTCTCGTGTGGCAGCGTTGAACTTGGATGGACCGCCTCCTGCGCTATCGCCCTCGCGGAAACGGAAATCTAGGGCCTCGAAAGATTCGACCACCGCAACTTCACCGTGGAAAGGGGACGTGGCCGACGAATTGGTCATCACTCGAACTCTTGCCCGACATCTCGTCGCCTGTCAACGGACACTCCTATCTGCATTTCCCGCCTCTCAACTCAGCGTATCCCTTCTGCCATATCTGAAGACACTAGGACCCACGACGTTTGCTCTCGCCTCGGGAAGCACGCTTTACAATCTTCACATGCGCGCTCTTTTCCGTTACAGTACGGACCTTCCTGCTATCATCTCAACCTTGGAGGAGATGGACAAACACGTCTACGATCTGGACGAGAAGAGCAGTCGCGTGTTGGATATCATTGTCAGAAAGTCAAAGTCGGCACGAAATGGGACGTATGGCGAAGGTCTCGCGGGGCTTTGGACTGGTGAGAGGTTCAGTAAGTGGAAGGGAAGTGCTTTTCATTGGAGAGGAAAGGTGGAGGCACGCATGCAGGAGAGGGCTTTGAGGGAGGCGAGGGACAAAGAAGATCATCCGGTAAGGTATGTCAAGGAATCGATGACACCTTCGGAATGATACATGTAGAGTATATGTAGAATATGTAAGATAGTGCTGTTTGCCCTATGGAAGCTAAGGTGGTCTGCTACAGTAGCCACCCTGTCCGAGTCACATGATACGATACCACCATCCACTCCCACCCTCATGACTTCACTCCACCCGACATGAGTGATCCAAACCAATGTCACGAGTCGATAACCAACCATCCTGTCCTGATATATCCCGTTCCCAAGCGCCATCAACAGTCATAGATAGCTTGCGATAACCGGCTAACCCCGGCACACAGTCTCCACTCTGAGCCGCGGCTCTCGGTGACTAGCGCAAGCTGGAAGTGATCTTATATTCCACATTCGCGTAGAACTGTACTTAGGGGATGCTGTCGCCAAAACTAACACCGACACCCACAACACTTCCTCTAAGTGAAGTTCTACGCGCTTTTGCCCACACCCGCCCAATTTCCCTCTCGTAAACCAGCCTGGATAGCGCTGATGGGCAAACTCACCGCGCAGAGGTAATAAAAAGCCGAATCATTCCACCCGCCGCCGTTCTTCCCTTTTCCTCCCTTTGTTCCTGTCACCGACTCGGAGGTTTTATGTTCATTGTCCAGCTTTCCACGCGCGTATAGCCATAACACACTTTTCTTTGACTGCTCCTGCGTCCGCAAAACCTCTATATTGACTCCTTAGAGAAACGACATCATTTCATCGCAAGTCACCTTCAAATTCTTACGATCAAGCAAAATGGACGCGCCTACGATTCAGCCCAAGTTCCTCAAGAACGGCACCGACTTGGGCATTGTCGCTGTCGGCTTCTCAGGCGGCCAGGCAAGTCACCATCTGGCATTCCACGCGTGTGGACTCGCATCTAACAGTTCCCCAGTGCAAAGCCGGTGTCGACGCTGCGCCAATGGCCCTGATCGAGTCCGGCCTCGCAGACCAGCTCAAAGACGACCTTGAATACAACATTCACTTCGACAAGAAAGTTCACTCTTATTCCGACATTCTGCCCTCATCCGACCCCGATCACCGTGGCATGAAGAAGCCCCGTGCGGTCAGCGCCGTGACCGAAGCCCTGAGCAAGCAAGTCTACGACCACGCGAAAGAAGGCCGCTGCGTTCTTACCCTGGGCGGCGACCATAGCATTGCCATCGGCACCATCAGCGGCACCGCCAAAGCGATCCGCGAGCGCCTGGGCCGTGACATGGCCGTGATCTGGGTCGACGCACACGCCGACATCAACACTCCCGAGACCTCCGACAGCGGCAACATCCACGGCATGCCCGTTGCGTTCCTCACGGGCCTCGCATCAGACAAGCCCGACGCTCCTTTTGGCTGGATCAAGGACGAGCACCGCGTCAGTCTCAAGAAGCTGGTATACATCGGCCTGCGCGACGTGGACCGCGGCGAGAAGAAGATCCTGCGCGAGCATGGCATCAAGGCGTTCAGCATGCACGACATCGACCGCCACGGCATCGGCAAGGTCATGGACATGGCTTTGGGCTGGATCGGCTCGGATACTCCGATCCACCTGTCTTTCGACATCGACGCGCTCGACCCGCGCTTTGCTCCCAGCACTGGCACTGCCGTCCGCGGCGGCCTTACCCTGCGCGAGGGCGACTTCATCGCTGAGTGCGTGCACGAGACTGGCAGCCTGGTAGCCTTGGACCTGGTGGAGGTGAACCCGAGCTTGGAAGAGGCCGGTGCGGCCGAGACGGTGCGCTCTGGTGTGAGCATTGTCAGGTGCGCTTTGGGCGACACGCTTTTGTGAGGAAGGAAATGGCGCCTCTTACGACCACAGGTGGGCAGCACTGTGTACCTTACGCATGGCGAATGCATTACGAGGGATAAAGAAAATGGCGTTAGAGTTTTGGCAAACAGAGCCCGTCTTTCAGACTAGCGAAACAAAAGAAAAATTTCTAGGTTAGAACTTTCTATATAGATCTAATCGAGCGCTCGCAAGAGCTTTGATATCAAGCCAACAAAATCAGAAATAAGAATCAAAAAACGACAACGCCAAAAGAATCTGTCCGCATATATCATCAAAGTCGACTTACCACCAACGACGCCCGTGCCCATTGATCTGGCAAGCAACGCAGTCCTGCGTGGAGCCACATCCGTTAGGATGATGGCGGGCGTGCTCTGTGACCCATTCTGGTGTCATCAGCGGAGAATTGCCAGTTCTCTCTCCAGCATAGAAATCATCGGACTCTCGCTCCAACGCTTCGTTCGATGTTGGCCCCTCCGAGTGGCTCGGGGAAGTAGTCGTCTCCTGGATCTCGGGAGCAGAGGGTGACCTTCGAGTGCGCGGGCTGATCGCAGGGCTCGAATAAACAGGCGGAAGAGGAGGCTCATCCACATCCTCATCCTCGTCATCATGCTTACGCTTGGGCGCTTTCGATGCTGCGCCGGAACTTTCGGCAAAATCTGAGCCGAAGCCAGAGCGCGTTTTCGCACGACAAGGAATATGGAGGTCAGTGTTGGGTGTTGGCGATGTCTGCACCTCGCGCTGCCTCTGCACCCAGGAGGACGTTCTGGTCACTGCAGGTGGGCAAACTGGCGGAGGCGGGACGAAGTCGGCGATGATGGGTTTGCACCTGCGCGGGTTTGATGCTGGGGCTGACATGGGAGGGCCAGGATTCAGCCAGGTCCAGGATTTGGGGATGAGGTTGTCCAGGAAGGTTTCGGTTTGACTTGCTGGTCGTTTTCGTGTCGTTGGTGTATGGGGCGGCTCGGGATATTTGTCGTGGGTGAATGATGGTGTGCTGGATTGAGCGTCCAGCTTTTTTCCACGTCGGCCAGTATACAGCTGCGCTTCTGCCTCGTTGGTCTTATGAGGATGCTCTCTCCCAGAAGAGCCTGGTCTGCCGGTCCTGAATTTCTCCCTGCTCTCATAAGACTGATTGAAGACGTGCAACTTCTGCACCTCTGTCACCTTGCGCTCCGTCTTCTCGATGAGTTCCAGCAGACGCTGCTGTCCGTCCCATAGGCTTTCGACGTCCTCTTTCAGCAATCTAATCTCGTTCGCTGTGGTGGCCTCCAGACGTCTGTGTCTCCTAGCAACTTCGTCTATGCGGCGTTGCGCTTGAGCGGTCTGCTCTTCTTGCCGAGTCATCCACTGCTGCAAACTCTCGATTGCCTGACGCTCGTTGGAAAGATCTGAAACAGGTTGCGTTGCCAGATTGTCCTGGCGCTTGTGTATCTCCGCGAACCTTATGTCTAATTCGTTCAATTTCTTGCGAAGAGCGTCGGCTTGCGATTGAGCCATCAGGACTCTGCCGTTGCGTACTTTCTTGTGCCGAGGACTACCACAAAGGTCTGTTGCGACCTCGTCGACAGATCCCATCCAGCCAGGCGGAGCCTCGAAGAGCGTGAAACTGACATCGGAAGAGTTCACTGGCGAGACGCTGACTGAACTCAGTTCTGGGTTTGATTCGATGGCGAGGCTGGCAGGTGGCGTTTCTTGCCTTTTGCCGAACGGAGGCAGACGAGTCTCCTGCGCGAAATAGTCCGCTGCACGATCCGACAAGCCAGGCATTGGATCTGGGAAGACTAAATGGCTGGCAGAAGGCGATCTTGGCCGACTGCTAGCAATGCTGGCTTCTCTGCTTGATCGTGTGCTCGTCCTCTTGTGTACATTACGGCTCGAGCGGCCAGATGGGCTGTCGCTTGAGGGCTCACGCTTTGGTTGTTCCTCGACTTTACCTTGAAGACTGGTCTTTGGGTCGGGATCGTCGATGCCTTCTGCTTCAGCACCCTCATCATCAGCGTCGCTCGTGGCAGGTGCTGGACTGTCGACATCATCGACGCCCATTGGCGTCGTCGAGCGAGGCTTAATGGTCTCGTTCTGCTGTTCTGACGGGCTCCTGGCATTGATCAGTAATGCTACACTGCTAAAATGCAAAAGCATACTTACCGTGGCCCTGAACGAGCCAGCCTCATCCTTCTCGGGTTCTTAGTGAATCTCCCTGATCTTGACTGGTGCATATCTGACAGAGCTTGGAGGATAGCCGAAGGTCGTCGCTGGGTTTGCGAGTTTCGAGTTGGTTCTATAGAAGGATATGAATTGCGATGTAGAGCCGTATTTGTCTCTGAGAGATTCTTTTTCGTCGGTATTGACGGCTGAGAAGCTTTTCTCGACGCATTGAATGAGTTTGAAATCCATCCTTGCCGACGTTCCGACATGGTCTATCGTTTAGCCTTTTCTTGGTGTGGGCCATTTACTGATGTCCATCCACGCGCTGTTATATATTATGGACGATGTTGTTTGGTACTATGAGTCGACGGTGTTTTCTGGACATTTGCCAACGGTCTGTGGCACCGATGATATCTGTTTGTCAGTCCAAAAGCCTCATTACCTGGTACTTAGGTGGCATGATCCTATCATGAGATTGACTAGGGCCATATAGTTGCTACTGGATAGGTTGAGTCAACTGTTCTGGCGGACTGCAATACCTGGTCTCCGTGGTTGTTGCTGCGAAGACATGTCAAACACCTCTTATAGCAGTCAACTATCTTCAACGAAACTGTTTCGACGTTGTGAACATATTCGCAAGCATTGACGTGCTTCACTCGTATGCGTTTCGAGCGAGAGAAGGTTTGCTTTGCGTAGACTTTTAATTGCATGTAGTTTCTGATCGGGTGGCAGCTGCGCCATGATGACTCCAACAGATGGCGTTTTCCAGCTATTGAAACGGACGCGGTTTCGCAGTCAGAACAGCGACAGCGAAGTGAGAACTCGAGATGTTGCAGATGCTAGAACTCGACTTTCGGTTTCGCATCAGGATCCCCACGCCGTCGATGTGGTGCAGGCTTTTTGCAACCGTAGCGCGATCCTTTGGAGCTCGCTGCCTCGGCACGTCAGGGGCGATGTTGAAGTGACACTTTTTGCTCAGTATGCATTTCCGTAATCTCATAAACGATGGCCGTATTGAGATACGTGGTACATACAACCAAATCATATGGTAATACACCGCCTAATTGAGCAATCGGCGTGCTTTGTGAATAACCGTTCCCCATAGAAGAACATGAACACGACATCACTCGACACTCAATCGAACGCAAACCCATGGACGCTCTTTCTCCAGTACCCCAAATAGTCTTCTTAACCGCCGGCACACTCCTTGCCACCGGCTGCCTTGTCTGGGCAGTCTGGCGAATCGGCAGCATCCTTGGATCTCCCATTGGCAGATTCGCCTTCCGATCATTACATCCAGAGGAGGCGCGACATTTCATAGGCTCTAAGATAGGCGGCTGGCTGGGAATCTTCCTTTCCTACGGCCTGTTCCATTGGGAGCTGGATCACACTACAGGATTGCCACCAGTGGCATTGGCCAACGGACAATACCATCTCATTGCTCTTTGGATTCTCAAGGTCGCCGCTAAAGCAGCCGCTGGGAGTTTCGGTGTGCTCGCCTTGCTTTCGGGTGTGGTGAAAATCTTCGGCTTGGATGCCAGGGTTGAAGGCGCCGTTGATGTCGACGAGAAGGAGTATACCCGCATGGCATGAACATAAGCATGCAGGCTAGGCGGTCACCCGTTGGAGTCAGCAATAGCTTGGGTTGCGAGTTCTTGGAGGATGCTACGCAAACCAGGTTGCCTATTGTAACGCGAGGCCACTGTTTCTCTTCCGGTTCAATGATAGAGAAATATGGTCCACGGGCGGCGTGTGTAGGCTTGTGATAGAAAGATATTCGGCTTCCTCCAATGCTTTGCTGTTTCGCATCAGATCGGTCATAGTACCAGCTTCTTTCCTCGAGCATATACTAGTGACCTTGAAGAAAACGGCGGGAGAGCTGACAGAAAGTCCAAGTCCGAATGAACAATTCCCGTAGACCAAGGAAGTGCAAACTGCAGCGCGCAGCGACATCTGCCGTTTCCAGCAGCATTCCCACCCTCCACTGAACGTGACTCTCCATTGCCTGAATATCAGGTGTCATCCCCAATGATTTCGTCATAATGCAATCCCCTCAAACTAGCCGCACAGCTAGTGACCTGCACCGAAATAACAGTCCCCACAACCAGCGAGCCACGCACAGTAGCCAGCAAAAGCGCTCTTCTCCGAGCACCCTCAACTGCAGCAGTGATAGCGCTACCCACAAACCCAGCCGTAGCGCCCATGAGCCAGCATTTCCAGAAAGGTTTTGGCGGCAGCTCACTGCTGAGACTCGTTGACAGATACGTGTACGACCCAAAGCAGAGGAACAGCTTTCCAGACTGAGATAGAGCCGCGCTCAAAGGTGGTAGGCGTCGACTGGAAAGCAGAGAGTGCAGGAGCACCTCGTTCAGCCCGCCGGCTGCACCGCCTAAGGCGCCGCAGAGCGTTGTGGGTAGGTTGAGGAATTTCGCACTGTAGGTTCGGATGTGGTCGAATGTGAGGAAACGTATGCCTGTCCGTCCGAGGACGGTTGTGGCGTTTGATTTGATATGTCTTATTCCGGCATTGTAATCTGGTCTTCCTGTGAGGGATAGAAAGGCAGCTTCCACGGGGAGAGATGCTGCTCCTGCTAGCGTACCGGTGAGGAAGAAGATGGATTGCCTTGATGCCGACGGTATCACTTTGCGGTCTCTGGGGTCTGAGATGGCCGTCGACATTGTAAGCAAGACGCTTGCAAGTGTGGAAGGAGAGGTTCCTTGAGGGCCAGCTGAAATGGTCTTACAGTGAGTGCAGGACATCAGATTTATGACATCATGGGATAAGAGCAACGGCGTCCTTGTTTGATGTCTGCTGTTACTCAACACACGCACACAAATGTATGTAGTTCAAGCACCTGACTTTAAAGTTTCTCTATGCTCTCCAGTCAATCTCATGGATCCAAAAGTTTACGGAGCACACGACGTCAATCAAATGCCACTTTCCGTATGTATACCGCAAGCTTGTGTATCGCACATCCGTAAATCGCATCCAAATCTGCATAAATCCAGCCGTTATAAACTCCATCGTGGAGTTTCCACATACAACATAAAGTCCATCCATCGTGATAAAATAAGAGTTTTCCAACAAGCGTCCATCCAAAAGCGTTAACATCTTCCATCAATTCAGAGTTTCAATCATACAGCATCATCGAGCCATCTCTCTCCATCTGTCGCACTGGCATCATCAATGCCGTTCATACTCTCAATCTTGTCAACTTGATCAGTGGTTGACATCAGCGTCGGCGTGTCCTCACTCGGCGCATACGCCTTCCCACACACCCTCAATGCCCAGCCAGTACCTCTCCTTCTCTCCGCTCCACTTGCCTCTCGCATCAACACTCGTGCGCTTGACGCTCCACTCACGCCGTTCTGCCACGCCATTCTTGCCTGGCGCTTCGCACCACGAGAACATCATCTCCTGCGCGGCGAAGACGAAACATTTTCGTACTTCAGCGGGCAAGAGCGCAGGGTTTGTCAGGTCGGCGCGGATCTGATGCGTAGTGCTGTCGTAGGAGAAGAGCGTGACTGCAGTCGCAAGGAAGGTCAAGAGGAGGGTAAGGACGTGGTAGAAAAACTTGATCGGAGATTGAAGGAGCATGGCGTAGAGGTCTGAGAGACTGAGAGAGGGTTCGACGTCGGAGACGATCGCGCGAACGTCGAGGCGGCTTTGTGTGCGGGCGCGGTAGGCGCGGAGAAGCGTACAAGCATTGTGTGCACCGGTGTGGCCGAAGAGGTGCAGCAGTACAGGGTGAGAGTTCGTGTCGGGTTTTTCTTGCATTTCTTCCAGGGACCCGGTCAGTGTGTTCGTTACATCGTCAAGATCGGGGCTGCCGGCTCGCCAGGAGCCTCGCAGCAGGAGAATCTTGGCGCTAGGGTAGAGATCTTCGTAGCCTTCGACGTAGGAGTCGATTTGGGACTCGGTGGCGTGAGGCCATAAGCTGAGGATGACGAAGTGAGGTGGGGAGGTCGTTGATTTCGTTATGGGCGTGTTCAATATGCAGCTGTTGTCGACGGATGAGGAGACTGAAGAGACGGACTTGTCTGAACGGGTTGATCGAACGGAGCTCGAACGCTGGATCAGGCTGCCGGGTAAGTCGAACTTTTGAGTCTCCAATGCATCGAGGTTGACTTCAGACAGAGGGTGTATCGGGGATGGGGGCATGGAACCAGCCATGTTTAAACGAATCTATTGAGGGAGAGCGGTAGTGCTGTAGTTGGTGGTGCGAGGATACCAGCGGGCCAGGCTGTATATGTTGTTGGCGGCTCAGTGGCTGGATTACAATCAATGGCTTCGATGATTGTTCTTCTGATTAACGCAGAGACGACGTCGTGTGTGCAAAGTTGTCTTTGCTTCCAGCCTCGAGGAACCGGTCTTTACAGAACTAATCAAGCGGTCGAGGGAGAGAGCTTGCTCGAAGCCAGCCTCTGGGCATGGAGTGTCTGGGTGAGACAGTCTCGAGAGTACCGGTTCCTGGCAAATTTAGTGCGACAAAAGTCTCAACATTGGCAGTCGCGCGCAATAAGGGACACAACAGACGAATTGATTGATCCAGTCGTGCCAATTCTCAGCGGCGGTGTGTGATGAACATTATTGCTTCCCAAGGTCAATCAAATCAGGCGCAAGCCAACCTGCACGACCTTACCTCTAAATTTTGGAAGCGTCATGTACTCCAGCCGTTCTGTTAGGCATGCACCGATAGGCAGAGATGGGCGGCGGAGATCAGCCCGTGGCCCACCTCGCTCTCTCTACTTTGCTCTAGATGGTAAGTGGAGGTAGGTGGTAGGGAACTCAGTGTTGAAGGTGTGGGGTCCATCCGCGAACACTGCTGTCGACAATCTGCCCAGCCCACATTGTGACGACGCGCCATGGCTGGGCTCGAACGATCTTCTGTAAACCGTTCAAGGCGTAAAAGGCGACTGTGCAGAGCTCAGCTGCGAGTAAGAAGATCCCGTCAAACAGAAGCAGACAATTATACGCGTAACGGCAGTCATGACCGTGTAGATTATGCAGGCCAAGAAAAAGGCAGAGTGAAGCATGGGATGGAATCCGTCGCGAGTGAAAGAGAGCAACGCGGTGAAACGGTCGAGACGGTATCTCAAGCGCCGGCAGACCGATCCCTACGGACTGACGCCTTGCTGGGCAGGGACTCGGGGAGGCTGCCAATGATGCTTGACGGTTCTTGGTGGCTTCGAGACACGATAGGATGCGTTGAGTGCCTTTGGATTACCGGGGAGGCTTCATTGCAAGGCTGGGCGAAAAAGGCTTGCTTGGGCGCGACAAGGCTGGGCACGCCACGGCCACCTAGCTGGGGGGCAATCGACCAAAGTCCGTGGACTGGAATCGACGCTGTTGCTACAATGCGAGCGTGTTGAGTCGCGGAGATTGAAAAGTAGTTCGTGATTAATTAGGCGTTCTTTAGCTGATAGGCGGTATAGGCAGGGATGAGCGTTCCCCTTGCATACGCGCAGGAGCTGTTTGGTTATTAGAGTTTCGGAGTCCGGTGCTTGGAGTGCCGACCAAGAGACGCCTCGCGGTGGTTTGCAGAAGTTTGTCTGCTTGTTCGCCTTGTTGAACACTTGATACAGTAATCGTGAAAAGACAAATGTGGTAGAAGTCTTGAAAAGTCGAGGGATGCGAAGGATGCGAGGTCAATCGCGCTTCTCAACTGCCAAGGCTCCATCGACCTGGTCTTCTCACTCACATGCATCCGAGGCATCTGGCAAACGTGAACATATGCACCGTGTGGCATGCTTAGATTACATGCACGTCGGCTCCTGCGCAAACTACTGTCGCCGCCGCATGCATGCATGAGCAACTGCTGGCATTGGGCATTTACTGAAGTCTGGGGATCTCTGGGAGAGGCCAGACTGCAGAGAGAACAAGTGAGGGCGAACGCATATCTCTACTGACATTCTGGACACCTTCGCAAGAGGACCGGTTGTCGACAGAACATATTTCGGGTGGATGCATGGTTCTACCCATGTTCTACACGTAAGCTTCGATCTGTCAACAATGTCGTGGACAGATGAGAGAAGAACGAATTGGTAGGAAATCATGCGTCTTGAACCTGAACTGCGTATTCGTAGTAAACACCAAATCCCCGCTTGAAAGAAACCCACTTTCCCCTGTGTCGACAAAACATCAAACACGCAACAAAGCCTCTTAATGAAAACCGAACTGTGACACTGATCCTCACAGCGACCACAAAAAAACAGCCCAAGTCCCAAATCACCCCATCGATCAACCACCAACACTCCTATCCGGCTCCCTCAACCACCTCCAACAAGTCGAATACCAAGGCGTCACTTTCTGATCCAACCCAGCACTCCTACGTTCCAAAGAAAAGAAAGTCAGCACAATTTGCAAGCCTCACGTCTCACGTCAAACCGCCTGTCCCTATCTGCGAGGACTAAGCGCAGGCTCGATGCCAATGGGGATCTCGCCCTGCGTCATCGTCGGAGGGAAAGCGGCGGGAGCGCTGTGAGGGCAGTGAATGGGGACTTGGCGGCCTTGTTCGTACAGAGCAATGGGGAGCTCGGGGTTGTGGTCTGGATCCCAGGCTTGGGAGCCCATGTGGTACATTGTGTTCTGGGAGCTCGTGTCTGGGCTGCGCTTGTAGGCGACTTTGTTTGCGCTGACGCGGCGGGAGTGGGCTTGGTAGGCTTCGGGTTTGGGGTCGGTCAGGTAGTCGAAGGTGCGGTTGCTGTTTGGGGATTGTTAGTTGCGAATTTAAGGCGACAGAAGAGAGGAGAGAGAAGAGAAAAAGTGACAAAAGAAAAGTGATAGAAGAGAGAGAAACAGGAAAGAATGCAAAACGATAACACCCGGAACCTTGTCTTTTTTCTGCATGACGGCGGATAGAATTTATAGGAATGGTGATGGTTTTGTATTTTTGGGTATCTCTAAAGGAACTTTACCGCATGATCTCCTCGTAAATCAGTCCTACAGAAAGATGTTTGTTAGCTTCGCACGAGACAAAATCTCTCCCAGAACGGAAATGGCTTACTCTTCAACTGCTCTTTGCTCAGGTTGTCCTTGTTTTTGTCAAAGTCGAAAAACTCCTCCGGAATGGGCGCGGCGGTCGGTTCGTCTTCTGGGTCGTGATAAGGCTCGAGGTAAGGGTGCTTGAGCGCCTCTTCCACGCTGATACGCTTGACGGGGTTGAAAGCGAGCAGCTTCTCCAAGAGGTCGAGCGCGAGATCTGAGGTCTTGGGGAACATGGCCTTCCAGGGGATCTTCTTCTTGAATGGCAGACTGCGGATGTACTCGCGAGCGCGGCGCGACTTGATGCCATAGTAGTCTTCCATGGTGGGTGTGCCGAGCACATCGAGGATGAGGGTAAGCTGGTGGTGGTAATCCTTTCCAGGGAAGAGCGGCTTTCCGCTCAACATCTCGGCGAGAATGCAGCCAACAGACCACACGTCAATAGCTTTGGTGTACTCCTTGAAGGTAAGCATGATCTCGGGTGCGCGGTACCAGCGGGTCGCCACGTATTCGGTCATGAAGCCCTGGTTATCCTCGGTGCTGGCTGCTGAACGAGCAAGACCGAAGTCGCAGACCTTCAGGTCGCAGTTGGCGTTCAATAGCAAGTTTGAGGGCTTGAGATCACGGTGGAGGACGTTAGCCGAGTGCATGGCCTTCAGAGCTCGCAGAGTCTGGTAGATGAAGTATTGGCAGTGATCATCGGAAAGCTCCTGCGTGCGGATGACGCGGTGCATGTCGGTCTCCATGAGCTCTTGGATGAGGTAGACCTCGAAGAAGCTTTCGTAGTTGCGCGGCTTCTGAATATCGAGGATGGAAATGATGTTTTCGTGGTTGAAGTAACGGAGCAGCTTCATTTCACGGAGTGTGCGCAAGCTGGAATCTCGTTAGCTGTTGAAGCTATGTTTGGTGGATGCATTGGAAGGGGAAGTAGAGATGGTTTGAGCAGTGACCAGAATAAGCATGCTCAAATGCGAGGCCATCTCTCAGTTGCTGCCTGCTTCACGTGCCAACGTACCAAAACATAGCTGCGACAAAGTTAGCTCAATGCAAGGAAACGTTTCGAAAAGGGTTCAATTACAATGGTCGAACGGCGTAATTTTCTTGATAGCGACCTTCTGTCCAGAAGGCTTGTGCAAGGCCGAGCAGACAACACCGTACGCGCCCTCGCCAACGACGTCCTGGATGTCATATTGCTCGCTGACGTTGAACGAGATCTTGCGGGAACCGCCCTGAGGAGGAGCGCGAGACATGGTGTGCGGTGTGTTGTGTTCTTATCTTGCGGTTGAGGGTGGGAGGTGTAGAGAAAGGCAAAGGATGGGTCGGTGTTGTTGTTGTTGAGAGGAGAGCTTGTGGGCGCCGTGATGTTGCTCAGCAACTGGGCGGGTGTGCGACGGACGAGGAAGGAGCGATGGAGGGCAGCAGCGTGAGGAGTTCAAAGTGAGGGGAGCCTGTCGTCGAGTTCGATGTCAAGGTGTCGAGGAGTTGGCAGGTGTCTGTTAGGATGCAAAGAATCAGCAATGCGTTCCCATCCATACGAGCGGAATGTAGCCCTTTCGACTGCGGTCCCTTGGTCCACGTGGCCGAACAAGGCCAGGTACCCGACTTACTTGGAATTTATCCCGTACTTCTGGTATGGCTAGAATTCTTGTCCTGCTTACTGTGCTTCGGTATATCTGGGTCCGTATCAAGTGTCTTCTCCTCGGCTGTGTGTGTGGATGGTTTGGGTGAATAGAAGTTCTAGTCTGTGTTGTTGCGAAGCCCGTCAGCGCTCAGCTCCTCCCTCAAAAGCACCTCAACGTCCACAGCGTAAGCTCGTCACAATCACATTCGCATGCGTGCGTGCCCATCTGCCGCCGTGAATGTGCTGCTTCACCGTCCCTCCTGTGCCCCCTCCACTTACCCGTGATCGCTAGAGGAGCTCGGCAAATGATACGCTGTCGGTGAGATGCTCGCTTGATGCAAAGAAGGGCAAGGCCAAAGACTCGCGACCGGAGCAGAAGGAAGAGCCAGATGCAAGGCGAACAGAGAGAAGAACAGTAGCAGTAGTAGTAGTAGTAGTAGTAGTAGTAGTAGTAGTAGTAGTAGTAGTAGTAGTAGTAGTAGTAGTAGTAGTAGTAGTAGTAGTAGTAGTAGTAGTAGTAGTAGTAGTAGTAGTAGTAGGCCTTCAAAAACAAA
>JAPHCH010000010.1:0-182173 GCA_030772445.1 Cladosporium sp. MBC 237 | reverse complement strand
AGAGGATTCGTTGGTGAGAAGATCTCCTAGCCCGAACTGGTCGATCGAGTCGTGATGATCTCTCATTCTCGTCGTCGTCGTCCTTGTCTTCCTCCTCCTCCTCCTCCTTCTTCTTCTGGCCCTTTCTCCCGCGAGCGAATCATCAGCGCCTCTTTCCTTCTCTAGTGCATGGCTAATATGCCTCACAAACCCAAAGCTGCCAAAGCAGCAGAAAACTGCATCGTTTCATCAGGTCATAACAAGAAGTGAGAAGGGGAGGATCTGTCGTCTGCCATTGCTTGGTTTGAAGTAGTGACTCGTTTCTGTCTTCTGGGCTTTGCAAGTCAGTTCGCTGTGATTATCCTTCTAAGGTACGGGTTGATGTGGCACGTTGCATCGGTTTGGGGGAGTCGTTGGGGGACGTTGAAGTTTGCGTATGGTCTCTGAACGAGTGATCTCGTCTGTTATGCCCTTGTAATGGGGTGCTTTTAGGTGATGCTGTGAAGGAACTACAAACGCGGCCTGGTTTCCAGTGTGTGTGCGTCGCGCAACTATCTTGCATTCCGTTATGGTGGTCGTTCTTGGAGTGTGTTGGAGTGAATGTACATGGCCAGTTCACCCGGAGTGAATCGAGATGGGCATCTTCCTGTCAGTGTCCTGCCGTTGCATTCGTGCGTGATCGTAGATGTGCTCTTTTTTCGACTCGTTCATCGTGATGTGTGTAATGGCGTCTGTGGTTCTTCAATCATTGAAATCCATTTGAAAGGGGCTGATAAAGGACCTGATAGCAACCTGGCTCATTCGGTTCATCTCACGCGTGTACTTTCATGGCAGCAGACTAATGGAGCGCAATTTAGGAGGGACTTTGGCAGAAGTAAGGCCTGAGTCCAGTTATGTCTACTGTAACGATCGAGCTCAAGGATGTAAAGATTTGTTGATGAACTGGCAGAACTGGTTGCGGTGGTCACGCTACTGGGTCGTTAGAACAATCTATCACTGGATTTGTTGATGGCGTCCATTGAACTGCCCTGGTGGTGAGTACACCTACGCGTATTCTCTCTGGTCTTTCCCGCATGCCCGTGGTCGCTTGGTGACCGTGTTCCACTAGGCTCCAGGAACGTTCAATCGCTCTCTCAAGGATTATCCTCGCGGTAGGCACAGGTCCGCCTAAGGCCACAGCACACCTAGTTCAGCACGAACTCTTCAACACGCACGCACCTAGGCAACATCAATCTGTGTTGGTCATTAGCCCGTCCTAATGCCTCTTCCGAGATGTCCAGATGGTCAAGGTCCTGGTCATCGGACATATTCGGAAACGCACTTCAATCCCATCGCCCGCAAACACCCGATACGAACCATTCGCACACCAGCACGCCAAACCTCGTCTTGGAAGATTGCAAGTCCCACTACGACAAGACCGACGAACACGATTATTGCCCGAGCACAATTCGTCTAGACAAGAATACGCGACCCACGTGAACCCCAGACCGCCCCTCTGTCTCACACAACCTTCCATGTGACAAGTCCACCGCTGGGGAAGGAGAGACACAAAAGCGATGCATATCGACCGACCGACAGGGAATCCGCGATCGGATCAGAAACGAGAAATAAAATCGTACCAAGCTCATCTCGCCAAAGAAAGAAACCCAACCATGATGCAAGCACTTACCGAAGCGATCGCAAAGTTGGGCAAATAACAAATCATCGGCGTACCAGAAGATGTTCCCTAGCGTGCAAAACCCGACCTTCCGGTTTCCAATTTCTTGTATACGCAGGTACTATCAAAAGTGTATCTAAGACCGCGCAATAACGCCCATATAGCAGGCGTCAGATCTTGCAGCGGGGCGAGACGGGACGGCGGCGGTGGGGGAGGATTGGAAAAAAACGGGCAGATCTGTCTTTCGTTCGTTAACCCGAACGACTGGAGCTTGCAGATTAAGGTGGACGCAGACCGTTCGTTCGGGGCATGGGGGGCTATTTTTCGGC
Source organism: Cladosporium sp. MBC 237 (assembly GCA_030772445.1). Taxonomy (NCBI): domain Eukaryota; kingdom Fungi; phylum Ascomycota; class Dothideomycetes; order Cladosporiales; family Cladosporiaceae; genus Cladosporium; species Cladosporium sp. MBC 237. The sequence goes on along the minus strand of JAPHCH010000010.1, from coordinate 180,208 downwards.
GACGTTGTTGGATACCCTGGGTCATATTGGGACGTTTCTACTGACATGGATTATTGCGAAGTTCTGCGAGGAATTATTGGGAACCGTTGCCCCCTGTTCTTTCGGAGCTGGCGGCGTAACGGTCCGGGGTGTTATGACGATGATTGATATGCGTGCACGATGCTTTCTGGTTCTGGTTCTCTATCACGGTACCTAGATTCGGCAAAGGGGTTTGTGAGTTCGGTTTGCCGATGTGATGAGGCGGGTGGGGAGTTTTGTTTTGATACCAGTTTGTTGCCATGTGAAGTTGGTAGAGATGAGATAGGTGGCTGATTCGTTAGGGATTGGGCTGCTGCCATCTCCTGATGCGAAGGTGTCACGACTCCCAGATCGATCAGATATGAAGCAATGGATCTCCAAAGGAATGCCCGTCTATCTGTCGTATCTGGCCAGGCTGGTCGACGTGCAGCAGAACGTGGGATCTTACTACTGCCGCATGGTGGGTGGGATGAGTACAGCGTGAAGGGACGGATACCCAGGTGCGTGGGATTTCTGCCTGGCCAGCCTCTCCAACCAACACAACGACTTGTCCCACGCTTATCGTTTTCGTTGGTACGAGGCTATCGTTGTCCGTCAACAACAATCACACGCAGTAGTCGCGGTGGCGGTGGGGAGGTGGGTGGCACTCTGTAACACGGCAAACAGCAGGGCCGGGAAATCCGCTGCCGGCAGTCAGTCCGCGAAATTGCTTTGGCTGCAGGCATGGGGGACGAATCACGCTCGCAAGTAGGTAGTCATTCCATTTTGCGACCGATAGCAGCGCTGCACATATACCGCTTGTTACAAGAGTACGAAAGCGGAGGACGCGCCGGGAAAGTTGGCGTGTTAGCGGCTGGGGATGTGAAATAGAGCTCTCGCTTCCGCGCTCCCCGCCTGGGTCTGGGAGTGTTTGATTGATCGACTGAAACGTCGTTTGCGGCTTTCCATGCGAGTGGATGCTGAGTCGCTATGGTATTGCAGATGGACCATGGGGTATGGAGGGAGAACCTGGGGAATGAACATGAACACCCCAGCTGAGGTCTCGCATTGGACATGTGGCTGACAGTCATGCAATTACAAGGGATGGAGGGTCGTTTCGTGCCATCCATGGAAACATGCACAGGCTCAACTGCGTGCGCAAGGAACCTGGAAGGCATGCGAGGCGTGCTATGTGGGGGGACACCAACAGAAAGGAAGTTTAGCTGCACTACCACAGACGCGGCTGCTCGCCTATGGCCGCAAACGAGCAAAGCTATACAGGTGACCTGTGGGCACCCGACCGACCGCTTTTCTGTGCAGCGGTATAAGCGGTTTTCAGCATGGGGGAAAAAGATAGATCTAGATGCATCACGCAGCCTCCCAGGTTTGCAATTCAGCCGGCTAAATGCAAACGATCCTCCGCACATGCAAGGCGCTCGCCAGCGTCCACTTCCTCGGTACCGACTCTCCAACGGGCGGCGATTGGAAATTGGTCGCGTCGCCTGTCTGATGCTATAGCCGCGGTGTGGCGGCGTCGGCGGCTATCATCAGCTCACAACACACCTCTTGGATTCTGTGCGACCGTAGCCGAAAGGACCACAGGTTGCGACGGATAGCAGGTGACCAGACATGCTTTTTCTCGCCCATCCTACCAACAGAATCGGTAGAGGGGCTGGCGGACGCCCAAGGAATCTGCAGAGTCAGTCACCATCACCGCCTCCCCACGTCCGCATCCGTTCCGTGCCAGCGAACAACACATCGTCGTCTTCCCACCCTCCAGATCACCCAGCGCCGTGGTCGAGCACACCCTCACGAGCACAGTGTGGCACCCGCACCGCTGTTTGCGCCCATGGGCAAACAAGCGCTAGAGGTCGGGGAATGCGGAGGGGGCGTCTCTTCTCTTCGCTTGCATGACGCAGGTCCATCAGGCCCAGGGACGGGCAGGAGGAAGATCCGGGGGGTGGGCAGCCACCGATTCTCATGTGAGGTGAGAATCATGAGAATAAGACAGGTGGAGGAGCAGATCCGGCCTGTTTTCGTGAGGGTACGTACTCCCAGTCCCTGCGATCCATCTCTTCCATGCGGGCACCCGCGTGATGTATGCGAGAGGAGGAAAGCTTGGCCTGCCTCTGTCCTGTCGAGGCCCACGCCGGACCGTAGGCAAGGTTTGAACTCGCAAACTTCTCGGTGGGAAGTAAGTCCTTGCTCAGTCGTAGTGGAAGAAGCGTGAGAAGATTACTTTACCTTAACCTCAACCTCAGAGTTTGCCGTGGCAAGCCGTCCGTGTGGAGAGTGACTAGGCTGAGAGGCAAAACCAATTGCTCTTACGGAATTAGGCATGTTTTACCAGGGGTAGGCTGGCATTCCCGTGGGCTGAGATACGTCACGAGGCCTTGTTTTGGCATTCCAATCTCGTGATCTTTGTCCACGTTGTTATTTCCAGCGAGCCAGCTTCTCGCCCCCTCTCAAATGCACAGGACCAGAGAAGCCTGCTTTGACTAACATCACGAGACATGACCACATCACCGCCAGGTTTGACGACTGCCGAGGATTAACACCAGGCGGTTCCAGCCAAGCGTCAAAAGGGTTTCCAATTAGTAGCAGACGTAACACCCTGAACAACGCACTCCGCAATCTTCCCCACGCCGCGGTGTCACGGGGCCAGGCACAGGGTTCCAGAAGGAACGACAAGGTCCGGCCGAGTGGGCAACGAGTCGAAGCAGAGCGCTTTGCGATGGCTGAGAGCACAGCGAGCACAGCTACTTCCTAGGCAGAACTCGTCTGCATCGCTCCGCAGCGTCCGTGGTACCGCCGCCGCCGTCCGTCCGTCAAACAGCCGTGGGCGATCAGCCAGCCAGGTCAGCCAGCCAGACTAGAAACCAACACAGCCCAGCCCAGCTCGTACGACCAAGCGCGGGAGTCGTCAAGCAAACGGGCGCAGGTGATCTCGGAGGCGGAAGGCCTTACAGACTCCACTGGCGATGCTGATGATGCGCTGTTCAGGATTCAGGAAACAAACAGAGCACTCTTGTGTCTCGAGGTCATCTGCCACACATGCCAGCCTCTTCCCTGCGGCGGCTATACCGGTGGGCCAACGGAAAATCACAGGAACAAAAATCCCGAGCGGAAAAAGCACAGCGAGGCAGGCATTCTGTGTGTCGGCCTTTTGCCGAATTGCTTGTTCAGCTTTAGGCTGCCGCATGCGCGTGTCGCTGCTTTTTGATGTACTGACCTACATCCTACTGATGCGCTGGCCTGCAGCTTGCGTAGACGAAAAGAGCCGCATGACAGGTTTATACACGCCATTAGTGTATACGAGCCCAAGAGTAGGAAGAAAACCCATCCCAATCCCACACGAGCTACAATCTCAGCGGATTAGATGTCTCATTGTGTTGTTTGTTCTTGATGCCCATGTGTGCGATCCTGGGGCCAGTAGTCTTTGGTCTGAAAGAAAAGAAAGTGCGGAGGATCTGCAGAGTCGGTTCGATCTCAAGATCCATGCGATCGTTGTTCTTTGATTTTTCCTTTTCACTTTTCTTGGTTTTTCAAACCTCGTGGCCTGTAATTCCGCACGAACGGATGGAAATCTCTTGACCTGACCTGATCTGTTTTTTCCTGTCTCAGGAAACCCCAAACCCGCCCGTTTGGGCGTCGATTAAACGACAAAACGTTCTGGAGAAACATCATCTCAACCCACCAGCAACCGATCGTGGGGGTGGATAGCTCTAGCGATTGCGATTGCGATGTTTTTGGATCACAGACTAGACATGGAAGTTCTTTTTGTTTTTTTCTGTTCAATTTTCCCTATTGGACGAAAAACGATGATATCGCAAGAACTCGGTTTTCTTTTTCTTTTTCTCCTCCCATCCCATCCCACGCCCATCCTCCGAAAGCAGCCAGCCGATCAGCTCGGCCCAATGGCAAGCCCGTACCTGTTCGCGTGACAAGGACGTCCGACCGACAGCCAGCAAGACAGGTTCAGGAACGCGCTGCCGTGCGCGTGGGCAGTAGCGGTGCGGTGCGGTAGTGTTTTACCGCCTTGTGCCTGAGCAGTAGAGGGGGTGTGTAGAGACCGCTTTGCCGCCGCCTTGTGTGCGCGTGGGCGAGAGTCGCCCACTCTTGCTCGGGTGATATACGGGACAACGTCTCTTTTGGCTGACTACGAAGGGAAACCGGAGAATTAAGCAGACAGGACAGGCAGACAGACTTCGCGGATGACCTAGGCCCTACCAGGGCTGTGTTGGTTTGGCAGGATGCCTCGTCACGAGGCGTTGGGGATTCTCGTTTACTGGAGGGGAGAGATGGGATGGAAACATACGAACGTGCCCAAACAATCGCAATCGGAGATATTGTGTGTATGGGGAAATTGTTCCTTGTGTCTTCTAGCCTCAAACTTCCGAAGGTGAAGGTTTCTCGGATAGTTTCACGTTTTCTCTTCTCAGGTGGTGTGTGAGTTGAGTTGATGCAGCCAGCTGTGCCAGCCAGCAGCATGTGGCAAGCCAGAGGCACCGCCACGTGCCAGACACAAGGACCAGAAAGGCCGCGAATTCGCCGAGCCGACCGGGAGAATTGAGGCTTTGCGAAAAGGGCCAATTCCGATGTCTTGGTCATGAAAGCTCTTCCGCGGCAAATTAGAAAACAGAATTGGTATTTCGACGTTGGCGAGACTTCTTGGACGATGCGGTGGCAATATGCCTGATGTCTGGTTACGGGCCAGGCGCTTATAGGCGGATTGTGATGATTTGGAACGGGTTCTTTGGTTGTTGGTGCGCTCCCGGCTGATGAGCAAGATTCACGAGCTCAAGTGCCTAGTGTGAGGAAGTAGCTAAGGTCGTGGCGTTAATGTTTAGCAATTGCGCAGAAGAGAGGCGGAGGAGGAAGAGGCCGCGCGCCTGAACGACGAAGGCGTGAGCAGATGACTTGTGTGTTTGTCTCGTCTCTGCGAGGGGGTTCAGGATTGCCAGCGAAGACGTGCAGATTCGAGGCGTCCGGCTGACGAGAGGAGGGTGCAGCGAGCGCTGTGCATCTCTCCCTACCTTACCTTGCTGAATTAACAACTACTACCGGCATATGACAAGCTGCGCACTCTGCACGACGCTGACGCGAAAACGCATCCGGGCTTGTTTTCAATTATAGGTGGATAGGACAGGTGAGGCTGGTCAGCGGTCGTTGTTTTGCCCTGCCCTGCCTCGTCCTGCGTGGTCATGTCATGTCATGTAGAACTTTGATTATTGTTGTACATGTACTGTATACGTATATACATAGACGGATGGTAAGGGAGTCACTGCAGGACTCCGCCCGTACAACCGTCGGCAGGGAAGGGAGCGGCGCGAGCGGTGCGTGTTCTCAGCAGTAGTAGTGATGTTATGTGTAGATTCAACGTCCGTGGTAGTTGGTATGGGCTGCATGCAGGTGCATATTACCGTGCTATAGTGATTGAGAAGACGGTGTGGCCAACCAGCCTACTACTGTTTGTAACCTAACCCGAACCTCCAAGAAGCATGAACGGCGGACGCACCGGCTGTGCGATCCTAGGAGCCGGTTGCGGCAGCTAAAACAAGCGGTGGACGGAACAAATCAACTCCAGACCAAACGAGATGTTCTGGAAAAGAAAAAACGCGAGGCCCCAAGAAAGGTCCCTGGCTCGTTGCCCCCCCCTTCCCTCAACTAGCAAGGGCTCCACCGCCGGGCTGGGTGCTCTGGTCTGTGTTGACGAGTCGTGGCGTCTGGGATTAGGATGGGTGGCGCGGCCGCTCTTCTCGCTCGCGCGCGCGTTGCCTCTCTCGCTCGCGCGTTGGACTTTGTCGTGGAGCAGCGCCGTAGTAGCAGCGGGTAGGTTCGCGGGTAGGACGATATCTGAAAGTGGAACCGGTGACGGACAGGACTCCACGCGCGCCCTTCTAGGCCGGCTATGGCCGAGTCTTCGTAGGTCAGCAGTGACGGACTGCGAGGGAGATGGGTAGTAGTACGGTGCGATCTGGAGAGGATTAAGGATTCACTTGAGGTACAGTAGAGTGGCACGGGTGATTGTTGAGAATGGCGGATTCGCGGCGAATGCACGAATGAGCCACGGGGCATGCCAGTCGGTCAGTCAATCGGTCAGTCAGGCAGACAGACAGGGTGATGATGATCAAAGGGGAGCTACAAGTACAGCGCACAACAGTGTACCTCCGACTGACTGACTGACTAGACTCATACGGTATACAGGACGACGGAGGTGCCGTGTCAGGATTTCAGGCCAGACCAATGACAAGAAACATGGGCTGTGCAGGCCCAGTGGGTGATTCTGATTAGGGCGAGAACGCAACGAGTGACAAACGAGGATATGGTGCGTCCGGGGAGCTGGAGTCGAAACAACGGCGGGTAAGTGGTTTTGCCTGCTGCTTCCCACGCAAGCGGGCGAGAATCAGGGGAGGCGGAATGGCTAAGGTAGAGAGAGTCATGGGTTGTGATGGGTTGTTTGGGGGCTATAGGCCCGACGGAGGCCATTAACAGTAGCTAGTGGGGAGAGAGAGGCTATGGGATGGGATGGCATGGGATGGGATGAGAAGCAGGGAGCAGTGTTTGTGATCGGCAGACTACTATTGAGGATCAGAAGGGCAGAGGCAGGGTAAACGCAGTGACAGCAAGCAGCAAAGAGAAGAAGATAGACTCAGGCTCAGGCTCATCATCATCCCATGTCATGTCATAAACCGAGAGCCGAGGGGATCTCTGGGTTCAATACCTACCGTAATATGCCGGGGGGGAGACACACATGCAGCACATTCCCGGCTACCTCTGCTAGCGTCGAACCCATGTCAGCCTTAGTGCGCCGAAGAGAAGCAGAGGGCGACGCTATGGCGCTTCCGCTTGCAGCAGTCACAAGCCAGCAAAGCCCTTAGATCAAAACCGCTCCCAAACCCGCCCACACCCACTGGAGAGAGGAGACTTGACTTGCCTTACTCAACTCACTCATCTAACTCCACACTCCGCCGCTGTTTCTTGAGAGAGCGTCCGTCTGATCAGTTATACCAACAACAACAACTCTTCTCACATCGACTCCTCTCACCAACTGTATATGGACCACCATCACCACCACCTCTCACATCAATCAACCTATTCATCCGCCATCGCCCGATGCACGCGCTGACGTAACCCGCCTTCACCGACACGCCCATCTGCCTGCAATCAACCACAACACCGCCCGTCCGAGAGTACCAACACCACCCGCCCTCATCGCCACATACGGCACCCACACATTATCACTCTCCTCTCGACACTCCATCCAACACTCTCCACTCACTCCCACCACCCAACATGCCTTTTACGCCCCAACACTCGCTGTTGCGGGTCGAAGTGCCTGCGCTGCACACAATTGACACGCGAAGCGTCGAGAATCTCTTTGGCATGGTAAGTCGTTCCTTCCCCACACGCCCTCACCCACCCACGCTCCAAACACGTGCCTGACAACTCGCCCTACTCACAGTGGTCGCTCTTTTCAAAAACCTCCCACGCCATGGAAGACGGCAAACGCCTTGAAAACCTTAGCTGGCGACTCTGGAACCGCGAGACCTTCTGCTGCTCTCCCCCGTCCGACGCCCGCCCGCGCCTATCGCCACCTTCCTCAGCCTTCGCTGCGAAGCCGCACGCGGCAACCAACGACATTCCAGTCCCCGAATTGTCCTCCAGCCTCGAATCCGCCGTGTCGGATGAGCTTGACGAGACGTCATCCGCCCGTCCAGAACTCACCCGCCACCTCTCCACCGAAAGCAGAAGTCGCCCTTGCGAGAAGCACATCACCCCCGTCGACCTGGAAAAGATTGTCATCTCTATCAAGGAAAGCCAAAAGCTCGCGCGCGTCGAATTCACCATGCCCGCGCCTTCATACAAGCAAGAGACCGTAGTCGTGCCCTCCACATCCGTCTCCCAGGACTTCTCCAAGCTCACCTTCGACGAGCCCAACACCGCACCTCCCAGCGACATCACCTCCACCTCCCAGGCCACCCTTCCCGTCTCCTCGACCGCCACCCTTCCCATCTCATCCACCTCGACCGTCAACACCCACGATTCCGACATGTCAAACGAGAGGGCAAACTCACAAGAAAGCTCATCCACTGAGATGAGCACACACAGCATCATTCGCGGTTTCAAGCCTGGTGGCGCACCATCCTCCTACCGCTCACAAACGAACCTCGCCTCTCAACCGACTCCCATACTGAAGACCTCTCCCAAATACCAGCCGGCTCAACCCAAGAAGAAGGGTGCCATGTTCACCATCGGCACATCGTCTGGCGAGGATGAAAGCTCATTAGACAGCCACATGTACAAGAGCTCATTATCGGAGAGCCTGAAGACCCGCGACAGCAAGAAACAAACATCATTCAAGGACGAGGTTGCCATCGGCAGAGCGGCATCTCGCCACAGCCCTGTCTTTGAGTCTGATGATGAAGATGAGGAGATCTCAGAAAGCGCGATCGAGGACGACGACGACTCATCAGACTGGGAAGACTCTGAAGACAACAGCGGACCCTCTTCAGTCAACGAACGCGAGCCTATGTTCCAGCGTGTGGATTCACAAGCAAACCTGACTTCAAGACGATCCATGCTCACCACTCTGATGCACGAGCCGGACCGCGCAAAGGCCATGGCAAACGAGGCATCACGATCTACCCCAGCACTGCGACGATCACGCACAACGACTCCCAATGGACCTTCTGTGGCCGGCTCACCTGTACCTACTCCCCAACTCCCCGCGCCAGTAATGCCAGAATCATCCGCACGTTCAAAGCCGATCATTATGACCACTTCGAACACCATGCCTCAACAACTCGCCCTCTCTCCACGAACGACCCGCCGCAACATGCTCTCCACTGAGCTGACGGAGTCACTACGAAAGAACCTACTATGGGAGCGTCAACACCGGAGCACAGGCAACCTGACCGCGCTTAAGAGGCGACACACTTCAACCGATGTTAAGAACCTCAGGCAGCAACCGGAGCCCGCGCCAATATTCTCTCACCAAGACGGTGCGAAGAAGTTCAACAACGACTTCTTCAACGCCGGCCTCCAAGAATACCACGCCAAAGGCTGGTAAAAGGCAGCACGATCAGCGACCTGCCATGTCATTTTCCGACTGCTTTTTGTTTTATCTGCTGCGTTCAAGCGATTTGCTCTTTGTTTTTTCTTGACCTTCTACTCGACATAGCGGTGGGCGTCCAAACCATGCATTCTTCATCATCACATCCCAAAATATGGGAAGGGATCAAAGGGTTATTTTTTGTTTTCCAGGATAGCGAATAGCATCCTCACGGATCAACGGAGGGGAAATTCTCTGGCGCTTTTTTTGTTTTTTGATCGTTACTACTACTATTCCCCCAACGCCTTTTTACATACATATGTGAGGCAGCGATGGAGGTCCGCCCTTTTTGGGGGGTGGGCTTCAAAAGAAAGAATTATTATCCTGATCAGACTTTGTTTCAATTTTTTTTTCCTCTCTCACTTCCTCTGTTACTGAAAAGATACCACTGGTGCATCGGGATCCCTTTTTTTTTTTTCTAACGATCACAATGAACCTACTTCTCCCAATTAGGAGGCAAATACTAGTTTGTTACTCACACCCCTTCCGATTGGGGACCTAGAATCGATCTCATCAAGTGGAGTAGGAGGTAGGCAGGTAGTTCCTGAATCAGGTCCACTCCCACCCGCAAAACAAAATGGCATGGCAACATTGTGCGACAACACCGAGATGACACCGACGAGTGAATGGATTTCGAAACGGGCCATCCCTTTACTACTGCGGTGGTTGGGCTGGCCCAACGGATAGGTGCAAAGGTGCTATAGGAGGTACTATGTTCACGGATTCGGTGCGCTTTGTTGGGCTGCAAGGGAGTGATTTTTTCTTTCTTTCTGGGGGGAGGGGTTGACGTTGGTGGTATGAGCTGGGTTGGGGTTTGGGTGGAGTTTTCTCTTGGGTTTGTTGGCGTTGAATCATGGGAGATTTTGGGAGCGGGTATGGACGATGTGATGGTAGATCTCTGATGGTAAATTATTTGCGGTTCTTGTGTCATGTCATTTAGGTTGTTCGATCGTGGCTTTGGGAGGGAGATGGGTTTGTGGGCTTGTAGATGTATACATGTATAAGGTAGTATTTGCTACCTTTAAGCTAGGTTTAGGTGTAGGTGGTAGGTACAGTACAATCGGGTACTGCTGAGTAACAAGATTGACATTATGATTTGTCCTCCTCTGTCAATATTTGTCAACGCTATTCATCATTCTCATCCGATAGTTGGGCTCTGGCTTGCATTTCACATGTCGATGAGATGTAACAGCATGGGTATCTAACAAACCTCGGATTGATGAACTCGCAAGCCAGCCACTTCAATCGCATATCCTCCCAAACACCACATCACATGAACGAAACGAAGCAAAATAATCACATGAATCCCCAAACCCTTTCTTCATCCACAGCCAGACGATCAAAACACCCCTCTGACCTTACTCATCACGAGCAACCGTGTACGCGCCTACCAATTCGCATGTGAATCCCACCTCCGACAACAACAACAACAGCAAAGACGTTCCAGACCGCCTCTTCGTCCAGCGCAATTACTACGAGTCATCTGCTGCAGGCCCTTCGTCCCCTCATGCAATGCAAGAAAAGCTGCATATGCGAGGCAGGCAGGCAGGCAGGCGGTGCGCAGCTGCTCACAGGTACATGTCACTCTTACAGGTGCATTACGGTACGGAGGTAAGGTAGCGAGGTAGCATGTAGCATGTAGCATGGGCGTTGTACATCACCGCCTTCGCTCTCGCCGCCGCCGCAGCAGTAGCACCCCGCTCACCACGAGAGAAACAAGGTACTGTGCGTTGCGCGGCCCTGCAGCGGCAAGAAGGGCTGGCTTGCATGTGTGCAAGGGTGGTTGTAATTACACGTACATTATTCTGGTGGTTATTTTGAAATTGTCACTCTGTGAGAGGTCATGTACCGTGGCGCTCCGCGGGGCCTCGTGAATTCGTCAAAAGTACGTATATCTGCGTGGCGTTTTCGAGGTGTACGTATGAAGCGGTGGAAATGACTATAGCTATGCGTTGGCGGGCTCTCTTTGTCTCGTATGTTGTTGGGCTTCCGTTGATGAGGTAGCAGGTGACTTTTTCGGTTTTTTTCGTTTTTGCCAGGGAGCCTCGTGGCACGGCAACTTCCTCATGATTATTCTTGATGCATTCACATGTCACACGGGCTTTTGGGCTGTTCCCGTTTGTTGGGCTTCAAGAATTTAATCAAACGGTCATGATGTGTACAATTTCACGGCAGCACGCCGTAAAGAGGGTGAGAACGACGAGGTAGCCCCATCTCGCTGTCCTCCCCAACGATCGACTACCGGGGTAAGCGAGCGCGCTTGGGAGGATTCACACACGGATGTGGACGGCGCGATACAAACAGACCTCGTGGTGCCTGTGGGCTGTCGCCGAAACTTCAACTTTGCACACGTGCGAAAGGCTAGTACCAGGAACGCGTCTGTGTGCATTTCTTTTCTTCGAGCCGCCAGTTTCATCGGCTTTACCCTTGAATCGAAGGAGGACTCGGTCGATTATTCGCCCCAACGAAGTAAAACTTCATGACGGTGTGTAACAGCTTGCAAGGCTCACAGGGCTGAAGAAAAGGAGACCGTTGACTTTCCTTCCTTTCCGGATCAGAAGAAGGTTGGGACAACTCTCCTGCCCTTCGGCCTAAACTGAGTAAGAAGCCGCGAGATCTAGTCTGCCTCTTCTCCTCCAAGCTGGTTGGGATTCATGGGCGCTAGAAGAAGGCTCGGAAACCAGAAAAATTAGCCCTGGAGTGGTTCCTTCTTTCTGGTGGAACGTCATCTTCAACGGGGGAGTTCCCAGTTATTTTTGCCTTGCTCGCGTGTGGGAAGAGCCGTCGCGCTGGGACTTGGCTTTTCCTGCTTTTGGACACTGAGTGAGGGTTGGAAACTGGGAACGTTCGCAGGTGCACGATGATGAAAGGGGGGATCCTCTTTTGTTATAATTCATGCAGGGAGGTGGGTTTAATGATGATACTTCTGTGGGCTTGCTTGGTCTCGATTTCAAACTTATGTGGACGAGAGGGTTTTGGTTCGATTGCATGTGCCTGAGGATCGGGATAGGATGTCTAGCCACATGTTCTCAAAACCATTCAGAATGGTTGTGGCGCTCGTTTCCGCGCACGTTCGGCGATGACGCTGGCACGCTGGGTGATGAGTCGAGATTTGTGACTTCATGTCTGCCTGTGCTGATTGTGTGTGCAGAGCAGAGCGCGATGTTTGTGTGAAGGTGTAGTTATATGTTTGAAATAGTGTTTGTCCTGTCGAGCAATTACAAGTAGCGTTCCTGCCTTAATAATTTCTCTGCAAGCTTGGAACAAGCAACGACATACCAAAAGCACCAAGTCCACGACAGCCCGCGACGTGTTGCCATCAACTTCTGCAGCAACGCATCTGGAAACTCAAAATCTCGAAAGGCGTCCTACAGGCATGGAGGGTACACCCGCCCCTACAGCCTCTGCTGGCCAATCGAAGCCGCAGAGGAAACAAGTCTGTCGTTTCTTCAAGAGCAAAGGAGGTAGGTAGCTATACCGCCCCTGGAGGCGGATGACAATTCATCTCATGCTGCCTCCAATATACTACATACATCCGTTTCCTGTCTACTAATGCAGGCTCTCAGGTTGTCGTGCTGGAGATGCCTGTCCCTATGCCCACCCCTCAGAGTCGGATGAACAATCTGCTCGATCAAAGACTACTCGCCAAGCGAGCAGAAAGACAAATGTACCAACAGGTCAAGCACAAAGACAATATCAGCCACCACCGGTCGATGATGGCAAAGTAGTTCGACCAAAACCACAGGTCGACGACCCGCGAGCCTTTCAGGTCGGACAGATCGCGAGGCGATTCAAGCCCGAGGTGTCTGATGCTGATGACGGAACAGCATACACATTCAAAATGTCACCCTCAGATCCGGATTTCCCTTACGACATTGAGTCTCTAGAGTGCGTCCTGACTGTGCCGAACGGATATCCTACCTCTAAGCCGACGTTGAGAGTCCTAAACAAGGACATTCCACGTGGGTTTCAAATCAACGTCGAGAGGGGCTTCGATGTCATTCGCGCGAGTGCTCCAGAAGCTACTTTACTCGGGTTAATGAACCGACTTGATAAGCAATTGGAATCTATCCTCGCGGGCGAGATGGCAGAGACTGTCAAGTTGACAGTACACAAGAACGCCCCGTCATCGGCTGCCAAATCACAGCCTAAGTCTTCTGCTTCTGTGGAATCAGCATCTTCACCGCAGCCTACATCTGCCCCTAAGCGGGAGGCACTGGTGGTGCCCATATTCAGTTCCCAGGACAAAGAAGAAGCCAAAGCGAAGCGACAAGCCAATACACGCCAGCTGGAAGCAAGATTGGGCAGGCTAAGCTCTTTCGCAAAATCACCCGACGGCTTCAGCTATACCTTGCCTTTGGATTCTCCCAAACGATCTACCTGGCCTTCGGAATTACAGTTAATTCGATCCTTCACATTGCTTCTTCCTGAACTGTACCCGCTTGAGCCTTCAACAATTTTGCTTGACAGTGACAGCAAGGCTGCCCGCAATATTGAAGAAGCGTTCAAGGCACGGTCTGTGGCAGGGTTGGATGCCACTCTCATGCAACAGGTAAACTACTTGTCTATCCACATCAAGGACATGGCAGTCAACAGAGCAGAGGACGACGAAACCAAGCCTCCTGCTCCAGCTGATAACGTTCCTTCAATTGGAGTTTCTGTTGTTGATCATGCGCCACAAGCTACCGAGCAGCCAACAGATCTTCAAGACGACCGTAGCCATATCAAGGTCATCCCCAGACCGCCTGAGTGGGATGTCGGCAAGTCAGATGACGAGAGCGAGTCTTCAGAGACAGACGACTACTCGTATGACTCGGGTGACGACACGGAGGACTCGTCTAAAGTCGATGAAGAGGTCCAAGCTTCAGGTGCGCCTGTCGAGCGAGGTGTTCTACTGTCATTCCCCCAACTCGAGCTTCACTCCATTGAACTCATGGAGCTGACCACCCTCAACCTGACAATCAAGTGTGAGCGTTGCAAGGATACCATGGATGTTGAACGTCTTCGAAACAATGTCAGCGGCGATGCTGCAAACATGCGAGATGAGAGCTGCAAGAAGTGTGCTAACAGCATGGCGATCGGGTTCCGTGCAGACCTCATGCATTCCGGCTCAGTCAGGGCAGGATACTTGGACTTGGACGGCTGCACTGTCATTGATATGCTTCCCAGGTGAGATCCGATGCATTTATGGCTTATGCGGGTTAACAGGCCAATGCTGACTTCGTTTGATCTGTAGTAATTTCATCCCTACTTGCTCAGAGTGCTCAACGCCACATCCGGCGCCTGGTGTCGTTTCCGTACGGGGAGAGTCAACCATGGCGATATGTCGTGAATGCCATAAGCGCATGAGTGAGTTCTACTGTAAACCTTAATTCATGATCGCTGTACTGATCACGCCACAGCATTCAAAATACCTGAGGTGAAGTTCTTACGAGTCAGCGCCGCTGCGAGTATGCCCACCCACCATGAATCTATATAATCGCATATGCGAGGCTTACATGTACCCATCGCAGTTCGCGCAAGCAAAGCACCAGGGCGGAAGAAGGTACGTATTCACCAATGCTCCTCCATCCCAATCACTCGGAAAGCGTCTCGACCGCAAGATCGTCAACACCTAGACGATCTGATCGGTCATACATCCGCGACGCGCAACTCCACCACCATCACAAGTTTCTTGTGCACCTGTATACATATTGCTGACTGCATCCTTCACGCAGCCCAAAGAGAACCTGGGAATTGTGGCCGGCACTGAGCTTCCCCGCCGCGGTCGCTGCACGCATTACGGAAAGTCATACCGTTGGTTCCGGTATGTCGCAATCAGCCGACGTTGCATATATTGCACGACAGGCCTCAACCTGGTCGCAATTCGAGCTTGGTCAGATATGCTGACGTCCAGTCTTCAGATTCTCTTGTTGTAGCAAGGTTTTCGCATGTGATAAGTAAGTTCTCCGGTGTTTCGTTCTCCGATCTGCAGAATCATGCATCCGATGAATTCAAGCGATATGATTCGTACTGATGCGTTAATAGGTGTCATGATGCTGCGACAGACCACCCGAATGAGCACGCTAACCGCATGATATGGTACGTACTTGGATCGCCCCCCTATCACACCTCTCACTGTGTTTCCCCCATCATCTCCGACCACCACTACCCCGTAGCACGGCACTCCGTGAAGCCAGCCCTGTGGAAGTCCTTGTATACTTCGACGCATCTCTCCACATCTCAACAGCAGCCTCGAGGCATGCTCGGAGCTGCATTATGCACTCCATCACAGGCCACGAGGGATTGAGGCGCCTGTGGGCTTGATGCAGAGGAGTTGTGGCTGCAGCCGCCACAAATGCGGTGCCACACCTATTCCACCCTCCATCCTATTCCTCGTCATTATGTTCCATTGAGAGAACAACACACTGACATACCTCCCAGCGGCTTCTGTAAGCCACCCTGCCCAGAAGAAACCCGGCAACGAGCATTTTTTGTTCATTTCATACATCCTCACGGCCATCCCTACCCCCAAGATTATCCATCAAAATCGCACAACTGACAATAACTTGCTAATAGGCTCCCGCGAACAAAATTACCGACCAGAAGAGTGCGGCGTCTGCCGCGCCGGGCTGGTGGGCAAGAAAGGCCATGGATTCTGGGAGGGTGGAAAGGGCACCAGAGACAGGGCGCGCATGTCAAGAAAGGACCCGAGGAAGTTCAAGAGGTTGCCTGGTGGGACTGCGAGGAAGAAGACGACGAGTTGAAGGACGAACGTGAAGTCGAATTGAACGTTTGCCAACAAGCCAGTCCGGTTGAGTGTCGAGGCCATGGCCCTGTGAGTAAACTCGGTGTGTTCAACTCTTTCACATCCGGCCAACATTAAATGATTCCCCATACAATATATCCAATCCTGGCGTAATTCATCGCTACAAAATTCTGATGTTGATTTACTTTTGGCGTGAAGCCTGCGAGGTTCATACGGCCAGACCGCTATTCTGGAGCTCGATCTTGGTCATTCATAAACATTCTACACTTCACCAACATGGGATACATATTTCCATACATTTCGTCTATTGGCTCGAGAAGCAGATTTCGAGACCAGACTGTAACCGAGACGAGCTTTTAGCGTGGTTTGACTGGCTAGCGGATTTTTGGAATTCTGTCGCCTAATATTCAGCTGTAGACAATAGTTCAATTGTTGAAGCCTTGTTGATTCTTCCTTTTATTTCGCCTCTCAACATTGAGTTTGTTTATCATCTAGTATCTCCTACATTTACAGAACTCTTCCCAACCCATCGACTCCATTGTTTCAACATCTTGCCTGGCTTCCAACATTTTCAATGGCCATGGATCAATCGCATCCATTGCCTGCTCAGAAAGGCGACCAGCACCGTCAACTACGCATCGTAGCCATTTGTGCCTTCATCCCAGCTTTCGCTTTGCTTCTACCATGCGGTATCATCAGTGCCAGACCGCTGCCAGCCATGGGCATTGCGCCCATGTTCTTCTCGGCCGCGTTCCAGATCGCAACCATTGGCGGCAGATCGCGAAGGCTCAAGACGACACTCTGCATCAATCTCTTCCTAGCAGCTTTCTTGTTCTCTGTTCTATTACCTAGGTATGTCTGCCGTTCTCTATATGCTGCTGTCTGGATCGCTAACACCGTTCCCCAGCTGGATTTATATGGCTGAAGGCCGTCTGACATACTGGGGCGCAACGCAGCTGACAATGCTGGGCACTTACGGAACGATGCCTATGATGATAAACTTGTGAGTATACCTGTCCCACCTCAATTGAACTGCCCCGCAGGCTGACTGGACGGAATCAGTGTCATCCACCTATACCTCGCTGCGCGCCTGATACCCAAAATCTCATGGTCTCGACGCTCCAGTCCCGGCTGCTGTTGCAACAGCTCGAGTGGCTGTTTGCGTCGTCGCATGACCGAGACCTTGGCTTGCAAGAAGGGCGACGCTCAAGTCGATCAGCCGATCTTGAGCTTCTACGATGAGGATGCTCGCCCTTCTAGCGAATTCCACACGAGCGGCTTCAATACTCCGCGCGTGAGCCAGGAGACTTTGGAGAGCTCTGTGAGGCAGAGTGAGGAGAACCTGGTGTGATGGGTTGCATGCCGACAGATAGTGGCTGTACGTTCGACCGTCTGGGAGCGACTTGCATGGTATGCACGGCAGACTCGACTTGAACTTTGGCTGATACGTCAGCTTAACATGAGCAAATCGTGTTTATCTGTCTAAGCTACTAGCCTACATAGCAACGACGCAACTTGGAAAGCATCTCACGGAGCCACGCAAACGGACGAATGGTCGTCGAACACATTGTATACCTCCCTGTCTCCCTGTTAATCAAGGCCAGCCGCTACATTTCTCTCCTCATCCGCCATCGATCGTCTCATGCTTGAGCGGAGTCTCAAGGGAGTCCAGGAAGAGATGGCGGAGGCATGCTTCGGCGTACCGATATTTTGTGCATTACTGCGAAACTCGACACGATCCCGTCCAGCCATGGGGATTTCTGCACTTGTGCGCGAGACTTTAAGCCAGCCCCAAATTCCCGGCAAGTACATTGCCATAAGTACGAAGCTGAGTGCCGTCCCTAGCCCAACCCCAACAACGTAGCGCAGTACAAATGAGAGGGATAGTTGTTGCTCGTTTTCGGCATTGTGCGGAAGCTCTTTGATGCTGATCGCGAAGAAGGCAGCAAGAAACGAAAGCGGAAGGAAAATGACGGTAACAACAGTGAAGACCATGAGTGTCCGGCCTGCGGCAGCGGTGGCGTCTGATTGCCTCCTGGCCGACCGAGCTTCGATGGCCGTCGCATATCTCTGCTTGTGATCGAGTAGGGTTGTGATAGAATTATACGTATCTTGCACGGTCCTTTTCATCTCCTCAAATTCGACTGTGCTCTTCTTCAAAAGACCTCGCTTCTCCGTCATCGACGTGGTGGGGTGAAAGGGAAGCACATCGCTGTTCGTCGTACCAATCGATTCAAAGATCTGAATCAATTCCCGAAGAACAGAATCTTGCTCTTTGACAATTTGAGAAAGGATGACGAGTTCATCCTTGATGTCCTTCACCTCCTCAAGTAAACAAGTCTCTGGGTAGATGTCGAGCAGGCTGCCAACAAAGTCTGGCTCATTCTCACCAGCAGGACCGGCAATGGTTTGCGAGTTTTGTATCCATTGTGAAGCACTCGCACTTTGAGACCTGAAGTCTTCAAAGAATCGGACCTCCTTGTTCACAGCGCTGCCCACGGCTACGCTGAACATATTGCCAACGGTAGGTAGTCCAGCCTGGGCAGTGGCATCGTCACAGGCTGCCAAGCAGTACCCGACGATATGCGGTACTAGCCCCATGGTATACGGCAAGTGACCCCCTGTAGCATCAGGGCCGCCAAGATGCAGATCGGGAAGCTTTTCAAGCACGCTCCCAACCAGGCCGAGGCGTTCGTCATGGGATCTTTGGAATTTTTGAGGAAGACTAGTCACGACAAGTTGTGGTCCCAGAACCCAGACCCAAAGCTGATCGACCATCAGTATCTCCAAGTCTTCACCGAGTCGGCCTTGATATTCTCGCTGATAGCGCCCTACAACTTGGTCGTCATCACGCAATGTTGTATCAATTGTCTTGTGCCAGAATTAATCAAGGGTGCGACGCATGTGAATGGGAAACTCGCCACTCTGACAAGAGTCGCGGGCTTGGTGCAACCGTACGTCAGAGTCACTCCATTCTTCTCGCAGGGTAGCTTTACTTTGTGGTCGAGAAGCATGACCTGTAACAGCTGATGGGGAGACGGCTTGCTTTTTGCGCAACTCTAGTAGACCTTGTCTGGCCTCAAAGTCCAGGTACGGCATGAATAAGCACGTTTGTAAGCTCGGACGGCTCGTTTGTTTGATTTCAGGCTGTGAAAGAGTTTGTTCCTCTGGAATTACGGGTCTCCTCGACTCATGAGAGTGGGATGCGAAAAGATCATCGAAAAACCTCAAGCTTGGGTCATAGAAGAGTCTGGAAATCATTGAGGCGAACGGGAACGTAGGCCTCTCGACATGCTCGGGTTCTGGGTATCTTGATAGGATCTGCAGCGGATGGTTGGCAGCATTCGAAGTTGTGCGGTGCTTCCTGGAATCCTTATGGTCCCCAGGAATGCAATGAACTTCTTGGCAGAAAGGACGCATGCAGAGAGCGTGAGGTTTATCCCCTTGCTGTTGCTGATGGCTGAGAGATTGCTCCAGCGCTTCAAAAGCCTCAACTTCCTGGAAATCATTTTCGATAAATCGCTTCGTCAACAGAGCCTGACACCATGAGAGATCATTACTAGGAAGATGTATCCAGCGATATGTATCAGGATTTGGCGGTTGCGTGCTGGTTCCACCCGATTCATGCGATGTAGAACTTTTGAAGTCACTGTATAGCAAATCGAAGACTGGCAAGCGTTGCCTTCTTTGTGCCCCGGCGTACTTGTGGATATCGACGATGTCAGCATCGAACATCTTAGCAGTCTGCTGAATCACTGCTGGTATAGTTCCGATGTTCTTCCAAGGAGCGAGCAAAGGAACAATTTGGTCGCGATTCTCGGACTTCGCAGCATCCAGTATTGGTGTGTTACCATTGTTGTCTTTCACCGCAACGGGAATGTTCTGTTGTTCCAGCAATAGCCGAACGAGATCCACATGCCCACACCTGGCAGCCACATGCAACGCAGTTTTTGACGTTCGAGACTTCTGATTGATGTTCGCACCGTGCGGTCTGTGTGCGAGCAATGTCTCGACAATGCTCAGGTATCTACTGGAATCGAAGAATTGCGTATCCGTGACCATTATTGGGTAAAAAGGTCTTTCAGCGCATGCAAGATGCAATGGTGTCCAGCCACCTTCGCACACAACGTTTACATCAAGATTGGGCTCCTTTTTAAGTAACATGCTGACAATTCCTGTTTGTCCGTGATATGCAGCGATGTGGAGTGGTGTTATGTTATTGTCTGTTCGAGCCCGGATCTCGGATTGGTCCATCTGGTTCAACAGCAGAGGGACTATACCAGCGGCGTCCGCTCCGTGACCACAAGCCAAGTGAAGAGGTGTGCTATCTCTTATGGATCTGGCGGTGACTTGGGCGCCTTGTTCGAGTAGCCATTTAACGAGGTCTACTTTACCAAATTGGGCTGCGAAGTGGAGAGGTGTCATGCCAGCCACATCAGCGGCAGTCACGGAGTTGCGAAGGATTCTCTGCTCTTTTTGTAGCTTCGTCGTGATTTCATCTCCATCCCCACCCCAAATGGCGTTGTAGTGCAGGTAATTTCTTCCTTGGGAATCGATGGCGTTAACATCCGCTTCCGTATCAGGGATCGTCAAGAGAAGCTTGATAATCGTTGGGTCCCATGATTCAGCAATACTAATACCCGAAGCTATGTGGTGCCACAAGTTTCGGCCCTGGCTGTCAATCGTATTGACAATATATGGATCCTTCAGCAACTCCCGTACTACAGAAGCATGTTGCCTCCAAACAGCTGTCATGAGACTTGTCCGGCCACAATTATCTACCGTTCTGGTGTCCGCGCCGTGTTGGATCAAAATCATGGCAATCGAAGACGTACCAGCTCGGAAAAGTGTATGCATGAGCGCATCTCGTCCCTCAAGGTCTTTCAGACTCAAAGCCTGCTGGACCTGTGCCTGGTCTCTGTTCTCAAGAAGTGCTTCAGCCACCTCTGGCTGCCTGATATAGGACAAAGCAGTCCTGAAGTCAAGATCTGAGGCGGCAAGCGAAGCACCGTGCTGGAACAGGATCTTGATGGCCGCAATGGTATCCAAGATGCTGTTGAGGCCTGTCCATTCCTCGACGTCCATACGTTGAATAGTGATGGGATCGTTGAGTACCGTGCCGCTAGAGGCATCGCGAGATTCTGAGCTGGCTTTTCCGCTGTTGCATACTACTAGGACCAACGGCGGCTTCCCTTTGCATCCTGGCACTCTTGCGGATGCTCTGTTGGCGTTGGCTTTTTCTTGTTCAAGCAGATGGGTAAGTACTGCTCCATGGTAGCCATCAGCGCAGCAGATAGCCAACGCATCGGCCATAATCTCTTCCTGGTTGGCTTCTTTCGAGATGACATGACTCAGGGAAGAAAGGTCTTCGTTCTGTATAGCTGTGGTGAGGTCATCGAGAATCTTGTCCAACTCAGACCGCTCTTGCGTGGAAGGCCCAGAATCTTCGGCGTCAGACATGAAGTCCCCAGCAAAGTGGTCAAGAGAAGCTGTATTGATGCTGAGCGTGCACCAGGCCAGAGCAGGCAAGACAGGCAAGGCGGTCCTTTTCTATTAGGCTGCGCTCCCATAGACTGATTCCCAAAGTCAGCCGCATATCACTCATCATGGGGGGCTCGCCTGCAGAGATACCCCTCAACCAGCGCCACAGCTGCCGAGTATGCATACGGTCGACAATATACACCCAGTGCTGGTGCTCCGACTTGGGATCTGCGGCTGGAACCAGATAATAGCCTAGGTCCTGGAACAGTTCAATTAAGCCGATCATGGCAAGCTCATACTTCAAGGTCACAGTGTAGCCAGCAAAAACAAGAGTTTCTTTAAGTCCGAATGGAGAAGAATTACTGATCTTGACACAAGCTTGGTATCAGTCATGCATCAAGGGTGGCAGTACAGACTGCGCCACAGCGCTTGTAAGTGCAGCTGGGATGGAATTAATAATATTGTCAGCATTCTTGCAGTCGCGACGACAGACTCATTTGCTGTCGATATCTTCCATAGCAGTACACGGTCCGACCTGAGTGTGCCGACGTATATAGGCTTTACGCTGTCGAGTCCACGGAAAAGAACACCCGGCAGATGAATTTGCAATGTGATGCAGCTGGGGGATCGGTGACAGCATAGAGGTAGGAGTCGCGGATGTTTCTGTTACAGTTTGCCAAGAGATGTGATTCTTTCTCAAAATCAAAAGCACACAGAATCAGGATCAGAGTTTACATTACCTAGTTTGTGCGTAGATGTACTTCTTCTAACATCACTCAATCGACCTTTTGGAGCAAATGCTTGGAGCCGGATTCTCCATGAATCCAAGCACTGCAATACGACGCTCTTCCTATCAAACATATACGCTTCTCCCAGCTCCATGACGAGTTCACTCGCAGATTTACGATCTATGCGGAAGACACCATTTCTCGCGCCGCATCCGTTCAGGTTGGGCGCATAGGTGTGCTCGGCATGCTACTTGTATGTATGCTGCAGGCGTGGCAGCTCTAGGCATAATGGGACAAATAGCGGCATATCAGTGTGGGCTCAGGAAAGGCACCCAATAGTGTGCCGATGCCTCTGCTTGTCTGTCTACACACATATTGTCTGCGTGATATTTGGGGGCCTTGCCTCTTCCTCGGCCAATTTGAAATGTGCAACTTGCTGCATTGCGGTGTCGTGCCGAGATGCCAATGCGGGAATGCTACGCTAATGGCGCAATCCCATGTCCTTTGGACGATCGTCTTCCCAATGTAGGAGGTACGAAGGGGGAGGCCAATTCGTTTGGCGACAACGTGTCGCTACTGAGGGGGCTTTATCTCGCCTATTTTACATCATTGGGCCAACCGGTGCGATCTCTCTGATCCCACCGAGCCTATGTACTCTGGTCTTCCCAATGCTACTTGATACCCATCATCGACAATGGACACACAAAGAAATAACACAAGCAGGATTCCAGATCCCAACCATGGCAGATATTATCAGAGCACTACTGAAGGGCGCTCTGGGCTGGGTGCAGACCAACGAGACATGTGGCGAATGGGAAAAGCTCAGGAACTACGAGTACTACCACAACAGACGAACGGGCTCAATATAGTTGGACTGACGATGGGCAGCGGTATTTTGGTCCCTGGGCGACTTTAGGGTTCTCGTCGATTCTTGGGTGCGCCTGGCAATATGTTCTGATCACTATGATATGGTCGCTACCCAATGGCGGTCCCGCAGGCGCAATCTACATGTATCTCACATGCTGCGTGGGCCTGATGCTCACAACGCTCTCCCTTGCAGAGATGGCCTCCATGTAAGAAGCGCCTTCGCCCACGAGATGGTCTTGCTGACCTCATACCAGGGCCCCATCGGCTGGTGGCCAATATCACTGGATCAGCGAGCTTGCCCCTCGCGATGTTCAGAAGCTGCTCAGCTATACCGTTGGCTGGCTTACTGTCTTTGGGTGGCAGGTAGGTCTGGCATCAGTGTCCTATGCCGCAGCTCTTCAGATCCAAAGCCTGGTCATACTCGTCAATCCTAGTACGACTGTTGTGGGGTGGCATACAGCTCTCATGACAGTAGCCATTGCCTTGATCGCGGTGGGTTTCAATACTATTCTGATCAGCAAACTCCCGATGTTCGAGTCGGTAGTCCTGGTCGCACGTGAGTCGCAGCGTTTGAACTCAAAGTGCAGCTTTGATAAGCTGACAAAGTTGGCAGATATTGCGGCCTACCTCGCTTTCGCTGTCGTGCTGCTGTCTATGGGGCCCCAGTCCTCTAGGGTAGATGTCTTCGAAAATTGGCAGAACGACAATGGATGGCCGACTTTGTCGGTTGCGGTCTTGGTCGGTGTGTGGATGCAACTGAATATCATTCCTACTTCACTACTGACCAGCCTCTAGGGATAATTGCACCTGTGACTAGTCTCACTAGTGCCGACAGTATTTGCCACATAGCTGAAGAGCTTGAAGACGCCGCCAAATGGCTACCCCGTTGCATGATCGGTGCTGCTTCGCTCAACTTCAGCATCAGCTTTCTGTTACTTGTCGTCGTGCTTTTCAGGGCGGGAGACATCTCAGAGGCCATCGAATCACCGACTGGTCAACCCTACATCGCGATTTTGCTCAACGCCACTAGCAGCGTTACAGGTACCGCGGTCATGGTCGCATACATTATCTTTGCCCTTGTCTTCTGCGCAACAAACATGGTTACCACGAGTAGTCGGCAGATCTTTGCGTTTGCGAGGGACAATGGAATGCCCTTTTCTCCTTGGCTGGCTAAAGTTTCACCAACAAGAAGAATCCCCACCAACGCGATCATTTGCACGGCATGTTTCACCCTGATTCTCTCGGCGGTACTAGCTGGATCACCGCTTGCATTCAACATCATTGCCTCGTTAGGAGCAGCAGCTATACTCGGTAGCTACGTTGTCTCCATTGGAACAATAACGTATCGGCGCATCAAGGGCTTTAAGATGCTTCAAACACAATTTTCACTTGGACGCTTTGCACTGCCCGTCAACATCCTGGCACTGGCGTTCGTCACGTTCGCTTGGGCTCTGGTATATTCGGTCTCATCTGCTCAGCCGAAAGAATGTATAACTGACCAAAGCGCTCTCAGGCATTCTTTCCATCCGCGCCCAACCCGACACCGGAAGGAATGAATTGGTCGAGTCTGATATTTGGGGTTGTACTAATCTTTAGCCTGTTATTTTACTTTTTTGGCAAGAGACATGAGTACAAGGGTCCTGTGGCATTGGTACAAGATACGGAGGAGGTGGGCCATGCTCTTGGCTTTGACGATATCCGCAAGTGAAGAGTGTTCGGTTGAGCCGTCATCATGGTATAGGGAGAGGGAGATCGCTTCTGATGGCGAGATTACAAGTCAGTATTCCAAATTAACATAGCCGCCTTAGCAGAAAAGATTCAATCAAGCGCGAGAGAATGTATATTAGGGCTACATCTCGCTGTTTCCAGGATCGGTTACAGGCTAGCAGGACAAGAGCACCATCATAACACTAGAGATCCCAGGGTGTCGGGAGTCTATTTGTTGTTCAGGGCGTCGCTTCCGATGAAGACGATCACAACAGCAGCAAATTTGACTTGTGAGCAATGTGAAATAAGGATATGTGCAACTACCATACGCTGCTGTGGCCGCGTGAATCTCGACCGTTCGCGCGTCTGTGAAGACCTTGAGAAAGGCGGAGACATCGTCGTGAAGACGAGCACAAGCACGATCCGCAACACAATATCTTTGACATAGAACAACACAAGCATCGCGGTGCCGGGGAGTAGGGAAGACAACGCCACTGCAACGGAGGTACTGATGGTCTCCAGGTGACGGGCCTTGTACGTTGTAAAACGTTGACCGGAAGGTTGCTGGGAGATGTTGTCAACAAATCTTCTAATGCACGGCGGAAACGTTGACAGTTGCCGTCTGCGCCAGCTTACCTCGTCTTGTCTTCGCCAAAATCGAAGCCGGATGGCGTGGTATATGTTCGGTAAGGTCCCTTCCAGAAGAATGCTGAAGTAGTCACGCTTCGATGCTCGTGGATCGGTGGTAACGTACTCTATGATGCGTTCGCGGTACTCAGGGGAAGAGCAAATCGGCCACATGTCCCGTTCGGGATACTTGAGGAAGTCGACTCCAGTGATTCCGCGCAAGTATTCCAGCAGACTGTCCATGTCTTGCTTCCTGGGCGATTGGACGCTGCGGATCTAGTACAACTGTAAGAGAGCAGTGTCTAAAGACACGTCAGCCACTTTCTGTTGGCCACAGATCCAATGACCAACTAAATCATTCAATCGCCTGTCTTTTTGTTATGCATAGTCCAGAAATGCGTGTTTTGTAATCTGTGTTGGGATTAACAGCTTGGATCATGGTGAGCGTTTTATCTAGATCATGAAGCTCTGCTCGAATCGCGCGAAGGGGGCTTTCACTGCGAAGCCTGACATCTCTAAAAGTATATCAGTCACTGCTCTTTAGGGCGCACATGCTAACTTTCCATATAGAGGAGCGAAGCACTGCCATGATTGATGCTTGCGAGAGAGACACAGTAGCATTGGGAGCAGAGAAACTGCATCTAGAAGTACTCAAGGCAAAAGTGAAACCTGCGGTACCGCGGGCGCAAAGGTTGCTACCTTAGGTATCCTTGGACATCCTTCATGCAAATGCCAGGGCACGGGGCTCTCGGCGCAAATCCTTCGAGTCCATCTCTTCCTTGGCGGCGTCTTCCAGCCCGGAAGACTCGCCTCCGTGTCGAAAGGGCACTTTCCAAGTCTACCAAGCAGACAACAACTGTTCGAACTGGATGCCCGACTCCCATGCAGCTTCGATCCAGTAGACAGGGAATACTTGCCATCAAGAACTTGGAACAGATTGACACCGGAAGAGTGCCATATGCATGCTCTCACACTGTGGAGGTATCTAATCATAAAGGCCTTAGTACATGACTATGGCAGATGCCCAGCCATATCTTGCAGAACGAAGGAATGGTCCGATCGCCATGCTGCCTACTTATCGCCATTGCAATATTGCTTGTAGGCCCCACACTTCGTATTTTGGAAGTGCAACACCCGCACCCATGATCTTCAGCCGCAGAACAGACCGAGGCATGCACGTCATGTGCGTCGACTGCAAGTAGGAGCGTCTCGTCAACTGTATCTATCACGCCGTCTCTCGTTCCAAGACACGCTTTCAGCTTTCCCTTATGAAGCCTTGTGCCCATGGCTCTGACCTATCTCATGAAGCGCTTGAGTGCCATCCTTATCTTAGCCGTGGCGGCTAGATCACAAAACTTTGACGATCTGTGCAACAGCTCCATCTCCAATGCCAACGCATCCGGAATATTCACGATACCAACCTCGTTTGCACCGGAAAGCGAAAATGAGACGAGGTATCCTTCGTGGGCTGTCACCGTCCACGGCGGGAATGGCAACAAAGTCAACAGGAATCTGTGGTACGATACTGCAGGGGAAAACTATGCAGATGATCTGACCATCGATTACGACGTGTGCACTTTCATAATCGCCGATCTTTCCACGAACGCTTACCGTCTCGACCAACAAGATTCTGGAAACTGTTCCACGATGATTACGGACCGCTGCAAAACCAGCGTTGAAGACATGGCCACAGTATCGGCGAACAAATGGGTTACTTATTCAACGCCGCCACCCTGGCAAAACCTCACCGGCGGGGTCCTTCCCTACATCTGCCGATACATCCTTGAAGATCTTCAGGACACGATGCGGGAAAATTGCAGCGGACAACTCAGGGAATATCCAAAGTTACCCAAGTATGGGGATTTCACGACTCCAGTAGGTAAGTGATAACGCAAAGCATAGGGCATTGCCATGGCCCTTACTAGACATCCACGTATTGACATCTGTTACTTAGCACTCACGGGACATAATGAGTCCATCATCTACAGCTCCAATTGTACCCTGTCTGCTGGGGACAAAACGTTCAGACCTGTGGGCTTTGGAACAGTTGGATACCCTGATCGGGACACGGGGAACGATATCGGATACGATAATGCCACGCATGAAATCACCCCTGCCCTCACAGTCTACATGGCAGTTGCAAATGTCGAGCGCTCGAATCGGCAAAGCATCTGGCGCGCGCAGAGCATCTTCCAATGCCTTCGCGCAAGCAACATAAGCGAAGCCAGTCGAGTGCCTCTCGAACTTCCCGAAGGTACGCCGTTGCCTACAAGAAGTGGCTTAGGTGCAGCAGCAAAAGGAGGGATCACAGCGGGCGTGGTGATATTCGTACTTGCAGTGGGCGGGTTACTACTGTGGCTCTGGATTGCCAGGCGCAAGAAGCGTGCTCGGGCGGGAGCGGCGGTTCAACTACAGTCCGACGCAATGTCCAGCGACGACGACAAGAACCTACCGCCCGAAGCTGATGGGTCTGGTGGCTTTCACGAGCTTACTTCCCACGATCGCAAGCCTGAACTTGACAGTGTTCAAGTGTCGGAGTTGGGTGGTGGCATTCACAGAGCCTCTGAGCTTGCCGACACTCCTGCACCTGTAGAGCTGCCCGCAGAAAATAATGGGCATCAAGCACGAACACGCTATTGAGTCCTCCGGTTCAAGTTCATCTGGGCGCTTCTCGGATGCATTCTTGGACGCAATGGCTATAGCAGGGGCAAACACTGCCGAGAAACACTCATCGATATAGTAGCGCGCGTGCGGGTCAAGATCTTGATATGAGTTTAAAACGTACTATATGATCAGAACCAATTGTAACATCAATACATACGACCATAGGTCAGTGAATACTGGGCATCCCGTCCGAAACCCCCATTCTCATCGTCGTTCATATTTACGGGATTCTAGCGTATTATAGTTAGAACGCTGCGGGAACAAGTCATTTTGCTGAAACTCATTTTGGTTCGTGTCTAGCTGACAAGTACTTTGGGCTAAAATCTCCTGTATATCCAGAGTGAAGCAAGACCACAGGCGATATGAGCCAGATTTCCGGTGTTTGTATCATCGCGAGGAAAACATTTTCGCTGGATACTGTAGACGCAATACCTGGAAACATATTTGCAGCAACGCCCCCTCGATACGAGTAACGGCCGCCCACTTTTCTAGGCAGCAGTAGTGGAAGGAATTAGCCCTTGCAACTACATCTCGCTCTTTTTGTCTGATGTATTAATCGGTATAGTTGGCGCTGGCTCCAAGGCAGTTTCGAAGGATTCCGGGATCAAAATCCCAATCACGGAGGCTTTATAGTCTCGAGTGCGGGCCAATAGACAGTCGCCCAATATGGTTGAAAACCAATTAGGTGCCTCAATCAATCGTACACTAGAGATGCGGGATTTCTCATGCCCTTCAAACCAGACGATCAAAACGTTCCTCGTCAAAACACACATCGCCAGAGAACCTGCTGCTGTTCAGCGTTTCCGCGCTCCGCCGAGGAGTATTGCACCCGCTAGTCTGGAACTCGCTCGACTCTCTCGCGGCCTGTTCAGCTTGGTATTTTGCCAGGGAGGGGTGGTAGAGCTCTCGATTGCTGTCACAAGTGTCGTTGCCATGCGAGCGTTTGAATCTATCATTAACGATAAGCTCGAGTTGATCGTGAGATGGACTCCTGAGCTGGGCATCGTGGTTTTGGTAGAGTCTCCAGCGCGGCACTTCATCGGGTGGCGGAACTGCGTACTTGCAGTTGGGGCAAGATCGGGGTTGGTGGCAGTTGAAGCAAACTCGAACTACGACATTGGGAATGGTGCGGAGGAATAGGTATGTGTGTATGCACCTCGAGGTTGTGGAAATCAGCCCGGTGCCAAAGTCAATTGCAGTATGTACTTGCATGGACTCCAAGTCTTGACCAAGTCATCAAAGAAAAAACCGCAATTAGAGCAGCAACTGACGTACAAGTCCACCATCAACGGCATTGTGCTATAAGCACACAGCAGAACTTCAGACACGCTCCATAAATTCGTATATGCTGCCAAGGTGACCCATCTGAAGTAATTACAAATCGTCAGTGAGTCGAAAGACGTTCGTGAGGTATAACCAAAGCGTACATACAATGGAACCAAAACAGATACGAAGAACATGGCTATGCATAAATCTGCGTACATCGTCCACGGCATGCGCTTGTCTTTACCAGCAACGGATACCAGACCGAGGAGTGCGGAAAAGGTTAAGGGCGCAACGGCAATGAGATTGAACAAGCCAGCTCTCGTGAAGAGTCCAGATATGAGGAGAAGGATGATTCCGGGTATGAAGGCCAACATGTTGATGACGCGGAGCTGACGGGCTGAACCATGGAACAATATTTTCTCTGGTCCGTCCATAATGTACGGTTTGGACAATATGGGTAACTTATTGATGCGAGTCGTGGTGGTTGGCGACCGTGAAGCATACTCTTCATTTTCGACGTCCAACAACAGGAGGCTGGTGGGACTGAGGGTCGTTCCGAAGGACTTTTGGGAGGTTACCTTATTCAGGCAGTCAGGGTTAGTCCTATCTTCCTAGTCAGACCCGCTAGGGAGAATTTGAAGCAGTACCTGAAAAGACGATGACGATGATGATGATGAATTTCATTCAGGCCATGCACGAACCGAATGAACTGTCCTTGATCGCTGCCAAACACTGCAATGAACTACGCCTTGCACACATGACCTGAGGGATTAACCAGAAGTCCACACGCCCCTCATGTCGGAAGAACGAGACAGTCTGCCAGTCTGATAAAATAACATGAAGCCTTGACGACCCTCTGATCGATCGACAAATTGATCGATTGATCGATTGATTATTATGTCCTCGGGTTCAGCCGCAACGCTGCAGCTATGGAATGGATATATTTGCAAGATGCCCGAGGAAGTACACCGCGCCGACACTCGATATAAGGTAGCAGGTGTAATGTTCATGTGCAATGGGCAATCGCGGGCGAAACGTAGAGACATGGGACACTTGTTTTGCTCGCCAGCAAATACATTGCAACAGGAACATTAGGGCGCACAAAGGTAGCATCAATTGTTTGATTGCGCTACTGCAAAACCAAGCAAAAGCAAAACAACTGCCACGGACGTGCCCGTAATCGCTAACGATAGTGCAAAGAAAACAAAAGCAAAGCCAAGACGCACTGAGGGCGGCATGCAGGAAGAAGCAAGACGCCTTCACCAAGAGCATTGTGAGAGCGCATCGTACGCTCCAAGGTTGCGCCACTACACGCATAATGAACCGTAGCATATCAAGCGCTTCAACTGTCTTCAGGAAGAAGAACTTGGTCCCTCAAGCCTCCTCTGTAGGCTGTTTTTCTTTGCTTCCTTCATCCTTGTCCCGTGTACATCAATTTTCTTACCATCTTCTCTTCCTCTCTCATACGCCTCCTGGTCATGGATTGTGTGGTTTCTTCCCCTGTCTTTCGTGAGACTCACACCCAGTGACTTGAGCCATTCGTCAGCAATGTTGCTAGCTGTCTTCCGGAACTCAACAAGTTGCCCGTGCGACTGCCATGGACTTTCGGGCTCTGGCTCCGCCTGAGTACTCTCTGGTTTCGAATGCTCATCAACATCCACATGATTCTGCGGCGTCGGCTTTGACTTCGATTTCGATTTCGATTTCGACTTTGACTTCGACGGAGCATTTGTCGGCTTACAAAGATGATCGATGACTTTTTCGACATCCTCAGGTGTCTGCGACGGAGCTTCGTTCCGCAGATCGAAGTCAGCTTCGTATTCATCGCCGCCTCCCTCGTCGCTGTCTTCTTCGGCTTCTAGAGGCTCGGTATCGTCCGAAGGGCCTTCTTTGGGCGGTGCCGGTGCTGGAGTCGAAGGAGAGTAAGAGGCAGACGATTCCGTTGCGAGAGATTGCATACTTATAGGCTCAGGTGTCTTGTCAGTCTGGCTTTTGCTAGGCAATGGTGGTACTGGAGTCGAGGAGGACGCAGAAGCAATCGACTCGGTTTCGGGAGGGGTGAAAATTGTAGGCCAAGGTGTCTTGACAGTTTGCCCTTGACTGGACGGCCAGGGTGATGGAATTGAAGGTGACGCAGCAGCAGACGACTGCATCCCAAGAGGTTCCTCGCCTGTAGACTCAGGTATCTTCTCGGTTTGATCTTGCTCCTTCTCTGGCTCTCGCTCTTGCTCTTGCTGCATCCGGATTCTTTCTTCTGCTTCTTTCGCTTTGGCTTCTTCGGTCATCTTCTCCTTCTGGGCCATTCTCACCAATTCATCTGCCGCACCTAGACAGTAGCTATCCTTGCCCTTCTGGCGGCGTGCCCATTCTACGATCACATTGTACGCGCTTTCAAAGGCCATAGCTGCTGCGACGGTGTTATCTGCGATGCCGTAGAAGGTCACTTCTACTGCGCGGGGAAGTTGAGTGGAAAACGCTTTGCAATCGAAGAATACATCCATCGCATCAATTAGGTCCGCTGTGAAAGCCCGCAGCTTGACGCCTTTGGACTCGTCGCCATCGCTGCGCCGAAGAGCGACAGTGCTTTGCCCAGCATACTGCTTCTGAGACTCGGCGCTTTCGCTTGCGAAAACTTGAGCCTGGGTTACGTTGTGCAGAGACATGAGACGCGTCGCCATAAACAGAGCTGCTTGTGACTCCAGCTTTGTCGTCCCGGGATGATGCCCGCGGTCCAGACATTTCTTGATCCTCGAGGTGATCACTTCGTCCACATTCGTATCACATCGCTGCTTCATAGGGTCCTGGTTCGCGAGGACGACGATTATAGCTTTGTAAATTGCATGCGGGAGCTTGCGGGATTGCTTTGGATTGGAGACGCTGGGTTGCTGCGGCACTGGCGACTTCGAGCTCTCACCTGAGGGTTCGAGGAATGGATTTGGTTGAGAAGTCTTTTGTTTTTTCGGTGCGGGCTGCTTGAAGGCCTGTCCTGAGAGCTTGTTTGAGGGCGTTGGCCGGGGCGTCTTTCGTTTCTGCTGTATGGGTTGCGGAGGCTGAGCCAAGCTCCCCATCGGAACGTGGTTTCCATTTCGGCTCGTGTTCTTGTTGGAGTGGTGCTGGACTTGGTCGCCTTGGGCATCGGCGTCTTGGGTTAGGTCAATAATGTCTTGGTTCCGAGTGACGTCTACTCGTTTGAATGGTAGGCCTTGACCGTTAGACGGTGGGTTCGGGAGATGAGGTTGAGTGATCGCTTGGAGACCCTCTGCCGTATGGTCAAGAGAGGACTCTTCCTTCTTGATGTTGGGAAGTATGTTTGTGCTTGAGGTAGCAGCGTTGCGAGCTTGCCGTGCCTTTTTGCGTTCCATCCGCACCCTATATTTCTCGGTGTATTTGGCTGCGCTCTCAGCAACCATACGCTCAAATTCAGCCTTCCAGCGCGCTACTTCTGCGTCGACAGTACTGGTATTGGATTCCATATTGTCTACGTGACTGATGCCGATAATCAGAAGCTGTGGTAGAGACCAAGGGAATCTTGTTGCAACTGCGAAAGGCCGGAGAATTGTATGTTGAGACTCCAGCGGCGTTGCTGAGCCTGCCTCCTAAGCTCTTTCGGGACACAGATGGTGATAATGAGACAGAATCAGTCGTGTTAATAGTGAATGCCTTTGGGTCATTCACCGTGCTTCAAGGCAATGCATGGTCAAGCCGCGATATGAACTTGCCAGGCAGTACGAAGTCAATGAAGGTAAGTCAAAGCGGCCTTTCCGCGATAAGCCGTTCCTATTATACGAGAGCAGGTAGATAAATGCAGAGATGCGCGGTGGCCTGTCACTTACAACAAACGCCTCATCACACGATTGACGTGGAGAGATGGTACCTGCCTAGCATTCTGCGAGCAGGGGCATTACCCAATAGCGTCGTGCCGCAATATACCAAAAAGCATCAGGTGCATCATCCCCTTGGCTGGCAGCGAACTTCCAATAGCTCCATTGGCGGTCCTGTAAATTTCATGTCATCTCACAACAGTTGACAATCTTACTCTGTGTAGTAACAATCGCTGATTCCGATCGGATTTTGCATTGAAAGTGCAGTCTTTGCCGATACCAATATCCACGGCGGCACTCTTTGCGAAGGACGCAATTAACTACCGAATGACACTGCCAAGCAGATCCGGGCAGCTGAAGCGATGAATCCTTCCACATGCTCTCGGGGAAGCAATCCGACCTGTTGTCGTGCGGCGTCGTGATAGAATTTACAGGGTGCAAAACGCGGCTGTGAGCTATCATCTGCCATCTGAAACAAAAGTGTTGTGGGCAGTGGCGTGATGCTTACGTCCAGACGTCGATATTGAGGATGTAGAAGACTCACTCGTATTGGACGTTGCCTCGTCGACAGGAGCTGCTCGTCACCTAGCTCGCATGGATGATTGTTTGTCTTCAGGTCTTTCCGCCTGGGCATGGATGACGAGGATGAGATCCCTGAAGCCGCGCACGGCCTCTGTTGCTCTGCTTGCCGCGCAGAGTAACAAAGTAGGAGCCTAGTCCTTCAGCACCCGCGAACACATAGGTATGTCCGGTACCCGTACTGATCGCGCTCGGACTATAATAACATTATCGTTGCCACCTGGCGAGGGCGTTTAACCCTCTATCTACTCGGCTTCTTTCTGGTTCAAAAATGTGTAGGTAATACACCAAACATCACTAAAACCTGTATATAGTCATTTAAATACACTACTTTCCAGCGCCGGGAAGCCTTCGGGGGATCTGTTGAGTCTTTGGTACAGGCATAGTAACTATGCTTTTCTGAGAGCTTTCGGGGCCGAGCTGGCAGTGAAGTCTTTCCTTCAGTCTAGGCAGGGCTGGACTTTCCTCGACCACTTTATGAGACGGTGTTTATTGAGAAGACTTCCGTTCCTGCGGTGTGAGCGGCGGTGCTGGGATCTCTTAATAAGGGACGCTGCGAGCAGTGCTCAGGTCCTTGTCGACATTGTGCTAGGCTAGTCGTCTTGATCGATATCGTCTTCAGTTAAATCAATGACAACTTGGCTCAGAGCTCCCTCCCTTTTCCTCGAGCTGTCGGTATCCTGGAATTCACTTGACACCGGTCGATGGTGAGCCTCTTCTCTAGAAATGATGGCGGGTAGGTTACGTGTATTTGCGGCGGGGGCATTATTCCGAGCTTGTTTGCGTTTCTTGAGCTCTTGAAGTCGCTGAAGTGTTCTGGCTTTGCTTTCAGCGGCGATACGCTCGCTTTCGGCCTTCCAGCTCGCCAGTTCTGCAATAACTCCAGGACTGGCACCTGGGGGATGAGTGTGTGAGGATCCTTGGTGAGGTTCTTCGTCTGGAACGATGGAGGGCGGGCTGGATGGACCAGTGGCGGCGGCGTCAGAGTGGCCGGAAATGGCCTCTGAGCGCGCACGAGCCGCGGCCAGATCGCTGTGGGCGTTGCCCATTGTGTCTGTGTGGGTGATGCCCGGGTCCACAGGCCTTAGTGGTGAAGCGATGTGAACGCAGTAAAGTTTGTGTTACTGCCGCGAAGAGTTGTGGAGTTGCGTATGTGAGTGTCGAGCTGTGTTGCTGAAGTTTTGTGTTGACATGTGTGTTGAGCCAATTGTTGAGGTAAACGGTAGGTGAGCCAAACGTCAGGCGTGATGCGGAATAAGCCGAGTCGTAAGTGAAGCCGTTTGTTTTGTGGGTCAGTGCACACAACATGCAACAGCAAATGGAAGGCGCGAGATTTTGAGCAGAAGGCAGTAGGTGAATATCATGTGAAAGCAAACGCATACTGAAGACGTCCGTACGGTTGCCTTGCCCTATACTGTTCGCTCCAGGCGCGTGCTTACTGGTACCAACGGATTACGCATGCTCGACTTTTACGATGCATCACACAATCGATGCATCACAAAAATGAGGTGAGGGATGAAAAAACCTGCGGACGACATGACGAGGCGTTTCCGTCGAAACGTAGACTCTTCGAGTGTCTTAAACAATCTGTCAGCTGTATAGGTTCATTGAAGTGAATCTCAAGTCTACTTACCTTTATGCATCAGTGGACTGATGCCCGAATGATGCCGAACCTTCGTCGAGGGTTAGTGGTATTAGAGTTAAAGGGGCTAGAGGTATAGACGGCCCATTTTCTGAAGGTTTTACATTCTTAAGCCCGAATATCTTGGAAGTCTGGTCGAAATTACGCGGCGATGGCACCAGAGTTGAAGAAGAGGTCGAAGAATTAGACTGTTCGCTTCGTGAGACACTTCTAGCGGCGATAGAGTCACCACCTAAGATCATGAATGTTGCAACCAGAACGATTTGGTCCAGAGAGTCGGTTTCGACATATCTGGCTGTCCGGGGACTAACATATCATCTTCGTCTTTCGCGACAGTCGTGTCCGAAGGCCTAGCCAAGAAGCGATGTATTTTCAGCGTCCGGCCTATGATCTTTATATGCCACAGCAAACCAGTAACAAGCAAGCAGTAGCGCACATCCAACGGCATGAGATCCAAAATTCCACGCGATAAAACCCCATTGGTACCATACGTTCAGCATATCCAACAACCACAACCTGAAAGGCACGCCAGTATACTCTCCTCCAGGATTCCAGTCCGGTTTCCCGAGCCGAACAAGCCAGCGATACGCTATTACAGCCGCGAAGAGTGCTTGTAACGATAGCGATAGGAGGCTCAGAGCCCCTGGATCCCCGTTCTGGCTGCGGAGCTCTCTGTACTGGGCGTAGAATTGCAAGATGGCGAAGAGCGGGGCGACGACGGTGTTTGTCATATCTATCAAGGCCATGATGGCGTCGGTACCCATTGAAGGAGTGGAAGGTTTCGGCAAAGAAATAGCTATGGCCGGGAAAACCGCGACCGCGGCGTGCAAGAAGACTATAATCGGTAAGCTGTTTCCGTTGGGTATGCCGTTTGTCGAGCCGCGAGAGTACGCGATCATGCTTTGTAAGGATAAGTCAGGGCTCTCCATATATCTGAGTGTCTGAACATATACTCACAGTAAGATGGAGCAGCACCACATGGCGGAAATTTGGAAGAGACCCAATATAGCCCCATAAGCTGCCAGGCCATGCAACCTGCCTCTCGCGATCTGATCCAGGACTGGGCTTTTCGCACTCAGGAAAGGGCTCCGCACCGACGGCCATCCGTAGGCGTGGTGGAAGAGGGAGTAGGATAATTGCGCATTGCTGAAGATTGCGTTGAAGAGAAGGTAGTGTGACGATATCCCTTGAGTCGTTGGGAGATTGCGTAGTCGGTAGATCTGAGGCACAAAGGCTCCGATGAGGGCTACGAGAAGCAGGCTGGCTTTGTGTAAGCTGGTTGTGTTGCGGAATGACTTCGTTTCTGATCTCTTTGGGGGAATTTACCTGTCAACAACGATGTCTCTGGTGGAATTGCAGAGGTTGCCGTTCCACATGGCGAGGACTGGATGGGCGTGAAATTATGAGAATGTCGAAGAGAGGTGGCATAGACGGCTGCGGCATGCATGCTTCATAACCACGACACGGAATCGTCATACAGTTGTTGCCTGGAGCTTAGCTTAGCGTGTTTCACCAGGTAAGGTAAGCAGAGCCATGACTTCCTCTTCCCTGCTCACCCACATGCGAATCCTCCTCTCACACGTAAAACTGCAGCGCGTAGCTAGCGGCCGCGCGAAGGAACAGCTACATCCTTCAGCCAAGAACATGCCCATACTTTGAGACCAAAGGAGCGCGGAGGAATACAACGTAGATAGCGACAAGTGTGGCCTCTTGAGGCGAAAGGGCAGTCTTTCCAGAACACGAGTGAAAAAGCTTGCCGCGCGATCGCGAGGGCTGGTACTGGGAACAATTCGAAAGGTCTCGCTATAACCCTGTAAGCTCCAAACCCGTAGCAAAAACGACCAGAGTGAAGTCCAATGAGACCTGGTGATCAAGATTGACGCAAGTGAAAAGAACAATTCTTTTTCTCCTCTGCATCAAAAATAAACAGACTCGCTAAACCGGCGCCATGGAATTATGTAAGGGAACACGACGAGGAAGGAAAAGGGGGAGTGTTTTTATCGTACAACCCGGGAAAACAGGCGCAGAGCGTAGTCGTGGCGATGAAGAGATGACGAGATCGATCAGGTGGGATTGGAAGAAATCGCACCCAAAACTCTCTCACAATGACTTCTTCCCATGACTCAGTGCTTGCCCTTTTTCTTGTTCTTCTTCTTGTTCTTTTTCTTAGGCTGGGTAGCGGTGCCGCTGCCACTGCCGCTGCCAGTCTTACTAGCCTCAGCCTCCGTGGTGGAGACGTCTTTGCTGTCGTCTTCGTCCTCCTCGCGAATTTGCTGCTGCTTTCCGTAGCCCTGCCAAGGACCCGAGGGAGCGGCCTTGTCATCATCGCTGCTGCTGTTGGTGTCCAAAACCATCTTCTTCATGCCGTTGATGTCGACGGTGGTCTCAGTGATGGAGCCGGAGCGTGCGACGCGGCGGTTGGTGGAGCGATCGCGAGACTGCGAGCCGTCTTCGTTGTCAAGCGATTTTGCGTCGGCATCGTGGTGAGGGCCGACGACAAGCTTGCCGTTGTTGGAGAGAGTCGAGTTGGTACGGGCGGGATGTTGAGGGCTAGACTCGTTGCTGTTCTCTTCGGGCGAGGTTTTGGGAGGGGTGGCGGGCCTATCGTTCTTGGGAGGGCTAGATTCCCTGAGCTGAATGCCAGTAACATTCTTGGGACTGCGGCTGCGCTCGGCTCCATTGGTCTTGTCGTCACTCTCGTGGTCATCCTTGTGCAAGTCCTCATCTGGGATGTGGGCATTCTGTTCGGCAAGTCTGCTAGCCATCAAAGGCGACATCTTCGTGGGATCATTCTCATCAGCTCCAGCAAGAGATTCCACCTCCCTGGTGCGGGGACGGGAACGAGAGCGAGCTTCAGGTGTAATCGTGCCGTAGCCAGCCTGGAGAGCGCCAACGCCGTTGGAGGCGTCCATACCTGCATCCTTAAGAAGACCGGCACCTTCTCCATCACCGAGAATAGTGGGCTCTTCGGCGATGGTTTGGCTTGCGTCCCTGCGGTTAGCCTCATCGACGCCAACGGTCGTCGTTTGGCCTTCGGGAATAGTACCAACACCGGGCTTGATCTTGACAGATGTGTACTTCGTAGACCTGGGCTTCGAGGCCATGTTGCTGGGTCCGAGGTGCGACAGTTGCTTCATAAGTCCTTGAGTGTTGCTACGGACAGGGACAGCAGCTCGGGATGCTTCGATGCCAGAGTCCGATGCATTGCTGCTCTTCCTACGCATCATGAAAGTCGTACCAGGACCGTTGCCAAAGCTGGGTTTTCTGCTCGTGGTTTCTCCGTCTTCCTTGGGCAGGAGAGGGGTATCTTCGGCGCCCTCGATGTCGCTCTCAGCGGAGGTGCCAAGGACCTTTCCGTACTTCTGTCTCGGTGCAGGTGCCAGGCGGCGAATGGCTTTGTGAACATCGACGAACACATCCGACTCATCAATGATCTCCTCACCGATGAGCTCCTCGATCACATCTTCAAGAGTAACAACACCAAGAGCGCCCTTGTCTTGACCAGGGTAGTCAGATACAAGCACCATGTGAGATTTTCCTTCCTGGAAGAAGTTGATGATATCCAAGCAAGAGGTGTAAGGTCCAGTCTCCGGGAGAGTTGCAAGAGCAAAGTCTCGCACCCTCTTGCAGTCCTCAGGATCGTAAGTGATCAGAATCTTCACCAGCAGCATACCGATAAAGTTCCTAGCATTATCCGGTGCGTAGATCGGAATTCTCGAATATCCCTGTGAGAGGATAGTGTCCATCATCTTCTCATCCAGAACAGTGTCGGCGCTCATGATAAACACGTCTTGCATCGGCGTCATAATATCGCCAACAGGCTTGTCTTTCAAGTCAAGAACACTGCTGATAATCGTAACTTCGTCTTCCATAAGCCTGTCGGCAGGCGTGGTGCCCAGAGTCTTGTGCAATTGCACAAGCGTTTTAAGACCGGGTTTGTTGTACATGGTGCCGTGGTCCTCGCCCAGAAGCCAGTCCAGCAGTTTTGCGGTAGGCCAGGCGACAGGCGCCATTATCCACATGAGCATGAGAACGGCAGGCGACATGAATGCTCCAATGGAAAGACCATAGCGAACACAAACGGACTGGGGAGCGATTTCGCCAAAAATGACTGCCAGCGTGTTAGTATCTCAATCCATTGAACCTCTTCGCGGTAATCTCAGTACTCACCAATAAGCACAGTACTGCTGACAACGGCAGGCCAGCCTCCTCCCAAGCTTCTATCCAGCACAATCGGCAGAGTCTCGTTGGTAATAACGTTACTGAGAAGCAGCGTCACCAGGACCCAATGCTTGCCCTTGTTCAACAATCCCAACACCCTCTTGGCATGTCTCCTCTCAGCTCCTTCTCCACTCGTAGCAATGACCTGCAAGTACGTTTCATCCTGGCCCATCAAAGCAATAGTAAGACCGGCAAATGCGCCTCCAAGCAGCACCAGCGCGACAGCGACACCCAGGTAAACGTAGAGGTCCGGGTCGCTGGGATCCTTTGGCAGCTCTTCGTCGCCGCCATGGGTCCTTGCGTGAAGCAGCGGAGCAGCGCTCGCGAGCGGCAGAAACAAGAGCTTCGCGAGACCGAGCACCGCCGGGCGCAAGGCTATCGAAGAGCCGTATCCATTCCTCCTCAAAGACGCACCGGACGAGCCAGTCGCCCTGCTGATGGCCCGGTGTGAAGAGGCAGCTGCTCGTATCGACGACATACGCGTCGATGGGATGCGTGGCTCAATGGCGCTCTCTCTGCGGCGTGAGAAGAGAAACTAGCACAGGAAAACGTCGGGAGGTGAGGTCGAGGCGAAAGAACCGTTTTGCGTCGGCCGCAGAAACGACGAGGGTGGGGAGAATGGGAGGCCGCGAGGGGGAGCAGGTGGACTGCTGGAGACTCCGGCTGCGTTGACAGGTCGGGCGTGATAGAAAAGTGCTGCGATGGTGTTGGTGGGCTGCTGCTCGATGCTTTGATGGCGTGCACGGGCGGCGAAGCGGTCGGCGCGGGAGAGATGAAGTGGGTGGCGGGTACCTGATGAGAACTGCTTTGGGGTCTAGTCCCGCGTATATTCAACAAATAGCACCTAGGCTGTCACTGCTGCAAGTGCTGGAGAATTACACCGAGGACTTTCTACTCCCATGCAATCAGGGGCGGTCCAGCCTCACAAGGCAAGGTCTATATCACGTTTACGATAGACGCTTATGCACCTGCAAAGCGAACCAGTGACTTTATGCGAGATTATGAGATCAACATGGGGAAGCGTTCACGCTAGGAAGGCTGTAGGCATTGGCATTGGTTTGGCATGGTTGAACCTGACGCTCGACTTGCTGAATGGAGGAAGTTTGCATTCATGCTATGAGGAAAAACGCTATGCTGTGGTGTCTTAAGAACGAGTGATTTTTCAGGCGGCCATCGGCCATGCAATACCGAAACGTCGCGAGTCATGTCGTCAATACCAATCCATCTAACTCGTGAAGCCAGACAACAACCATGCATCCCCATCCTGAGTGTGGGGTTGAAGAGCCGTCATGCAATCGTCATGCCACATCAATGCAGTTCCTGTCCGTCGGTGCAGTACTATAGTAGCCCATCGTCCAAAGAACACTTCTCTACTCAACAAGACTCCCCAATGTCTTCCCTTCAATTCATTTGTTGCCGCTGCGGCTCGCTCGCCAACCATGCGTACTGAAGCACACCACCCTACAATGAAGGAACGGCTATACTTTCGACTGGACGAACTTTGCATGTTGCGCCGCACTCTGAGCCTCGTCTCCCTCGCCTGCCTTGACTTGCTTGTTGGCCTCGTCGATCTTGTCAGCGTCCTCCTTCGACAGCGTGCGCTTCAACTGCGTGACTTCAGCGTGGTCGAGCGGCTTGGCAACCCTGCGGCTCTTGGAATCTTCCGTCTCGATCAGATGTGCTTCGTGACTTCTTGAATCGTCGAAGTGGTAAGTGCGGAATTCGGTGTTCGCCCAACCAGTGCCGGGGAACTTCTGCTTGTCGTGGTGGTCGTCTGTGAGGTAGTGTAGAAAGCCGCCTGTGATGCTTACATTAGTGACCTCGTTCTTGGCTGGCATACATGAAACGAAGATGTTTTTGCAGCCGTGAGAAGGCGATGGCATTCGCTGCGACATGAACGTTACGAAAAACCTCATACGAACCGTGGGTAACGACAACGATCTCCTTCTCGTGCCTGCTCCTCAACCACTCGCGAGCAACTCTGGCTCTCTCTGCGATGGCCTGCTCAGCCGGTGCCCATTTGCCAGTTTTGACGTTCCACCCATGGTGGACGAGATGGAGGTCGACAGGGTCATTTGCGAACTCTTTTGCGAGAGCGTCGGGGGACGAGCCTGTATCGCATGGCAGGTCGGAGGTTTCCTGCAGCTCGGGGAGGGCGACAATCGTGAGGCCCTTGTTCTTGATGTCCTGCTCGAAGCCCAGGAGTGAAGTGTAAATCGTCCGTCTTATGGGCGACGAAACGATGAGCTCAACACCAGCGTGGTACGGGAACCGCTTTTGCAGTTCACCGCACTGGGTCTTGCCCTCGTCGGTGAGGCCTGGGTCGCGGAGGACCTCGTTTTCCTTGCAGATGTTGTGAAAGCCCTGTGCGTGTCGAACGAGGTGGACTGTTGGCGCCATAGTTGTTGCTGATGCTGCTGCTGTTGTCGTCGTCGTCGTCGTCGTTAACGTTGCCGTCGACTTGACGCGTGTGGATCGAATGGATTGATAGAAATTCACAACTAAAATACTTAGTGGGTCTTCAGGTGTCGTAGGATGTTGATGAAGAAAAGAAACGAAGAAGCAGAGCACGACAGAAGTATGAAATGAACAGTCAGAGTTGTGTATGACTGGGTTTGCCTCCACCGGTAAGAGCGGCGGAGCTGTGATTGCGTGTGAGGGTAAGTGCAGCGGTAATTGGCAAGGGGAGAAGAGCCGTGACTAGGCTCAGGTATCACTTTCCTACCTTTCGATTTTTTGTGCTTGTGTTTGAACAACATGCTCGCAATCGCAAAAGAGTGGAGCATGATGTATGGAACTCGCTAGGTTAACCTGCCGCATAAGAATTAGCGTATAAGAGACAGGGCATCTTAGCCGAAAATGGCTTCAGTTCCTAGGCTTTAAATGCGAGTGATCAAGAACATCAATGTTTGCGGGAATGAGTAACAACAGCATAGGTGTGACGTCTGTAAGTTCATGAACGTGCTGGCTTCGATGCTACTTCTTGAATACTCCTATCCATCTAAGACGGAGAATCAACGCCAGTCGATGTCAATGAGCGAGATCCTTACACCATCGATCCATCGCAGTTTACAGCAAGGAAGGCTATTGTTCCCTTTGTAGCTACGAGCTCAATATGTCCGTTAACTTCCATACTGCAGACAACAGTAAAAGGACGGAAAGATGCATGATTAACTGGTATTTTGTATTAAATTCTATTTTTCTTTCAATGGCAAATACATGTATCGTACACCGAAAACCGAAAGCACCCCGTCGACTCCGTACCTTTCCCTTGCCATTCCTTTCCATCCACGGTGAATTTTTGTAGGGCCGCCGTCAACAACAGCAATCATCCATTCCATCGCCCTAAACTCCATCCATGTGCATGAGAGCGCACGTTGCACATGTATATTATATGCACGGCGCTCTGTTTGATGTCTCCTTTTTCTTCTTCTTCAAAATGTCGCGCCGTAGTAATGCAGACATGCAATGAAATATATCAAGTCAAAGCCAGAAGGAACCTGGGAGGTTTTCCTCTGAGGCTTGATCCAACTTTTCTCTCTTCTTCTTCAACTCCACTCCTTTCGACTCTTGATTTTGGTTGATTCGCCTCTTTCTAAGCAGAGAATTCGATTTTGGAATCTACCCTTGAGGCGTGTCTTTCGACGTCAGAGTCCTCTAGGACAGCGCAGTCAGGATGCGAATCCTCGCTGGCCATCTAAGCCTTGCGGGAGCGGGTGGCCCTGCCGTTGGAGGCGGGAGCGCCGTTCTCCTTGCCAGTGGCCAGAGTGGCCTGGCCACCGCTCAGTCTCCTCTGGACCTGCTTGGCGGTAGGGAGCTGCTCATCCTTCATCTCGACAAGAGCGCTGGCAGCGCGGCCGCGGCCCTTCTTGACGGGCTTCTTGTAGGTGGAGATGTAGAATCCGATGAACAGAACGAGGTAGCTGGACAAGATGCCCATGCCGGCGAAAGCGGCGAACTCCTCGCCGGCGCAGATGCCGGCAGTGGGCAGCCAGGGGAAGTAGCGGGCGGAGAAGTAGGTGTAGGAGGCGAAGTAGACGAAGCCGAGGTCGATGATGAACTGGGTGATTTGGAGGATGGTAATGTACTTCTTCCACCAGATCTTGATGCCGCGCGCGGCCTGGAAGTAGTACCAGTACATGACGACATGGACGGTCAGGTTGAGAGTGATGACGACCCAGGAGACGGCGGTGTTGCCGAGGAGTTGGGTGTAGCAGAGGAGAGCGGTGGCACCGTGGTGGTAGGTGTGCAGGAAGGTGAGCGGCTTCTTCTTGAGGACGAGGAAGACGGTGTCAATCAGCTCGAGGTACTTGGTGAGGTAGTTGAGCTGGAAAATTGTAATGTCAGTTCTTGTTTCCCCCCGTGATTCCTTTCTCTTGCGCCAAACTCACGTAGTAAAGCAGAACAAGCTTGTCGGTCCAGCCACCGTTGAGGTCGCAGATGGCGTAGAAAATACCGTTCCTGACGAGAGTAGGGAGAAGCTGCTCAATGAAGAGCGCCAGAAGACCACCGCTGATGATGGTCAGGTACAGGTTGTGGACCTTGAAGGGACCGTTCAGCTTGAAGGCCGCGCGGTTCCTCATGAGTTCACGGCCACCGAGAATGACAATGTAGTATACAATGAGCGCAATGATCGTCTCTTTGTGGGTGGACATGAGTGCCTCGCCCTGGACAAAGCTGAACTTCTCGGCTGGGTAGCCAAACATCTTCTCCCAGGCGGCAGAGAAGATGGGCCAGAGAGCGACGCCGAAGGGACGGTCGAGAGTCGGCACGCCGACCTCGAGCC
Source organism: Cladosporium sp. MBC 237 (assembly GCA_030772445.1). Classification (NCBI taxonomy): domain Eukaryota; kingdom Fungi; phylum Ascomycota; class Dothideomycetes; order Cladosporiales; family Cladosporiaceae; genus Cladosporium; species Cladosporium sp. MBC 237. Next base: position 135,959 of record JAPHCH010000010.1, on the reverse strand, counting down.
ATGAGGGAGCGGACATGATGGCGGTAGAGCGCGATGTGTGTGGTGTCGGTGGTTGTAGAAGACTGGAAAGACCGTGGGAGTGTTTATTTGAAGGCCAGACGTCAAAATGCCGGCGGGAAGTGGCGGATGAGTGATGTCGCGTGCAGGCGCCTCAACCAAGAAGATGCACTGCCTCTGTAAGTTTGCGCGTACTCAGCAAAGGAACGACGACAACGACGACGACAATGATGAAGGATGAAGGGAAAGACTGCAACAACAATCGGGATCTCCGCGACAAAAAGGAGTGCGAGGACACGTGGGGGGAAATATGTCTTTGCACGCTGGTCGTCCCAAGTGGAGTGAAAGGGGTTTCTGACCCGGCCGCTCGACTTTCTCTCTTCTTGGACCCTCGGCGCGGAGATTTGATTGAGACGCGAAACAATTTCCTGTCTTGCCAACCATTGGGCAGACGAGGCGTTGGCTGACTACAGCGGCTTGAGCGGACTGAATGCCGGCTCGGCGCGTTTTTGGGCCGAGGGTATAACTCTGCATATTCTGCTTGTATTTTGTATCTCGTTGGGATGAGCCCGTTGCATTCCTACTAGTCTTGGTGGGCACGGGCTGTCATCCTGTGGCCTTGTAGCTTTGTGCAAATCTCCCGCCTCTACAACTCTCCAAAATGTCAAAGCTCGGATCTCGGTTGATGGGCTCTCTCCAGTCTCTTCTTCAGCCCAGATCTCACATCGTTGCACGCGAGCAGCGCTACGAGCATGGCACTCGTCATTTAAGAGTTAAAAGAAATGTATGGCTAAGCGATTGTCCATTCGCTGTGAGTTGCGTCCAGTCTTACGTGCGTATGAGCGTTTGCGGTGCATTCGAAGACACCTTGACATATGAACTTCCGCCACGATGGTCTTAGGATTGCAGCTACTCGTTATTGATTCGTCTCATTTGCTTCATGCATTCATTGCGTCAAACGAGTCTATGGGGGTCTCAATCCTGACAATATTGACATATAATATTACTTGCTCAGGAGAGAAGAGATCGCCACATCATACGAAGGCAAGCCATTGTGGTACTCTACCTCTGAACCCATTAGCCATGCCTCACAACGCTACCGCGTACCGTATCTTTGCATGCCTTCGCATTGCAGCAATGATGCCTCCTGAACTGCCTAGGTGCACATGTCGATCGTCTCACCATTCGCATTATGGATAGACACGCGAATACAATCTAATGGATGTTCTCTTGTATCTTTGGATGCAGCTCATGAGAACGAGTGCGGACCGGACAAGACATTGACATTGAGTGCAACATACCATCCGCCATAATCAGTCTACGCTGTGACAATTGCTAGTGTATGCAGCGTTCGCGCTATTCCAAGCCATCCTCAACAAGCATCATCCTCAACGGCTCCTCTACGACCAGCGCCGTTATCTTTTTGCATAGACAGCAGCATGCAGATTGTCGGCTTCTGCATGGAGAACTTCACCAATGCCGGTTGGAAGAGTTTTGGGTTACGCCACCTGCAGACTACCTGGAGCTCCACAAAGGTGTTACAAGACACCGAACACATGTGATGCCAGGCAAGAGTTTCACCAGCCGTGGGAGCTGTATAACCATTTGGAGTGGACGCCCAAGTTGTCCAACTGCGCACTTTCCAACAAACGTCATGTGATCCAATGCATGCATGTGAAAGCTGGCTCACCGGAGAAAGTACGTGGAGGATGTTGCTCTTCAAACTGGTGTACCCAATGCGAGGATACCGCCGCTCAGGCATACCGGCAGATGAAGCTAGCATCCACATGAATATGTGATCACATGTCCCATATACATTGCGGTCGTACCACCGGGCATGGGATGAATATGTGCGCTTTTTCGCTCCTATTGCGGCTTTCTGCATTGGCTTTTCTGCATGTCCTGTAAGCGGTGCAGTAGGAATTGTGACCACTCGCTCGATTGCAGGTGCGTGCCGTGAAGTAAGCGCGAAAAGAAACGTGGGATGTATATGGTCAGTATTACCGAGATGTGAGATCTCGAGTGTTGATTCTTCAACACATTGGGTTGCACTGGGTGGTGGATCGTGGAAAGTGTAAACTACATATAAGGCAAAGGATTGACAGACAGAGAAGGCACATGGCAAGGCTGGGAAAGCATAATCGCAAAACGCCCCAGAAACCTGGCACCGGGAATTTGCACGTGAATATATTTGTTGGCCAATTGAAAGTCGTGATATCTCCATAGCTTGTGCGACGGAGCCCTTGAAGCGTCACAGCCGAAGCATGTGACAGCGCCTCGAAAGCCCGACTCCTCTCAGCGTGATAATCCTCCCGCCCACGGCACCTCTGCCACCACACGCACCCACCACTACCTCGCTCCGTCTTGTCTCATACATTCCAACATGAGATAAGACGATACCATCTCCATGCTCTCTCATTCCCTTAACGCCCACATCAACGTCCGCAACGAGATCAGATACTAGCCGCTCCGCCCGACCAGGCGTCATAACCACCACCACCACACATGGAGGGCCTTCAGCAGCGCCCGAGCGAGCACGGGCAACAACATGCCAGCCACGACCCGTCCGAGTTGAACTTTCCACAAGTGCCCAGGCATGAGCTGGGAAGTCACAAGCACGCCAACGACATCACTCTCCCAGACCTGCGCACTGTCTTATCACCACAATTCGAAGCCAATGCCCAGGCTGCAGCTGAGGCTGCCTATGCATCGCGTGGCTCACCAGTATCCACCAGGAGTCTGCCACCGATCGATATAGGACATAATGCGGGATATGCGAATGGTACGAGGAGGAGCATGGACGTAGCAATGGCTAGTCCGTCTGAGGCAGGCAGTATGAGAAGTGATGAGGAACGGGGCCGGAGAACGAAGAGTATAATCTCGATGGAGGATCCCGATGTCAGGCTGGCTGCTGAAGCACTTTCTGGTCTAGGCAATCCAGGTAAATCGAGACTTGAAATGAAATAGTGAGGTGTGGTACATGGCTAACTTGAAACAGACTTCGTGCGCTCACCAACGAATGCGCCAAGCCAGGCGATGTCACCAAGAACTAATACTGGCATGAGTGGTCCTTCTCGGGATGGCGAGATGGGTTCCGAACCCCTTCTACAGCTCTTTGCCACCAAACATCCTTGGGTAGGCGGGACTATGAACGCATCCATCAACAGCTCTATGTTCGTGTACAACACCACGAAACACTACTCGCCACGCTTTGTTCAGTACGGTGCAAACTTAGTAGAGAGAAATATCGCAACACCAATGGTCAACACCGTGGGCTCCGTCGGCAGATACACTGGTGTCGAAAGTGGGCTGCGCAGGTATCTCGATGAGCGCAGGCCGCATGACATCGAGAAGGGAGATGAAGACGCCATGGAAGTTGACTCGGAGGTTATGCGACGAGACTCAGCAGACAACCTGCCACCATATCGCTCCAGCAAACCACCATCATACCGTGAGGAATACAGTCCTGCAGCCATCGACCGATCGCGAGAACGACCGCCTCACAATCGCAGCTGGTCATCCCAAGTTGCTGGGCAAATGTTTGTCATGACCTCTGGCTTGGGTGTGGCACTCAGCGTAACATCTAGGCGCAGCTTGCAGTACTGTCTTCAAGCCCTTAGTCAAGCAACTGTGCACATCGCCACCGTCAGCGATGCCCTCAAGATGGTGCTTGAGCAGTATGATGAAGCTCGTGATTCATGGCACAAGCAGAATGAGAAATCAATGGAGGAAGGCGAGCGGCCCAAAACCCCAGACCACGACGAAGCCGCGCGCCGTCTTGCGGATATCATCAAGAAGCACTCAGACGACATCTGGACCACACTGAAGCACGTTACAAACTACGTCTCCAGCTCTGCCGGCGGTGCGCTCCCCGAAAACGCGCGCCACTTTGTCACCAACCAGCTCATGTCACTCCCTCAACGCTGGCGTCTCGTGTCTGCAAACCAGACTGGCGAAAGTGAAACCAGCCGCGGAGCTCACCGCATGATCGCATTCGCGACCGAAGGTTTGGACATGATGAGCCAGGTCAGCCATGTCGTCAAAGCCACCCTTGATTCTGCGGAGCGGTGGTTAGAGCGCGTTGGCCGTCGCGGAGACATGGAGTACCAGCACCAACACAGCTACCTCGAAGAGAAAGCACAAGCAGACCGTCAAGCTCACTACACCTGAGACGATGAATGACGAACCCTATCGCTTCTCCAGGGTGTGAAAGGGTATTATCTACGACTATCAAAGCGCAATGACCAACCGGGCCAAGACCAAAAAACCCATCCATTCCCTCCGCCGGCTCTCGGAGCCACCCATGCCTCCTCCTACTGTTCGAAATGCGACTGCCAAGCAGGCACCGGGACCCATTGAGAAGCCCGCCGCCGCCGGCCACAGACACCGCACATTCCTGCGGTGTACCATATTTGTCAGCCATACGCGAGTAATAAGGGAATGCCATGTAACTAATACATGTGCCGGTCACCAAACTAGGCTAGATCTTATCTGCTGCAAAAGTCATACGAGAGCATCACTGTATATCTGCGACAATAAGCTCAAGACTGACTCGCGTGACTGCAGCCCGCCTGCAGGTGAGAGTGCGCCCAGCTTGGAGCACGTTGTTTTGGCCGAGGCACGTGGGAATTATCGACATTTCTGGTATGGGTAGAAAGAACACCGCCAAGAAAGAAGACGAGTTGTAGTATTGGGGGCAGCGACAAGTATTTCCATAGCACACACACTCGCTGTAGTTACGCACAGAAACGTCTTTTGCCTGGCAGTAATGACTACAACATGTATGTCATATGCCTTCGCTGCCAATCCCATGACACCGCATACTTTTCTTCCCACCCTTCTACCTGCCATTCTAAGCGCTTCGGCTGACCCGCTAACCTCCCAAGCTAGGCAAAATTATTATGGCAGAAATTGATATGTTCTGGGGGTGGAGATTAGGGGCGCAGAGGAAGTGGATCCACACTTTTGAACCCTTTCCCCTCACAACAACCCCTTCCTTCAGAAGCATGATTCCTCGAAATGTCCGATCTTACGAGCACGAGAGGTATACGTGAATGGCAAACATTCCATTGCATCAGTGAAAGGACTAGATGATATATTATTCACTCAAGCAAACTAGACGAGCAGAGCTTGCGCAGTGATATATTAAAGACCCAAGCAACAATGCGAAGCATAGACTTTCCCCCAAGAACCGAAACATGCGGAGATAACAAACGACAAAAGTCCCGGCGGCGTGGGTGTTTGTTTTCCTTCCCACTTCCTGCAGCTTATAACAAGAAGCTCTGTCGGATGTCTGGAAGAAGCGCGATCCGGCGCGGCATTGCGAGAGCGGTGCGGCGGGACTGTTGTTTCTGCTTGCTTGCCTGCGCGCCCACCGCTGCCCCGTTCTGGGTATTTTGGTTTCTTTTTCGTTTCGTTCCCATATCCCATTCTGGGCTCGCCGCCGCTATCGCTAACTTGCTTCCCCCCACCGGATGGTGTGATCCTTGCTTTCTTGTTTGGCTGGAGCGTTGTATTGCGCCGGCCGCCGTTTTGCTGTGCCGAAGCTTTAGCTCTCTCTGCTCTTTCATTTATATACTTTCTGAACCCGGGGTGTCTCATTGTTAATCATACCCGGCGATCTTTGACGCGGCGGCTGCCTTGTCCGTCACCCTCCCGTTGATTTAGTCGGCTGCGAATCCTTATTCTTCTTGTGTTTGCATCCTCGCCTGATCTTTTTGATCTTTTCTTTTTTTTGGATGTTTGTTGCTCTTGGTTTATTCATTCTTGACTGGTTCGCGTTTGTGGACATATAGTTTGGTGGCAGAGGGGGAACACTGGAAGCTCTATTGTCCGACCGGACGAGAGATCATATATCGGGATTCTCTGAGTGTAAACACACTATTTCACAAAACAGCTTTCGCAACACATCAAATCATGGAGGCAGCCGACGAGAAATTCCAGCAGGCTTTGGATCTCAACCATCCCGAAGACCGCACTGGAGCAAACCCGACTCTAGCTGGAAATCGCACCGAACCGAGCCACGCCGCCGATGCCGAAGGAGGCAGACGAAACCCCGATAATTTGGCTGATCTGGAGAAAGAAACAAGACCTCAGCCGATTCCCATGCAACTCGAGCGAAGACCCACGGGCGTAGATGTGAAAGGCGCCGAATCGGAATTCGCAGAGCTTCAGAGAGAGTTTTCTCGCACGAGCCAGAGAATCTCAAGGCAACATACGAGACAAAAGGGTGCGCAGGATGTGGAAAAGGCCATTTCGTCGGGATCGAGCGAGGAAGGCGAACCGTTTGATTTGGAAGATGTGTTGAGGGGAAACAAAGCCCTCGAGGAGGAATCCGGAATCAAGGGCAAGAGAATAGGCGTATCGTGGAACAATCTTACTGTCCGAGGCATTGGTGGCGTCAAAAACTACCAGCCCACATTCCCGGATGCTTTTGTCAATTTCATCAACGTTCCAGGGACTCTGATGCACTGGTTCGGTCTTGGTGGCAAGGGCAAAGAGGTGGATATTTTGAAAAACTTCCGTGGGCTTGTTCAGCCCGGAGAGATGATTCTGGTGCTTGGAAGGCCTGGTTCTGGATGTACTACGTTCCTTAAGGTCATGGCTAATCAGCGATTTGGATACACTGGCATTGACGGTGATGTTTCGTACGGACCTTTCACGAGCAAGGAATTTGAGAAGAGATACCGTGGCGAGGCTGTCTATTGCCAGGAGGACGATATCCACCATCCGACTTTGACTGTCGGTCAGACATTGGGGTTCGCACTGGACACCAAAGTGCCAGGGAACAGGCCGGGGGGCGTCTCGAAGAAAGAGTTCAAGGAGAAAGTCATCGATATGCTTCTCCGCATGTTCAATATCGAGCACACTAAGAATACCATCGTGGGCAATCCTTTCGTTCGCGGCATTTCCGGTGGCGAGCGCAAACGTGTCTCAATTGCGGAGATGATGGTGACTGGTGGCGCCGTATGCTCGCATGACAACAGTACCCGAGGTCTGGATGCTTCGACCGCACTGGATTACGCCAAATCATTGCGAGTCCTCACCAATGTCTACCATACGACGACATTCGTGAGTCTTTACCAGGCTTCCGAGAACATCTACTCTCAATTCGACAAGGTCATGGTCATCGACGAGGGCCGCCAAGTCTTCTTTGGGCCTGCGAAGGAGGCTAGAAGCTACTTTGAGGGTCTTGGGTTCTTGGAGAAGCCTAGACAAACCACGCCAGATTATCTCACTGGTTGTACGGATCGCTTTGAGAGGGAATACAAGCCAGGACGTGACGCGAGCAATGTTCCCTCAACTCCTGATGCTCTTGCCGAAGCTTTCAACAAGTCGACCTATGCGGATCAGCTCGACGCTGAAATGGCTCAATACAACGAAGTCGTCAAAGAAGAGCAACATGTATACGAGGATTTCAAGACCGCCGTAATCCAGGGAAAACGCCATGCGCCGAAAAAGTCCGTCTACTCCATCCCCTTCCACCTCCAAGTCTGGGCGCTCATGCAGCGTCAATTCATCCTCAAGTGGCAGGATCGTTTCTCTCTCGTCGTCTCTTGGGGCACGTCCATTCTCATTGCAATCATCCTGGGTACAGTCTGGCTCGACCTTCCACAGACCTCCGCCGGAGCTTTCACCAGAGGCGGTCTTCTCTTCATTGCGCTTCTCTTCAATGCCTTCCAGGCTTTCGGTGAACTTGCTTCCACGATGATAGGCCGACCGATTGTCAATAAGCACCGTGCATACACATTCCATCGACCCTCAGCCTTGTGGATAGCACAGATCGCCGTCGATCTCGCTTTTGCATCCGCGCAGATCTTGGTTTTCTCCATCATCGTGTACTTCATGTGTGGGCTGGTTTTGGACGCTGGCGCATTCTTCATCTTCGTCCTTATGATCATTTCTGGATACTTGGCCATGACGCTCTTCTTCCGCACCGTGGGCTGCCTTTGTCCGGACTTCGATTATGCGATGAAATTCGCTGCAGTTATCATAACGCTGTTTGTTCTGACGAGTGGTTATCTGATCCAGTGGCAATCGGAGCAAGTATGGCTAAGGTGGATTTTCTACATCAACGCGCTGGGTCTTGGCTTCTCCGCCCTGATGATGAATGAATTCGGCAAAATCGATCTGACCTGCAAAGACGCTTCTCTGATTCCATTTGGTGAAGGGTACGGTGACATCAACCACCAAGTCTGCACGCTGCCTGGCAGCACAGCCGGCAATCCGCAAGTTTCAGGCTCGTCCTACATTGAGCAAGGGTTCACCTACAACCCGAGCGATTTGTGGCGCAATTGGGGCATCATCGTTGTCTTGATCGTCGGCTTCTTGGCCACAAACACCTTCCTTGGCGAATATGTCAAATGGGGCGCCGGTGGAAAGACAATCACCTTCTTTGCGAAGGAAGACAAGGAACGCAAAGAGCTGAATGCTGCTCTCCACGCGAAGAAAGAGAACCGCGCAAACAAGGAAGCGGACGAAGGCTCCGGCCTGAACATCGAGTCGAAAGCCGTCTTGACGTGGGAGAACCTCTGTTACGATGTTCCCGTCCCTGGTGGCCAGCTGCGTTTGTTGAAGGATGTCTTCGGCTTCGTCAAGCCAGGACAGCTCACTGCGCTCATGGGCGCAAGTGGAGCCGGTAAGACCACACTGCTGGACGTTCTGGCCTCGAGGAAGAACCTGGGAGTCATCTCCGGCGACAAACTCATCGATGGCATGCCTCCAGGCACGGACTTCCAGCGCGGTACCAGTTATGCTGAACAGCTCGATGTGCACGAGGGTACACAAACCGTTCGCGAAGCCCTTCGATTCTCCGCCGATCTCAGGCAGCCGTACGAAACCCCTCAATCCGAGAAGTACGCTTATGTCGAAGAGATTATTGCACTTCTCGAGATGGAGGACATCGCAGACGCAATTATCGGCGACCCCGAAGCTGGACTGGCAGTCGAGCAGCGCAAACGTGTAACAATCGGTGTCGAACTGGCGGCCAAGCCAGAACTCCTTCTCTTCCTCGATGAGCCAACCTCTGGTCTTGACAGTCAGAGTGCTTTCAACATTGTTCGTTTCCTCCGCAAGCTTGCAGCTGCCGGCCAAGCTATTCTCTGTACCATTCACCAACCTAACGCCTCTCTGTTCGAGAACTTCGACCGATTGCTGCTACTGCAGAAGGGCGGGGAGACCGTCTACTTTGGCGATATTGGCAAAGATGCTCATGTTCTGATCGATTATTTCCGTCAACACGGCGCTGAATGTCCCTCGGATGCCAATCCTGCGGAATGGATGCTCGACGCAATCGGTGCCGGTATCGCTCCTCGTATTGGTGATAAAGACTGGGGTGAAATCTGGCGTGATTCGGACGAGCTGTCGGATGTCAAGGACGAAATTGTTCGTATCAAAGCCGATCGATCCCGCGAAGTCAGCGCTGCTCCGAAGAAAGAAGCCAAAGAATTCGCAACGCCGCTCTGGCACCAGATCAAGGTTGTCAACAAAAGACAGCACAAGGCATTCTGGCGCTCACCAAACTATGGCTTCACCAGATTCTTCAACCACGTTGCTATCGCACTGCTCACCGGTTTGATGTTCTTGCAGCTCGACGACTCTCGGTCTTCACTGCAGTACCGCATCTTCGTCATCTTCCAGGTCACCGTTTTGCCTGCTTTGATTTTGGCTCAAGTCGAGCCCAAGTATGACTTATCAAGACTCGTTTACTACCGTGAGGCTGCTGCAAAGACTTATAAGCAGTTGCCTTTTGCTTTGTCGATGGTGCTAGCTGAGATGCCATACTCACTCTTGTGTGCAGTGGGTTTCTTTGTGCCCATCTACTACGCTACCGGGTTCAATTCGGCTTCATCTCGTGCTGGCTACACGTTCTTCATGATCTTGGTGACTGAGATTTTCTCGGTCACTTTGGCTCAGATGGTGTCGGCTCTGACCCCTAGCACTTTCATTGCAATGTTGCTCAATCCGCCGCTCATCATTATTTTCGCGCTCTTCTGCGGTGTAGCTGTGAGTGATCAACGGATAATTCCCCAGCAAGACACAAAATTGACATCACAATAGATCCCGAAACCCAATATCCCCAAATTCTGGAGAGTCTGGCTATACGAACTCGACCCGTAAGTCCCCGTCTAAACTCCCCATCCCTCCACCTCCACGCCTCTCCACACTCCCGATGAACTGACCACCTCTGCCCTAGCTTCACGAGACTGATCAGCGGCCTTGTTTCAACCGAGTTGCACGGCCAGCCAGTCCAATGCACCACAGCGGAGCTGAACCTCTTCTCAGCGCCTGAAGGCCAGACTTGCGGCGAGTACATGCAGTCTTTCTTCGCCAACAACGGCGCTGGCTACATCACCGACAACTCCACTTCAGACTGCTCGTACTGCGCGTACAGTGTTGGAGATCAATTCTATGAGCCTCTGTCGATTTCTTTCGATACGAGGTGGCGCGATCTGGGCATTTTGATCGCTTTCTGTGGAAGCAATTTGATTTTGTTGTTTATTGGCAGTAGGTATTTGAACTTCAACAGGCGGTAGATTGCAGGTTAGCTGCGAGGACGCCTTGGCTGCTTGACTGATGGGCGATAGTCTAACGGTCCCGGATACTATGTCCGAACACACCGGACAGAACCGGGTTCGATAGATACCACCCTTGAATGTGACTACCACATGTTTTTAGACTTGATAGAGGGTGTAATCTATACTTTACTTTCAGCCTGAAAAGCACACGCTCGACAGGGACCAGTAATTGGGTTTCAACGTTGCCCCAGGAGCGCATCGAGCGTACCTTCATTTTCCAAGGTCAAACGAGGAAGGCAATCCGTAGTATGAGAAGTGGAGACTTAGATGTCATTGTTGTCACGCGGCAATCAGGCAGGGTCGCGTCACCGTTTCATCGGTCTTTGGGGAATTTCGGCAAATGCGCTTTAGCAGCAGACATTCGATCAGACTCGAAATCACTACCTTCTTTCAACTATCATCTACTTCAACAGCGATGTAGTCTTACCTGTACCGACAGCAATTTGAAAACGTGCAAATCGTCAGTGGCGTCTAGCGTGAAGTCTGCGATCCGAAACCCTTGTCGATTGAAAGAACAAGCATCTCGTTAACAAACCATGGCAGCGGTTAAAACAGAGCCGCTCACGTCGGGGGCGCAAACGATCGCCGCTCCACATCATCCGAGATCCACCATCCACCTTTCTCGAATTTATCCGTCCAATCGTCTTGGTCTGTTCGCCACAGCCCCCCAGCTGGGGACTCCACGCGGCTCTGCGGAGGCTCGTCGGTTGGCGTCGTTCGGGACCGTCCGCTGGACATCTACGATGTGAGAGGTGGTGAAAGGTGGGTTTACGTTCACGTAGTCGAAGCGAGACGCTTGTGCTCGCTTCCCGTTCATGGCAAGCTCGGCTCCGAAGCATGGCGTGGCATTGCGATATCGATCATCACTAACTTGCGTAGGGCTGAGGTGGTCTTCTTAAATACGTTGCGATTCCATCTGTGCTTCCGACACAGTCTTTGTTACTTTTTCTTCGATTAGGCTACAAGCTCTTGAGAGGTGTTGTGACTTCCTATCTTACAACCGCCTTCTGCGGTCCGGTATCGATCTTCCACCAAAACATACACACCGACGCGGTAGCGTCACTTCATAAATCATGTACAAGTTCAGCAACATCTACGTCCTCGCCGCCTTCGGCACGATCGGAGGAGCTCTCTTCGGATTCGACGTCAGTTCCATGTCAGCATGGATTGATCAACGCCAATACCTGGATTACTTCAATAGCCCCAACGCCAATCTCCAAGGAATCATCACCGCCTCAATGTCTGCAGGTTCATTCGTCGGAGCTCTCTGTGCCGGTTTCATCGCGGACAGGTACGGTCGCCGCCCCGCTTTGATGGTCGCTTCCATCATCTGGATTATCGGCGCCGCGATCCAATGCAGCTCACAGAATGTTGGCCATCTTATGGCCGGTCGCATAGTGAGCGGGCTGTCCGTTGGTATCACTTCTTCTCAGGTCTGCGTTTATCTGGCTGAACTGGCACCTGGCAAGATTCGTGGCCGTATCGTTGGAATTCAGCAATGGGCCATTGAGTGGGGCATTCTGATCATGTTCCTCATTGCCTGGGGCTGCACCAGCGTTTCTGGACCGGCTGCTTTCCGAATTGCATGGGGCGTACAGGCTATTCCTGGCTTGGTTCTCTTCGTCGCCTTGATTTTCTTCCCGGAGTCTCCGCGTTGGCTTGGTGGACAGGAACGTTGGGAAGAGTGTCTCCAGGTCCTCGCTTCGATCCATGCTGGTGGAAACACCAATGACCCTTTGGTTCAAGCTGAGTTTCTTGAGGTGCAGGAGGCAGCCCGCATTGCTCAGGCTGCTAAGGGTGTCAGCTTTTTCGACCTCTTTGGTCCCAAGATGTGGAAGCGCACTATGTGTGGTACAACAGTCCAGATGTGGCAACAACTCGTTGGCGGAAACGTCATGATGTACTACGTTGTTTACGTCTTCTCCATGGCTGGCTTGGTGAGTGTAAACCCAACTTCAATTGCTGAATGGAAAAGCTGACCTCTTCACTCTACCAGTCCGGAAACACCAACCTGTATTCGTCCGCCATCCAATATGTTATCTTTCTGGTGACGACTGCCTTGATTCTGCCATTCATCGATCGTATCGGACGCCGCACACTTCTCTTAGTTGGCGCTGTTTCGAGCATGATTCTGCACTACAGCATCGCTGCTATCATGGCTACGGAGGGCTATGGTGTTGACGATATCGACGGAAACGAAAATCTGAAATGGAAGATCGAGGGTGCAGCAGGCAAGGCTGTCATTGCTCTGTCTTACATCTTTGTCGGTGTCTATGGCGCTACCTGGGTATGCTCTAAACAAAATCACCCCCCTCCAGAAAAAAAAACGAATACTGATATCTTTTCTTAGGCACCTGTTGGATGGGTATATTGCTCTGAGGTCTTCCCTCTTCGCTATAGGGCTAAGGGAACTGGGCTAAGCGCAGCCACCAATTGGATTTTTAACTGCATGTATAACCATAATATAGACCACAGGGGTATTGTGCTAACTCACAAACAGTTGCGTTGGCATATTTCGTCGCTCCGGCGTTCACCAACATTCAGTGGAAAACTTGTAAGAAACCCACTCCGCACTAGCTTAGACTGCTTCGGACAAGAGCTAATTATATCTCTAGACATCATCTTTGGCGTCCTGTGCACGGCAATGACGGTCCACATCTTCTTCATGTACCCCGAAACCGCCGGACGCACCCTCGAGGAAATCGACTACATCTTCGAATGCGACCTGCCGGCTTGGAGGACAAGCCAAGCTAAGAGCAAGTTCGCAGAGGACGTTGAGGCCGTACAGAGGGCTCAGAGCGTTGATGCTAAGAGTTTGGAAGGAGAGCAGGTCATCAAAGACGAGAAGGTTGAGCAGGTCGAAAGGGCTTAGGCACCTCAGAGATTTCATGACATTACTTGAGAAATACAATACAACAATATAGATAGACACGGGATCTATATACAGATGCATTTCCTAGCATTGAAAACCTCCTCACGTTACCTTTATGTTGTGTGAGATATAGCGGGTGATGTGCAAGTCTTGTTGACGCTCGACGCGCGCAAAGCTTTGCCACGGGCCTAAGGCTTCCAGGAGGACTGCGTTGTCAACAACAATAGCTACTACACGTCTCATGCAAATATGTTCGCAGAGCTGACGATAAAGTCGCACAGAATTGTGCATATTAACCATGGTGCAATAACGAGCGGTCGCCTCAGATGATGTCGGATTCCGAAAATTTGACCACCTTACGAACTTGCCTGACTGGAGACCGTGTAAAAGCCATCGCAAGGGATAGAACCTTCTGTTACAGAATTGAAGATCTTGATCTTGAAGCTAAGCATCTTCTGGTTTATTCAAATGCACTCTGGTGGTGCACATCATGTGGTGCGCCCGTGTTTTGCAAAAGCAGAGTGGCGTAGCAGACAAGACGTTGAAAACCGGAACGGTTGCATACTCGATGTTAATCGATATACTTGGCGAACAAGGCACAACCAGTCCTTTCGTGACATTCTCGCGCCTCTGCGCGTGTGCCAACGCATCGCCGGCAGATTCGGGCGTCACCTGTAACGACATTGTGCATGGAGATGGCTGGCGCCTGTCTAAACGGGGGCAAAGTTCAACACGAACTTCAGCCCGTCGGAGCCCGTGCACTCGTGACAATGCAGCTCACCACACGCGTGCGTGGGAGGGGTTGTCTCGCCCGCCCATTTCACTGACTATACTCGTCGTCCGCCCATCCACGTTCTCCAGCAACATTCACTCACTCCTCCACACTCTTTCAAATCGTGCCACGCCCCAAACGACCCCATTGCCCGCCGTAGTCATCCTGCCAAACGCTTTGTTTACCGCCAAAACACGCTAAGTCTAGCCACGTTGAAGGTGCTGGAACACCGCTCGTGAGCGAGGTGCAAGTGTCAGAGAACGTGTAGAGAACGCCAGAAGTCGCAATGGCTGCTACCGTGCCCATGGCGAGATTGCCTTTTGGCGAGCTGAGCAGCTCTCGCGTCCAGCAACTCTCCTCGGCGAAGAATCGCCAGAATGGTAGGTCTCTAATAGTGAGGACCAATGCAACATGTAAATCATATACTAACATGCACGACTTCAGGATTCCTTGCAAAAAGCTCCCCTCTCAGTGGCAAGCCGTTGACGCCTTCCATGTCTCCTGCTAAGATAACTGGCAAACGCTCGGCTTCCGCATACGAGGATGCAGACTCTGAAAACACAGACCCTCTACTCTTTTCGCCTTCAAAAAAGAGCAAGAGCGACGCCTGCGACAAGCCGTTCACCTTCTCCGTGGTTCCCGTCAAGCCCATGCCGCCGCCGCCTGCACGCACGCCGGCCCGGGCCAACATCTCATCTCCGCGCGCCCCCCTCACAGCACCAGCGGGACGCTCTCCTCCTCGAAAGAACGCCGGCATTACAAAGAACCGACGTGGCTCGGCACCTTTCACGAGAGTGGACCCGCCTTTCATGTCTCGTGGATCCTCGTCGCTGCCCTTCAGCCTCGACGCCGCTATCAGCGGTAGCATGTCCGTAGCGAGCACCCCGACTAAAGTCAGGTCTGCTGGAGCGACAATCCAGGAAAGCATGCCCGCGAGCTGGGAATTTGAGATCTACGAAGACACGCCTGAGGAAGAAGCCGCCAATCTCATGGAGCACAGTACCCAGATCCTCGACTTGAGCTCGGACGACGAGACCACCAAGGCCAAGCGTGACTACCGAGGCAAGGAGAACGAGGCACCAGAGGGCTACGACCAACCAACCGCATCTCGTCCACCTGTCACCGCCACTCAGCCCAAGCTTCCTGCCCCACAGCGTGTCAAGAACACAGAAATCATCAGACGCAAGACCACCGAGATGGACGATGGCGAACGTTCTCCACTTTCCGATCTGGAGACTGATGACTTCGTCCCGGAAGGCCTCGCGAAAGACGCACATGTTCTTGTCACTTCATCTCCCGAGAAGACCAAGCTCGATGTCAAGAGCCTGTTCGCTGTTGCTCCTCCCGCCTTCGTTTTTCCTAGTTTGAAGGAAGGAAAGAGCGCATCTAAGCTCGCTATCTCTTCTACCATCATTAACGGAGACAATGCTAATGGTATTGCTGTGTGGGAGGACGAGTGCGAGGTCAAGGATGGCGCTAAGACTGAAGACGTCGCTGAGAGCGGAGAGGAATTGAAGGGCGATGAAGACGCTTCTACTGCTTGTGCTTGAGACGGATCTGCTTAAAAGGGGACGATGTCATGCGCCATGCTGCAATGCTTTGTATGGGAATGAGGTGTTCGGAATAGGAATATGACTTTTGAGTGGCCAACGCAGTCGCTTTAAGACGATACGACACGGACGGTGTTGAATGGGGTTTGGGCTTTTATACCACACGGACTGGGATCAATGGGACGGGCAATGCGTTTTTTCAGAAACATTACATGCGCTTTCATCGCTATAATGCACTCTTTCGCCAAGATGGCTGCTATATTATTTCTATTTCTTCCATTGCTCGTGCGTTCCAACTTAGCGCCGTGTGTTATTGACCAGGATAATAATAGCTACAACCACGATATCCACACCCCACCATTATGTCGCCACTCACAGCCTCCTCAAGCACTGTCTGCAGCACGAACAAGCAATCTGAACTCCTATCAAGGTGTATCAAGACGTATCATCAAGTTCGCGCTCTGAAACCCGATCAATCGCAACGCCGTGTGACCAGAAAGCGTTCGCACGGCCCGAGACACCGCAGGCGATCCCAGCCCAGCTCCCGCCACCTACGACGACCAGCTACTTTTCGCGAGAACCCGCAGTTGCTAATGGCCCTGCATTCGTCACAATCCTTGCGTCGCTCGACTGCATGCTGCACATCATCGCAGCAAACCCCATCCTCAATCCAGAAAAAAGGAAAAGAACCATGAATAATTCACCATTCAACGCCCATCAAAAGACGACAACCGTGCACTTCGCCGTCTAAAACCACCCGGCTGTCGTCCGAAGAGTTAAAATCCCGCCTATTAATCCGGAAAGCAAATGCGAAGCGACTGTTATACATATGCAGACTTGAACAACGGACCCATAAGAAACCTCCTAGCAGCCACAATGGACGCTGAACAACGCTGGCCGCGCGGTTTGCTCCGCGACCTCGATAGCCTATCAGTCGACCGCCACGATGCTGGCGGTGGTCGACGCTCCTACTCGCGCCCACGCGTGTACAGGCGTCAAGCGCCACAACACGGCAACAGAGCAACGAACGGCGCGCACCGCAAACACAACGACTCCCATCACGCTCACGAACGCCACAACCTCCCTCCAAACCACAACACCGCTGCGCACGAAGAAGTCTTCGTGACGAAGAAATCCCTCATCCTCTGCTTCGACGGCACGGGGAATAAATTCCAGGGCTCGGCGGGCGACAGCAACATCCTCAAAATCTACAGCATGCTGGATAAGGAGGATCCGCACGTTTTCCGCTACTACCAGCCGGGTATCGGGACTTACGTCGAGTCTAGCTCGTTGTCGAAGAAGTCGCGCATCGGTCGGATCAAGTCTTGGTATAAGAAGGCGAAGGATCAGGCGGTTGGGACGAGTTTTGGAGAGCATGTTATGGCTGGGTATAAATTTCTGATGAGGTATTATAGTGCTGGGGACGATATTTACTTTTTTGGGTGGGTTTTTTTCTTATCTGGTGGATGGATGCTTGTGGTAATATCTGCTAATGCGGTCCCAGTATGTGCTGTATCGTCCACCGGGACGCTGTCGATCCAATCTTCACTCCAAAGTTTCGAGGTCATTCCGTCTTCATCGAATTACGGAATCGCTGACAAGCATTTACAGGGTTCAGCCGAGGAGCGTATACCGCGCGTTTCCTTGCTCAAATGGTGAGTTGATTTATCTTCTTTCAACCAGACCTCTGCTGACAACAGAATAGCTCGACTACATTGGCTTGCTTAGCACAGGCAACGAAGAAATGCTACGCTTCGCCTGGAAGACCTTCTCTCGCTGGCAAATGCGAACGGAAAGCTCGGAGAAGGAGAAGAAAGCCAAACACGAGACGTTCAAATACATGGAACGCTTCCGAGAAACCTTCTCGCGACCCATTGATTCGATCCGCTTCGTCGGCCTCTTCGACTGCGTCAATTCAGTGCCCCAGTTCGAGGCCGCTTGGATGAAACGATCACGTTTCCCGTACACCGCGACGATGTCCGCCGACGTGATTCGGCATGCAGTCGCTATTGACGAGCGCAGGGCAAAATTCAGGCAGGATCTCGTCTCTGGTGCGCCTCCCAAGAATCCTAGACACAGGCATCTGGATGAGTACATGCAATGGCTTCACCTCAGCAAGATCCGGGACAAAGTCGAGGGAGAAGACGAGAAAGACCCGCCTCAGCGCCCGAGCGCACAACGCCACGATTCATCGCAAGCGCGCTTCCGGCCCAAAAAACCGCACCATCATCGACACGCTCGAGCGGGAAGCTCAGCAGGCTCCCGCTCTTCCATGGAATCTGCAGCGCCGAACCGTGGACGCCAGGACGGCTATGAAAAACACCCTTTCCGCCAAGACGACGAACAAGACATCTCCGAAGTCTGGTTCGCAGGCGAGCACGCGGATATCGGAGGCGGCTGGTGGCTTCTCGACGACGAAATTCGACCAGCCAGCGACTTGCCACTTATTTGGATGTTACGCGAAGCACAGCGAGCAGGCATGCCGCTCGACGAAGCAAAGCTGGCCAAAGCGCAATACCATGCTGGCGAGATGGGGTTGACAAGCGACGAGTCATACCGCACGGATGGCAAAGGCGCAGGCCTGGACGGGACAGTGTCAATGTCGGACATCGAGCACCTAGCAACGCAAACGCGCCTGCACGATTCGCTGACTTTCAGCGGCGGCCTGCCCTGGACTTCCGTCATTCCATGGCTGATCATGGAGCACCTGCCGTTCAGACGCATGGATTTGCAGAGTGATGGGACTTGGAAGCCGATCTCATGGCCGTTGCCGAGAGGTGAGACGAGAGATATGCCTGATGATGCGCAGGTTCATAGCTCGGTGATTCAGCGCATGAAAGCAGATCCGAAGTATCGGCCTGGAAATCTGATTATAGGTGGTGGTGGACGTGGTGTTCGGTTCGCGCCGGAGAGTGCGGGTATTGGGAAATGGCGTGTGGTGAGGGAGAGAGGGGATCCTATTGGTGAGGCGGTGGTGAGGGTTGTGAGGAAGACGACTGGGTTGGAGTTTTGATGAGCAGATTTGCTCCGTAGAATGAATAGATTGTGGGACAACTAAACGTCAAAACAAACCGAGCCAGTGCGCATAACTCCAACCATGAACTAAAACCTGACTACATCTCTAAAAGAGGACTGGGAAGTTCGGCGAATGGTGTTGCTCTGTCCCCATGAAACTCAAGGCAAATTTTAATCTGAAGGAAGAGGGATTCCCCTGAGCACATATCACTGCGAAAAGAAACCAGTGGCTCCTAAATCTTTGCTTTCACCACTACCATCTACTGTAAGCACAAGATCACATGAACGCACCTGGGAAAGCGCGAGTTCGGGGATGTAGTGTCTCCAGTGATTGAAGGGGTGTAAGCCTTGCTTGTATCTTTTATTCTGTTCACAACATGTGTCCTACCCGTCTACGAAGAACGATTTCCAACGTAGGTTGACCGTTGAGGGCGCAAAGGCTCGATTTTGTGACGATGCTCTCATCGGCGAAGTCTCCAGTATAAGCCGGGGGCGGATGGCCACACCAGAATGATATCATGGTAAGCGTGAGCGGTGAAGCATCGTTGTAGCGTCCAAAGGTACATGATCTAGGTAGATCATGTTTATTCAATGTATCACGTGATTGACCATCGTCGGAATATTATCGGTGCGAGCTTCAGCCGGAGGTCGGGTGTTCAATTCTGGGAAATCCCAAACTTGGAGGGGGATGTTGTGAGATCGTACTATGTGGTCAACTCCAACTCACTCCCACTGATATCTGACATGTTCTATATCATAGAAAATTAGCCAAAAAAAAAAAACTTTGTAGCTCACTTTGGTTACATGTGTCATCCTTAGTGCAGGGGCCATGCTAATCTTCTCTGTATTGTTCTGCGAGAATGGGTTAGCGTGGAGTTCAACTTCAAGCGCGCTGCCACTGGGCTAACTTACTCAAATTGACCAAATGTCCCGAAGGACACCTGGTCCAGCGCGACGTGCTTTATATACATTGCGCTTGGTTGCATTCTACGGTCGCACTTGCCAAATTCGATCTCGTCGTTGACTGCGAATGCTGTTTTTGCACGCGCATGCTTTACCAGTGAATACTGGTGATGTCCGATTTCTGTTCCATGCTCTTGTAGCCTCTCGGCTCATTGGCGCATGAGAACTGCAATGCTACAGTCTCCTATGCGACTGCGACGGTGAATGCGACGTGCGGCATTCGCACACACAGCATCGTCTTGTGAAGTAGGGGGGAGAAAAGACAGAATCCGAGCATGTCGATACTTCTCAGAACACTTGAGTTCTTGCGCAAAATTGCAGGACATGAAAGCCATGCGACTTCGTCATGCCTGCACTTCTTTGTACGTCTCACACATGATGTAAAAGGACGAGAAATTCGCAAGGAGGGGAACAATATTGGAGGGGCATTGGGGAATGGTTGAGTGGGGGTGGGCGATTTTCGATTGTGGGTCTCATGGCCTACTTTACCCGAAGGTACCTCTATACTTTCTGAGCCTATGGAACTACTCCTACAGCATTACGATGACTATTTTCCATGGTCATGGTGCATTTGTTGTTATTATAAATATAACCTGCTAATAATCTTGTTGCGATGAATCAAAGATGACAAAGAAAATGATTGCATAATCAAGCCGGCACCAATACCACTCAGCCCCTAGCCGTAGGGTTCCAAGAAGAATACTTGACCAGCTCTCTCGCATGCCCGTACAACCCCATGACGCTCTGCAAGATGAGATACGGCACATATAGCACCGCAAACCAAAGCATGTCCCTCTTCCTTGTGAACTCGCTCCTCACTCGGTTGCAAAAGTAGATGGTTACTACCAACGCTCCCAGAGTCGTGAAGAGAAACCACTCCGCCATCGGGTATTGGAAAAATACGAGGTCCGCGAGCTCGGCGCCGTCGTGAGGAAAGTTGGTGATAAGGAACGACAGTAGAAGGCAGGTGTGTTGCGATACGAGGTAAAAGCTCAGCTCACGCGTGATGAGGAGAGAGAAGACGCCTGTTCGCTCGGTGGCACTGCGTTTTCCATTAGGCGGGTTGGTCCAGAGGAGTGGGAGGTGGCGGATGGAGGCTTGGGTCCAGCCTGTGAGTGTCGTCAGCGATGGACAGGAAGTAACGACAGGTTGCGGCAACAACTTACCCTGCGTCCAGCGCATTCTCTGTTTCCAGAAAGCCGCGAGCGTGTTCGGTGCCATCTCATATGAGATAACATTCATATCGTGTACGGCGTTTCTACCACTGCCATACGCTCGCAGAGCAGAGTCAATGTCCTCAGTAAGCATATCCCCATCCATCTTCAAGTCGCGGATGACATCCGATCGCCACCATCCATTGCTGCCACAGAACAAGCCGAAGTCGAACATGCGGCTGCGACCAGGGTGAGCAATGGCGTAGATTTTGTCAAACTCGACGGCGATAAGACGAGCGAGGAATGACTCGTTGGTGTTGTAGACGACACATCGGCCTTGCACGATATCTGGCTTGTCTTTAAGGAAGCGCTCCGCTGCCCAGCGGATGTTGTGAGGGTGAGGACAGTGATCGGTGTCGAAGATGCCGGTGTAGTCTGTTTCGTGGGCGTTGGTGGAAAAGAAGTAATTAAGATTATCGGCTTTGGAAGTCGAGTTTGGGACTTTGATGACGGTGAGCTGGTCGTATTCAGCCGCTAGGTCGTGAAGTCGAGTTTCGGTCGGTTCGATGGGCTTAGGAGTGTTGTAAATGAGAGCTGACGGAAAACATTAGATCGGTTTGAGTGATTCTGTTCGAAGCGACTTACTGATTCTAAGTTTATCCTTAGGGTATACCAACTCTTCGAGAGCGTACATAATCTGGCCAACGACAATATCTTTCTCATTGGGTAGATATGCTACCATGACCATGTTCATGGTTGGCAGAGCGTCCTCCGCGATCGTTGGAAAATTGCTTTGTTGTGCCTTGTCAGCGTCAGCCTGTGCCTTTCGGACAGGCGACATTCCCAAGAAGGATTCGATGAGAGCCAGCACGGCGATGTAGAGGTTTGCTATCATGTAGAAGTAGTAAAAGACAGTGATGGCTTGGGTCGAGCACATCACGAAAATTGAGGTGCAAACGATGAAGTAGGAGATGACAAGGCAGCATGGAGTCCAGTCCATGAGCCAGTCTGAGAACGCAAATAATGCATTGTTGACTTTGTTCAAGACCTGCTTGATTGTCGAAGCATCCGGTTTTGTGTGGGTGTAGCTGGTTCTGTTGAACGAAGGAAAACCAATGAAGGAGGCGGGCAAAGGAGTGACCGATGAGACAGTGTGAGCGGCACGAGGGAAGCCGAGTCCGTGAGAAGGCAACATGCTGCCTCAAGGGAATGAGTGTGATGGTAAAGAATGTGATATGGATGAGACTTGATGCATGGATATCTTCAGCCGGAAGTGCGTACTTGCTCACCCCTGATATACTATGGAGCCATTTCCTGTACTGCATACATCGGCCGGCTCGCGTCTATTCTCGTACTGATACGAGCCGCATTGCATACGTAGACTACGGTCATGTTGGCCATAGCAAGTTCATGTTGTGATCGTGAGATCTTCAGCATGCTCCGATGAGGATGAGCGCTGCTGCACGGCTGGCGAAAGCGTAGACGCGTCAATAATTGCTGGAATAGGACTTCGAACATGCCGACTTTAAACCCTGTTCGTGAGGTGCAGTAGATAAGGCGTGAAGAATAACAACAGTACGGTGCCGACGTGGCGGGTTGCATGAGAGTTTTCGTCGGTGAGAAGGCACGCGGCAGGATTCCCATGGTTCTGGGATCTTCGCCGACGGCACATTTGCTCGACTTCACCCGCTGTGAAGAAACCTTGCACCTCAACCCACGTTGTTCCAACGGTACGCGCTGTTTCACAAGCATGCGGACGTGCTTCTGCTGTTTCTATTCGCCTGTCTTGGGCATGCATGTCTCGGAGGTTCAAGAGCAGATGTCGTATCTATTGACACTCAAATCCGCAGCTGTGACAACACCACGGTAGGCTTTATTGAGATGGCCAGCAACCTGATCGCAGCGATGCCGCTGTGCAAATCGCAGGTGCTGCATCATCGGTAGGAGATGGGGCCCTCTGCCTGGATTGCATGCATATACTGCTCTCTGGAAGTTGGGACTCCCAAGGCAGCCATTGCACTTGCACTCACCTCGACCGTTCATTCTTCCTACGCCTCGAAGCAATAATGACATTCAGATCGCTTATAAACCGAGCCAAGTCCACTTTCGCTCCTGCGAGCAGGCAAGCACAAACCACCGACGACAACGAAGACAAGCGACCGTACTTGTATGGCCTCCGAGGGATCCTGGCTCTCTGCAGTGTTCTCACTGTCTTCTTCCGGACCTTTATTCCAGCTCTGGTATGGGAGACTTCGGATGGTCCAAAGTACCAGAATGTCCTCCGTATTGTCTTCTCGCCGATATTCTGGGACGAGCAGCTCATCTGTAGCGCCTTCCTGGTCTTGAGCAGCTACTCTATTGCGTTGCGATTTCTGCACAACCCAATCCCATCTGCCTTCTCCGGAAGCATTATTCGAAGAGTCTTTCGCATGGTACTCGTCATCGGACCAGCTTGTGGTATCACCTTTGGTATATATGCTGGGATCGGGACAGAAGACATGAAGCACTTCCAAACCATTCTTCCAAACCCCCACATCACCGCCCCAGATGTTCCAGCAAGTGCACTCATCGGTCTGAACGCTATTTTCAACATCTTCTGGGCTGTCCGCGATTACTACGTCCTAGCTGCGAATACATTCTGGCCTACTCACACGCTGTGGAATCTCAGTCTGATCTTCAATCAGTCCTGGACGACGTACTTTCTTATGGTCATATTGCCTTACTGTCGACCGACTTGGCACTCTGGCGCTTTGACACTATTTGCCATTGGCTCCTTTTGGGCATGCTCATGGGGATGGTATAATGCAGCGGCACTCCTCTTAGCAGACTACACCGTGGTTCCTGAACTGCGATCTCGACTTGAAGATGGCATGACAATCCGCAAGCACTTGGTATGGAAAGTCCCATACGTCCTGGTAGCTGCAATCATGATAATTTCTGGCTTTGCGATCAAGTTCGCTTGGACGGTGTTACCGCGATACTACGATGAGGAACTCATTCTCCGGCCGTTTTTGCACTTGTCTGAGAAAACAACCATAGGAGACTACGCAGCATCGGACCCATATCCTCGTCTGGACAACTTTCTGGTAATCTTCGGTGTTCTGCTTCTGACTGAGAGGAGCGTGCCTGTCAAGCGTTGCCTTTCGTGCAAGCCATTCGTGCTTATCGGCAAGAGATCATTGAGTAGGACCAAAAGTCTCAACAAGACTCGCACACATTGCTGACATCCATGTAGGCATCTTCGTCGCGCACAGTATTGTGTTCTGGACTGTGGGCATCAAGCTGTATTTTCATCTGCATGAGCAGATTGGTGTGGATCCGCCACTGGCCAAATTTGCCGTTTTTGCTGTAGGCACTGTGACCACTGCGACTTGCGCTGAGATCTACTACCGTACGATCGACTTTCCCAGCCAGCAGGCAGCTAAAGGGCTTTTTGCGTGGCTCCTTCGTTAGCTAGTCAGACTGTTCAATTGCTAAGAATCCATATGACATAGCGGCTGAGCTATAGTGCCAAAACTTCCTCAAGCTTCAACCTCCCATCTGTAGCGACGGTTACACAACCAAGCGGCTGGTAGTGGATACTTTGTCGGGCTCTCAGCCGCATGGCAAATCGCGCATGAAAGCCACGCAGCTTTATCGTAGCCGTTACCGTGGCTCGCAAGCAACCTTGACGAGCCCAGCATCGGATCTGCAGCCGCTTGCCACGCGGAGAAGGATCTCTAGCGCATGTTCCAGTCTGAGACAGATATCGACATGCGTTCTTCACGGCCACGTATGTTCCCGGAAATAAACTACATCACAATAGACTTATCTGCGTACCAGCCCGGCGGTATGCGGCTTGCTTGATACACTCTCGTACCTTTTCCGACAGTGTCGGGATCGACTGGTATGATCTTCATTGACTCAGCTGGTTGTCATGCAGCAGTCGCTATTCTTCGCCGTCTTCAGCATGGCTGGCGCATGTTTGCCTTCGCCCATTCTGCCGTGTCTTGTAAGGGCTCTGTTTGATCGCGATCGAATCGTGCCGCACATTCGCAGAGGCTGGAGGTTGCACTTCCGTCGTGGTTTGTTGGGTCACCCTGCATGATGACGGCCTTTGGAGGCATAGACGCATGGTTGGAGTTCTGTGCGAGGATCTGTTAAGTACCCTTTTGTTCCTTCCCGTACTATTGTCGAGATAATTATCTTTCCAGGCTTACTGTCTGCCATGTTCTCTTTAATTTTTGCTGCTGTTTTCGCGGTTTTGCCCGTGACGATTGCTCGAGAGGTTTCCGAATGCTCTTGCGGATTTCAAGATGAAAGCACATCCTCGGTCTATACGGACAGCCTGGTGGTGTATTTCAACGAAACCGATTTCATCGACCCTGCCATTCTCGAAGTCCAGCAGTTCGCTCACAAGAAAGAGCACGGATGGAACTCTCGATTCAAAATCGGCGCCACGCCCGCAAACGTGAGGCTCGCCAACGTCACAGATGATGGCTCCCAAGTTCAGGCGCTTGAGATGCTGCTCGATCCGCCCGATCAAGATCACCTCGTCAATGGTGGGAGCCTCCAGAGTGCCAGGAGAGACATCCAGTACGGCCTGTTTGAGGCCGCATTGAGACCTGCCAACAATTGGAGCGTTGGCAGCACCTTGTCATTCGGTGTGAACTACAATCGCTCCAATGGCGCCCAGTTCGACTTCATGAATAACGGTGGCTCGGAGACTGCCCAAGTAACCAATTTGATCAACGGCGAGTGGCCAGCGGCGGAGCTGGTGACGAACTTGACCATCATGCAGAACGCTGGTCTGCGGCCGTGGAGATCGTTCAATGATGTACTACTCTCTTGGAACGAAAGTGCTGTTGTATTCAATGTCGCGGGCAATCTCACACGCATTGCGACAAGGAAAGAGCGCAGTGTGCCTACGGCCGGGCAGTCTTTGAAGATTGGCACATGGAGTATTGGGGATAAGACTTACGGAATGGGCCCTCCGATACACAATACTACTCGGAGCTACGTTCTTTGGGTTCGGGCTTTTTTCAACTCGACCGAGATGACCAAGCCTCAGCATGCTTCGTTTGATGAGAGATGCATAGCAGCCGAGCGTTGCTCAACAAGGGACAACAGTCTCCGCGGGTACACCGCATATGCACCTTCATCTCAGCGCAAGTGGAAGGAGCCACCAACACACCAAGGCATCCGAAAGCTGGCTGGCATCGTTGCAGCATGTTGCAGCTCATTTGGCGTCTTCACTCTCTTCAACGTCTTCTTGCGACGAGCGCCTTGGAGGAAATTGTGGCCGAAGAAGACCCAAGTGGCTGAAATCCAGGATTCACGGTCCTTTGACACAGACAGTTGTAAGAATTCCAAGTCTGGATCGACTTCGGAGACATCATCAAATGTGACCGCTGGTACTGAAACTCCTCTTCCCGCGTACAGAGCCTACACACCGAGATCTGGCTCCCACACGCCTGCACCCTCGTACCATACCAAAGCTATCACACCCTCTCTCCGACATGCTGGTAGTCTAGCTAGTCTGGCAGTTGAAGACTCAGCACAACAGGGCCTCACGCCTGGTGGGTCTCAGACAGATCTCCATCGCGTCCTGTCATGGTCTCAGAAAGACACCAACAGCAAATTACAAAAAGCATTGAACAGGATCTCTGAGATGTCGAATTTCGAGAAGAGCGTCACTGAAGACTTGAAATCGATACCCACCCTCGAGGGTACCCTCGAGGATAGAGACGAGATCACACCAGTCCACGCTCCGGCCGAGAAGATACCCAAGGAAGATAAAGTCCTACCGGCAGAGGGTATTGTGGTGACTGAGAAGGGGAAAGAGGCTGTGTCCTCCATTAAACCGATCGGTGATGAGATTAAGCCGATGGCTCAAGTCAGCACCTCGCCAGCAAAGCCACAGGCACCGCCGACTAAGCGAGTCGACTACCTTGCTGGGCTGACGTCCGTAGCCTGTATTGCTGTTACCATACACCACTTCGGCCAAACATTCTGGTAAGTCTGGGAACAATGAATACACAACGCTAATGCTGACCCATATCGCAGGCCCTTTGTGATCGAGGGACACGGCCCAACAGCTCACTACCCAAAAGTTGAGGAATGGATTCACTTCTTTGTTGGTAACATCATCCTTACCAATTTGTGGATCGGGCCCTTCTTTTTGACAGCCACACGATTCTTGTCAACCAACTACCTCAAGCACGGCAACTTGGAAGACATCGCAAAGAAAGAGCTTCGTCGTGCGCCACGCCTATTTGTGCCGATCATCATCGTCTCACTGCTCCAGTATTTCCTGATAAGCATGGGACTCACCGCTAGCTTACAGTGGCTGCCCTCGGTCACTTTCTCGACTTGGCCGTTTGTGCAGCCGCAGTCCAATTTTGCCGAGTAAGCATATCCCTGTGATTGAATCAACCTTGAGACATCATGCTTGTGAGCGCGTGGGGAGTAGGAACAATATGGCCAACAGAGAACTCAGCTGACCATGAAATTTTTCAGCTGGATGAACAATATGGTTGAGCTCGCCTATCAAATACCGAATGCACAGCCGGAGGTGGTCAGTCACTTCTGTATCGGAGTACTGTGGACTGTCCCGGTTCAGCTGCAGTTCACCTATGTCGTCCTGGCTGCAACTGTTGTCATCCGCGATATTCGGAACCCATGGAAACGCTTTGGGATCTACACGACAGTGATACTGGCAGGATGGTATGCAAAGGTAAGCAGTGCAGCATCTTCCGTTTCTCTTATAAGCAAAGGCTCACCTCTACCATTTAGAGCTGGTCTGCTTGCCATTGGGCAGGCCTCGCTTTGAGTGACTTTGAAGCAACCTATCACTGGCGAAAGCGTCTACAATCCCGCCCTCTCGCTCGATACACCATTCTGGCCGGCGCCTTTGCTTGTACGTTGGGCGCCACCCTCTTCGGGGCATTCAATCAAACCTACTCCGTGACAACGGCCGAAAACAGCATCCACCCATCTTCATCCACTGGAGAACCCCTAGCATACAACAAACCAGTCTATCCCGGCTACCAAGAACCCACGCTTGCAATCCTCCTCTTCTCCATTGGCCTGCAAGTCGTAGTCGAACACTCGACATGGTTCCAAGCCTTCCTCTCCCTGAAGGCCTTCGTCTTCATCAACCCGATGACCTTCTGCATTTACCTTACCCACGGCTTCGTGATGTGGACTTGGGGTGCGTGGATTTCTGTGCTATGCAACGATGCAGGTATGCCGTACTGGGGCAATTTGCTAGTGACGTTCAGCACGACGTACTTCTGGATCTTCGCTCTGGCGTGGATTCTAACGCCGCTGCTGGAGTTTCCGACTCAAGCCATGATGAGGAATATTGACAGATGGACGAAAGAGGAGCCCAAGCCTAAGAGGCCTACGACGGCGCCTTTTTCGAAGGATCTGGTGCTGAATCGAAACGGAGATGGGTTGACACCTGGGCAGGCGTGAGCCTTTTCTTGTTGGTTAAGAGGAATGTTTGATGGATTTGACGGCATTTGCAATTGATCGATATGCCAGGAGAAGATATTTCTTCATACCTTTGACCTGCGACCACAGGTATATTGATAGGGTGCCTTAGGGGCTGATAGAAACCACATTGCATAGCAATATAATGATGTGTTCAGCGGAGACTTCATCGAATTCACTTCGATCTTCTGGTGAGATGGCCGAGCGGTCTAAGGCGCTAGCTTAAGGTGGTATCTTCTGATATTCCTACAATCGCTAGTCCGAAAGGGCGTGGGTTCGAATCCCACTCTCATCAACATTCTTTTTTGCTCTTTTGCTGTTCGTCTGGAAGCGTCTGTGGCATGCCTCTCAACTATCTTAAAAAAAAAGGAATGTCCGGGGTAGCGAAGCGGGAGTCTGACATTGAGAGGCATGCGTATGGCGCTGGGCAAAGAGGTTCGTTTTTTTGTGACCTCCTATGGAGGTAGGTAGGAATAACGCTTTAGGCAATCCGCAGGGCTGACTTCCGTCTAGCAGAACAATTACCTACTGTAGCTGTTAACGTGTTCTCTTTAGTGGAAAACCTCGTGTATAACTCTTGTAGATGAGATAACAAGCCGGATGTGCTGAGGCCGATTATGCTTGCACATGTACAAGTTGTGCTCACTTTGCTGCCTGGTGTAACTCCAAATGGCGCATTGTATTCCCTTTCGAGCCTTGTATGCGATATACGAGCCTCGCTCCACAGCGGTTTCAATTGGCCAAACGGCTGGACGGGTGAAGATCAGTGCCGAAGCGCCGTCCCACATTCACCACAGGAGGGCGTCATCATAGACAGTTGGCGAGGCGAAGGACGGAACACCGCCTTGCGACTGCAACGTTGCCTATGGAGTCCAGTTGTATATATTAATCAGAGCTTGCGGTGGCCGACCATTTCTCATTGCATCTCAACAGCGCCCTACAAACATCCTCACTTAACACTCTGACCATCAGCCCAAAGCTTATTGGCGCGCAGCAGCAAGCTGGCCACGGCGATCACCATGCCTACCTTTATCCAACTCTCCCTCGCATCAGCCATCACATCAGTACTATTACGCGCATATGCGCCTGCATATTCCCTCGGACTGGTATCAACGACAGTGCTCCTCTACTTGACACTTTTCATTGCTCAAATCACCTGGCTTGGGCTCATCTACCCGAAGTTCTTCAGCCCCCTTCGCCACCTACCCACGCCTTCCGACAATGACTTCTTCCTTGGCCAGACAAAAAGCATCTTTCGCGAAGCTGGCGGCAGGCCCATGAGGCGATGGATCGAGACTGTCCCGAATGATGGATTGCTTACCTACTCTGCGTATTTCCGCCAGCGAGTGCTCGTCACTAACCCGAAGACTCTGGCTGAGGTTCTTGTCACGAAGAACTATGAGGTACGTTGCCAATGGGAACCTCCCGTCCAGCGTTCTAGTTGCTAACGCGCAATTCCAGTTCATCAAGCCCGGCCATTTCCGCGAGGGTCTTGCGAGAATCCTAGGCGTTGGCATTCTGCTCGCCGAGGGCGATGAGCACAAGAAACAGAGAAAGGACCTCATGCCTGCATTTGCGTACCGACATGTCAAGGATCTCTATCCTGTCTTCTGGGGCAAGTCTCGAGAGCTGGTTGAGCATCTGAAGAAAGCCTCCAAATCGACTGTACCAACGACTGAAAAGCCCAAAGGCTCTGTGCATGATCCAGAGAAATCCGCCGCTGATGTGAAGAGCCATGCTCCAGGTGTTATTGAGGTCGGCGAATGGAGTTCGCGTGCCACTCTTGATATCATCGGCCAAGCTGGAATGGGAAGAGACTTTCAGGCCTTGGATGATCCTAACAACAAGCTGAACATGCACTATCAGAACGTGTTCAGTCTCGGCCGAGGAAGTGGTAAATTCTGGCAGATCGCAGGCTTCTTTATTCCTTTCTGGATTCTCAAGCGCATTCCTAGGTGAGATTCCCATTGGGTCGAAACCTCATCACACGTATACTGACGAAACACAGCAAACGCAACGCCGAGATTGTTGAAGCTCAGGAATTCATCAAACAGACTTGCAGAGATCTGATCAAGGGAAAACGGGATGTGATGGATGAGAAGAAGGAGACAGGCAAAGACATTATCTCCGTCGCTCTCAATTCTGGCGGATTCACAGACGAGGAACTGGTCAACCAGATGATGACTTTCCTTGTTGCTGGTCATGAGACGACATCCACCGCCTTGATGTAAGTCAACCCTTTTTAGAATCTGGCCATAGGCCATGTATCAGGCACTGGTCCTTCGAGAATAATTTCTCATTGATCCATGGACTATGAACTAACCCAATCGCAGCTGGGGAATCTACCTTCTCTGTAAGAACCCAACCATCCAACAGAAGCTCCGCGCAGAGATCCGCACCAAACTCCCCTCTCTCAAAGAAGACATCACAGCAGCAGACCTCGACAGCTGCCATTACCTTCACGCCGTTAGCGCTGAAATCCTCCGCCTTTGGTCACCCGTAACCCTCACCATGCGCGTGGCAGCCCACGACGCCACGCTTGCCGGCCACTTCATCCCAAAAGACACAACCATCATCCTCGCACCCTGGGCCATCAACACTTCCACCACACTTTGGGGTCCGGATGCACTGGCATTCAAACCTGAGCGCTGGCTAGATGCCGATGGCACAGCGAATAACCGCGGCGGTGCGGATAGCAATTACAGTTTCCTTACTTTCTTGCACGGCCCGAGGAGTTGCATCGGGCAGCGGTTTGCGCAGGCGGAGTTTGCTTGCTTGTTGGCGGCTTGGGTGGGAAGTTTTGAGTCGAAGTTCGAAGAAGGCAGTGTGCTTTCCGAGCCTGGCGAGCCGGAAGTGGCTGGTGGAATCACTTCGAAGCCGAAGGATGGGCTTTGGGTCAAGTTGGATGAGGTGGAGGGATGGTGATGATGCTTTCTCTGTAAGGGTGCTCTGGTGGGGCTCGTGATCTTTCATGTACATCAACTACGCATATCCTCTCAACTTGACATTTCTCAAGCGCATTCGAACGACTTCGGCAGGAGAATGGAAATCATTCGATGGAAACGCAATGAGTTTCGGATGCAAAAGCGTTTGCATAAATGGATATTGTCGCTTTGGAAAGTCAGTATCGACGATTCACCCTCAAATCTGGCTGTCTACTTGTGACGTGATCGTCAAGCGTGATTTTCATTTGTCTGATTCGGCTGATCAAGCATGCAGTGTCTGATATGGGGGATATCTTCTACTTGACACCATTGCACGTGAGACGAAACAATTGCTACATGTCGAGGGCGCGTCAATACACGAACTGCACACACCAACTGCACATTCTCATTTGTCGACAAACATTTCAGCCGTATCGTGTACCTTCTTGCTATACCACAAGCTGTAACAAGTACCGTTTCTGAAGAGCTGAACCACTCAAATCAAGCGAAAGCTTTCTGACTATCGGATTGGATCAAATGCTGAGTCTATTGGCGCATATATCTTTTCAAGGGAACCTTCCCATACCACCACTCATACATCAAATCACAATACAACCCCTTCCTCTTCCCTTTCACAGTCTCATCACATGAACCATACCATCAAAACCCCCTCTCCACCATCCCATCCCATCAACCCAACCCAACCCAACCGCCCCGCAAAACCACAGCCCCCCGTACAACCTCACCTCACCCCCGCGCCACTCTCACGTCCCACAACGCACTCAGCGCTTACAAGCCCCAACCCTGCCGTTCCCCCATCACACAAACCGTCCACAACCTGTCCCTACCCGCAAACCAGGTCGCAGCCGCATAAAGCCTTGCCACGCGCCGCCCTCCGCTCGCAAAGTTTCACAGCGCCCCCATGCGGCGGCTACCCGGGTTGCTGGGGGCGTGCAGAGAGAGGGGCGGTTGTGGAACCGCGCTGTCAAAGTCGAGGCTGTGTCTCGCGAGCTTGCTGGTTGATTGATTGACTGCGATGCGATGCTTGCAGGGCTGGTATCTGGGTAGCGCTATGCTGTGTTCTGGCTCGGTGAGGGTGGGAAATGCATGTTGCGCGTGATGCTGTAGCTCTACGGCGGCGGCGGTGGGTTGGCACGATAGGCAGGCATACATGCTCAGAGAGTGATACTCACTCAATCGCATACATGATACATAGAGGCAGTGCTCGCTTGCTTGCTTATTAGCGAACCAGGAAGCTCCGCCGTGGCGATCGCGCCGACATCCATCCCCCCATCAACATCGACAGAGATGCAAGCGAGTTTTGGGCTGGCTTAGAGGCGTAGAAAGGCGCGTAGCACAACAACGGCGCGGGCAAGAGACATACAACAATACCTAGTTACATTCATGCGCGGCTCCCCGTGGCGGTCGATGGGCGGTGGCGCCACGGCCGCCACATGGCTGGCTGCTGGGGCACAATTGTCTTGTGGAAACTGATCTCACCATTTCCCTCTTTGGGCATGAAAGCCATCCCTTGCGGAGGACTCGGTCGGGGATTTATTTGTTCATCGGTGAACAAGAATGATTCGAGCGAGACATGCGTTTCGAGAGGCTTCCGAATTTAGAAACGAACACGAGCGATGCGAAGGCAGGTGGGTGGGAAGAGAACGCCGCAATACATTGAAGACCAAGGAAGTCATAGAAAGGGAGAAGGAAAGAGTGGGTGAGTAGGTGAGCACGCGTGTCGAAGCGCAATTTGTACAATTCACACGAATTTATATACACACACACAAACAACAAAAAGTCTCCAATAATAGTTATGTACACACATCCACAAAGAGGAAACGAAAAAAAACCAAAACGTCCAAACCACCAGCCTCATCTTCATTCGGTCATACTTTCCAACCGGAGCTATGTACAGGCACAGCCAAGAAACAGAAAGAGAAAAATCAAAAAGAAAGCAAAAAAAGACGGCATGAGCCTCAAAAGGTAATAACAAGCCACCCAAAATGCAAATGGACAAAAAAGGATTGAAACGAAAAAAGATGTACCCGCCCAACCCCCCGTCAGTCCAAAAACGAGTAGGGCATTTCCCATTTTTGCTTTCCTCCGATGCGCGCAATGCGGGTATTTCCGGAAAGAAAAGAAAAAGAACACAAAAAAAGGCTTAGAACGATAAAAATAAGGTAGATAGCCGCTCGAAAACTTCGAGTACCAGAAGAAGATAAAGAGAAGTAATCTGACAAATAAGGAAAAAGAACAGTGACTGCCGTGAGCGCTCGAAGCGAGGTTGTTTCGATAAAATGTCGAAAAAGATGGGGAGAAAATATGAGGCGGTAAATGCAAGCGAGAGGATAGGAATGGATAGATTGTGGTGGAATGGGAGGCGTTGCGTTTCTTTCCTTTTCCCCGACTTTTTGTTGGTTGATAGGCGAGATGAATTGAGATTGATGTGTTGTTATTGGTGAAATCAGGGCTTTGCCGCCGGGTTCAAGAAGTGAAGATCCAAAAAAGGATAGGTTCCTGTTTTTTTAAACGCCGCGCTTTGATGAGACAAGCTAAGCCTTTGGCCCGCCACTGTCGGTGGTGTGTCGTGGGCTGGCTTTAGTTTGAAGATAGATTTGGTGAGGTGAGGATGGTGATGGTGTTGCTGGGCGCAACACATTATGCGACACTCAAGGCGGTGACGTTTTCGGTGATGTGGCCTGTTTTATCCGTGCTTCGCGAACGGTAAAGTGTTGGATAGCTGTGCTGGTCGGGTATAGGAGGGGCTTTGCTGTTGTTGTAGCTGTTGAAAGCACCCAATGTTAGGTCTTGGTTTCTTCATGCCGATGTTGATGGAGAAGGTTGGGGACACGTCAAATGTGCTCCCTATCCTTTACGTGTCAGGATTCTCGTACCTGTTGTCAAGATGGTGGTTTGACTTCTGCCGCAAGAGATTGACCACGCTCCTACCAAACCGTCGCGCTTTCACAGAGTTCGAAGGGTTTTGGCCAGTCTTTGCCATCAACGCAGCCTCCATCTCACGATATTTAGCTTCAGCTTCGGCGGCGGCGTCGGTGGTTTGTCTTCGAGCTTCGTCTTCCCAGGGCCGTCGCGTATAGTCGGATGGAATGAAGGGTGGTGGATGTTTCGGAGGTCCGGCATCGAGTTCATGTGCGGATGCACTTGAGGGCATGGCGGTGCTGTCTGTCCAGTGATCGCCATGTCTTGAAGCTCCTGAGACTGACTTTGCACTTGGTGTTGGTGGTCCATTATGCCCAACGTCGCTGGGAGGAATGTGTAGGGCGTGAGGAATGGAGCTCGTAGCTGATGCGCGGCTTGCTGAGCGAGCGGACAGTGAATGAGGGTACGAGGGCTCGTAGTCGTGCTTCTGTTCGAGAGAAAGAACAAACTCCCTGGCGTCAATGACCTTGGTTTGTGGGGGCATCTGATCGACGTAAACCTCTTCCAGGAAATCCAAGAATGTCGTGACATCGGAGGCAACACTCATGGCGCCTAAACTGACTCGAACAACACCGGTAGCCTTTCCGTTCATGATTTGTGTTGGGTTCGTACATCTGTGGCCAGCAGCATACGCCGCGCGCATTTCCGCCGGAGACCATTCCAGATATGTTGCCACACCACCGGGGTTGCACAATGAACCGCTGCGAACGTAGATTTGTCTTTCGTCCGCCGCCTCCTCCACCTCCTCGAAACCAATCATTTGTCCATCAGGTCTCAGCACGTTGAAGGCAATCGTAGCACCTTGTACAGAAGGGTCGCCGTAGACAGCATTGTCGTCCTTGTAGATTCTAGCTACGGGACGGCCATTGGTGTGCGTCATTCTGCTCAGTCCCTGATAAAGTTGTCGTCCCAGTTGTGCTGTATGCATGGAGATGAACTTCATCGGGTTTTGGCCGTATAACCGTTCGTGCACATTCATACCGTGGTCGAGAGCAAAGATGGAATGAAAAGGTAGGGTTCCGTCTTCCAGCCGGTCGTGAATAGAGGTCTCCTTTTTGGCGTGCCAGGTGTCGTTGATTGAGATGATCATGTCGACAGTGCCACCACCGAAGTACTTACGGTGCTGAAGCATATGAGCGGAGTCCTTGCGCACGATCAATGCACCGATGTTGGGGAAGCCGAAGATCTTGTAGAATGACAAAGCAGTGAAATCGGGCGCAGTGGCCGGGTTAGATAGATCAAGAGGTGCGGTGCTAGCCAGCGCAGCCGCATCAAAAAGAGTGTAGGTTGGAGCTTTGTGGAACGACTTGCGAATTCGGCCGGGCCTGTTGTTGTGCAACGTTAGATTTTGCATCTTCCTTGGTTGCGGAGACAGTCACTGCGCAAGCAAACTTACCAACTTGTGGGCAATCGTCGACCGGTCATGTTCGATTGTCCTGGATATGCGAAAAGCCCAATTTGCCGTGCTCGGGGTCCACCAAGTCCGCCGCTGTTGATCCAAATGTCGACTTCCTCGTCGCTTGTAAAGCAGCGATGTAATTTTGTTGATTCTCGAATTCCAACCAAAGACGTATGCGCATCCCTATGGTAGCCATACCATACTGGTGTGTTGCTGGCAGCAGCATGGTCGCGGAAACAGTCGATCACCATTTTGATTGCAGCAGTCGCATTGGCAACAAAGACCAAGTCGAAGTGATCGGGGTCGGCATTGAAGAAGCGAAGCGCACGCTCTCTGATCTCATCCACGCGGTGACCTGCCAATGCTGAGGGTTGTGATGCTGAATGGGGGTTGCCATAGAGGTTGCCAATGAGGTCTGCGGAGAAATCCTCAACTAGTGACTTTGCATATAGCTGTGAAGAGTATTAGGTCGAATCCACAGTGATCTTCACTCCTTGCGTTGCTGGGGCCCACATACCGTTGTACCACCATGATCCAGATATGTCTTGCCCTTCAACATTGGATATTCCCGCTCTCTGAAGTCCTCCACATCGTCGGGTTGCATGTCGTCGGCGTCTGATGAGACCGGGGTAGTGAGATCGGTGTTGTAATCATGATCGGGTTCGGATACGCTGGTGGTGGAGACGTCTTCGGCAGAAGACTGGAACTCCTTGTACTGGGGATATGCGCGCTGTCGCGAGTTTTTGGGGATATCGATGATTTTTGGAGAGGCCGGTCCAGCGTGGACTGCGTCGATGATGTGCGCTGGTATGTCCATAGCCAGGTCGCTGGTGAATTATGCTAATTGTGAGCGTGCGTGCTATGTGCCAGCATCGCTCGCGAGAGAATAATAGTAGGAATAATAAACGGTAGTAGTAGTAAGTAAGTCGGGCGGTTCAGATGAACATTGAGCAGGGGTTGGAAACAAGGCGCAGCACAAGAAGCTGGGAAGAGAAGCCGTAGCACAACGTAGCGAATGTAGAGAGAGTGATGGTGGGTGGTGTGTGGTGTTGCTACCGACAGGCCGGAGTTGGACAGGCAGGGGGATGAATCCCAGAAGACGGTGGCAGAGACAGTCGTAGTAGTTTAGCGACTGGCTGGCTCAGCTTAGACACAAAGCGCCCATTCACACACCAACCGAGACGGGCGGCGCGCGACAAGATTCAGAGAGAGGGCGAGCGAGCGAGAGAGCCTGAGAGACGAGCAACAGATTCACAAGCGAAGAACGACCATTGGTCGAACCACCGGTCCACCCTTACTAGGAGGCACAGTTTCCCTCTTCTCCGGGACTTGGGGAGTCTAGGAGTCTAGGAGTTCTACTAGTCCCGAAACTTCCCTCTGCGCAGACTCCAGTCGTCGCTCCACTTCGCGCCAGCCCGGCGCATAGTAGGCTTGATATGGTTTACCTACTTTGACGCTTCAGCCACTCCCAAAGTTGCCTCCCTTCGCCTCCTGAATTGCCTTTTGCATGGCAATGCCCAGAATGGTCATCGGTCAGCCTCTGCGCGCGGCTTCACTTCTCTCGACCCTCCAGTCTTTCTCTCTCTAGGCTGGTGGAGGCAGGCCAGTGAATACCCTCTTCCCACGATTGATCACGGACTGCGCACGAATGCCCATTCAACTTGGCATACCGCATGTACACAGTAAGCACGCATCTCCAACGGCTTCATGTGCCACCTGCGTCGGACGCTGCGGGCATCCGATGAACACCGCCAACCATGCTCGCTGACACCCCATTACAACGTGGCGCCCTGTTGACAGCTCTGCTACAGCCGGCCCTCGTGCAGCCGTGATCGAGTGATCAACGGCCAGAGAGAGATTATTGGCATGGCATTATTCTTCATGGCGTAAGCGTCCTCCGGCTGCCCTGATGATCGTGGTGCACTACCCACGAGACTACTGGGCACCAGCTCAATCAGGCTGCTTGTGAACCTGTATCACCGCGGAATCATCTTCAAGCTACTGCGTTCAGAAGGATGTCCGAGGGTCCCGCGACTGGGACCTCTGACTCGACCTCGACAGACATGTGACCATATTTCCCAGTTACTCGACATGTCAAATTGTCTGTTGATTTTCGTATCCACGTCGTATTCTAGATCATCGACTCTCTCGACTTTTGCGTGGTAGGTTTGCGAGATGGCTTGGCTAGACCAATACACAGCGCTTTGCTTCAGCTACTGCCGAATATAAATACCAAAGCCGGCCAGATTTTGCCACAAGCTCTCTCAGTAATGCCACGGCTGGATGA
Source organism: Cladosporium sp. MBC 237 (assembly GCA_030772445.1). Taxonomy (NCBI): domain Eukaryota; kingdom Fungi; phylum Ascomycota; class Dothideomycetes; order Cladosporiales; family Cladosporiaceae; genus Cladosporium; species Cladosporium sp. MBC 237. The sequence continues at coordinate 98,030 of JAPHCH010000010.1, read as the reverse complement.
GTCTTATCGCCCCAATTCGCTGGGTCCGTGGGTGGTGTGTACCTATTACGGCAGATCCTCGCCCTCTGTTGGGAGGTAACTTCAAGAACTCTCACGATTCTTGCTTGAAATTCAAAACTCTGTACAGAATAGGCTCGTCCCCACTTACCCCTGGCTTAGGCCAGGTCGCGGATCACCTACGGCACCCCTCGTGGCCCTAGAAGCCAGAATCCCGTCCACAAAACCCACAATGCTATTGAGCCAACGCTGACGGCGTCGACGGCTTGCTGATCATGAAGGTTCCGGAAAGACGATCTTCACACCACACAGGCCAACGCACTGCATTGCACGAGAACGGATGACTGCAGCGTCCGCTATTGCCGACCGGCGCCTTTGTTCGTTGTTAGTCCGAAGAAACGACAGATTCATCGGCGAGGGAGTGGGGAAGGCTGTAGGTAGCCGTTGAAAAGGAATGAGTTGCGTGCGAAGCGAGGCATAGGATGTGTGACTGCTGTGCTGGGCGTTTCTGACAGTGTGATGACGATGCAGCCGCCAACGTGTAGAGTGTAAGAACCGAGATGCGGCGCGTATGGAAACAGACCTAGGTGAAGCCCCCCTGCTGTGATATACGGCCGGGTTCAGCGATGATAACACAGCCAACAGAGCGCTTCCGCGGTGCCTCGCTCCCGCCTGTTCGCCCAAAAATGGGTTCACAGACATCAGAAAGCTTGGCAGGGCGAGTCGCCAGTAGATCGATGGAGCGAAGGAGTGGCTTGCAGATGGGCTGATGGGGCCCTGCGGACAATAATTTCCTGCGCGCCCATCTTGTGGCGGGTCGACCGTGCGAGAGAGAGAGAGAGGGAGCGAGACCAGGGGTTCGAAACATGGTGCACTAGCTGGGGTCCCGCGGTTAGTGAGCTAGCGTGGTTACACCTCCTGCAAACCGTGTTAGCTCGATTAGAGCTTGCAGGGGTAGGCGCCGGCGCTGAGGACGGTCCCTGGGTGACAAACGGACCTCACGCTTTGGGGAGATGCTCTCTCTCTCACTTCCTAGCCGGTGGGCAGGCCCAGAGTCAACGACCAGGGTGTTCTGGATCTGGATGAACTCAGCACTACCACGTCCCACGCGCAGCCCAACGATCCAACGTGTACTTCCTCCCGCATGGCGTTGATCCGGCCGTGTGAGCATTGATGTCCCCGGTCGACCCGTATACCCACCACCCTGGGCGTGCGCGCAGACGAACGAGGACGAGGCATGCGATTGATTGATCGAGGAGTGTGGGAACGAACGAGGGTCTATGTAGCGTAAAGCGTGCAGGAAAGGAGCCTGCTAATAGTATAGCTCCAAAGGTACCAACAGAGGGGAGAAGCGCGGGAGAAAAAAGGTGCGCGGTGCCCATCGTCGTCGTCGTCGTTTGCGTGCGTCGTCAACCTCCCATCCCACCCACCTCTCTCACACACACACCATACGCCAGGCCCCGGGACAGCCAGCCAGACACTACCAACTATTTACTAGCCCGCATTGACCTCCTTTTGTCTTCTTCTTCCCCACGACTCCCATCATCCTCTGTCTCTGCCTTACCTTCTTCGCTCCACACAGTAGTGAGACTCTCTTCACTCCCAGTCTCCTTCTTCTTCTTCTTCATTATACCTCCACCTCCACGCTCACTACCACCCACATCGTTCAACGACTCCTCCCGAGACATTCGCCCGCCTACAGCAACGGCGGCCGTTTGCTCGTCACCCCGGAAGCTGGTCTCCCGCATTACCACCACTACCACTGTCACCCCGCCACTCATTCGCACATCTACCAGCCAACCACCGCCTCCTCCAGCAGGACTTCGCGTCCGCTGACCTTCACCACGTCTCAATTCGCTGCGAACCCGGATCGCAAGAGTTACTCCAAAATGTCCGATATCGAAAAGATGATCGGTGGCGACTACGCCCAGCTCACCAACACCAACATTCGCAGCTTCGGCTGGAAGGGTGTCACCGTCACTGTCAAGGACCGCCAGTCTCAGCAGCCAAAGACCATTCTTAGCGATGTCAACGGCATCGTCAAGTCTGGCGAGCTCCTCGCTCTCATGGGACCTTCGTAAGTCGTTTGCGCCGACAATCATATCCATTGAATGCCCTCACTGACAGTCAATTCAGCGGTTCCGGAAAATCCACCCTCCTCAACGTGCTCGCCCATCGCACTGCGGCTCTGAACGCGTCAGTCAAGGCCGCCATCTACATCAACGGCTCACCAGCAAACCCCAAGACCTTCCGCCGCATCTCCGCCTACGTCGAGCAAGAGGATGCCCTCGTCGGCTCCCTCACGGTCCGCGAGACCCTCAACTTCGCCGCGCGCCTTTCCCTGCCCAAGCACATCAGCAAGCTTGAGCGCATTCAGCGCATCGAGTCCCTCCTGACTGCTTTCGGTCTGCAGGGTCAGTCCAACAACCTGATCGGCACTCCCATCAGGAAGGGTATTTCTGGTGGTCAGAAGCGTCGTGTCAGTGTCGCTGCGCAGCTCATTACCAGCCCGAAGCTCCTCTTCCTCGACGAGCCCACATCCGGTCTCGACTCTGCTGCATCCTTCGAGGTCATTTCCTTCGTCAAGGACATTGCAAAGAAGCACAACCTGATCGTCATTGCGTCCATTCACCAGCCTTCTACATCAACATTCGCCATGTTCGACAAGCTGCTTCTGCTCTCCCAGGGCGGCACCGCTTACAGCGGCCCTGTCTCTGAAGTCCAACCGTACTTCGACTCCTGCGGTTTCCCCATCCCGCTCTACATGAACCCCGCCGAGTTCATCATTGACTTCGTCAACACCGATTTTGCCCGCGACAGGAGCGAGGTCGACCAGCAGCTGAACATGGTTCACTCATCATGGCACAAGTCTCGCCTTGCGAGCGCCACCGTCACTGAGCTGACCGATGAAATGGCACGCAACAACATTGATGCTCATTTGGAGCCTGACTACAAGGAGGAGACTGCCGGCACAATCGAGATCCCTCTCGCGCTGATCCACCGTTCCTTCATCAAGTCATACCGCGATATTATCGCCTATGGAATTCGCATTGCCATGTATATGGGTCTGGCTATCATGATGGGTACCGTCTGGCTGCGATTGAGCCCGACTCAAGGCAACATCCAGTCGTTCATCAACGCCATCTTCTTCGGTGGTGCTTTCATGTCCTTCATGGCCGTCGCCTACATCCCCGCGTACCTCGAAGACCGCGCCCTCTTTATGAAGGAGCGTGCCAACGGTCTTTACGGTCCCACATCATTCATCATCGCCAACTTCATCACTGGTATCCCCTACCTCTTCCTGATCACCATCCTCTTCTCCGTCGTCGCATACTGGCTGTCCAACTTCCGCCCGACTGCACAGGCATTCTTCACCTGGGTGATGTGGCTCTTCCTCGACCTGCTCGCCGCCGAGTCCCTCGTCGTCCTGATCAGCTCGCTCGTGCCCATCTTCGTCGTCGCCTTGGCCGCCACCGCGTTCGCCAACGGTCTCTGGATGTGTACTGGAGGTTTCCTCGTCCCGCCACAGACTCTTAACCCGTTCTGGCGCTACGTCTTCCACTACATCGACTACCAGTCCTACGTCTTCCAGGGCATGATGGTGAACGAGTTCGGGTCCCGTAGCTTCAGCTGCGCACCCTCCCGCACCCCCGGTGGCGAGTGCAGCTGCATGTACGAGACTGAGCTCGCCGACCAGTGCCTGATCGCCGGCACTGGCGTATTGGAGAACTACGGCTACAACGTCGGCAACACCGGCAAATGGGTCGGTATCATGATCGGTATTATCGCAGGATACCGCGCCCTCGGCTGGTTGGTGCTGTGGATCAGACGCACTTAGAGCGCGTCTGGCGAACATTCCTTACAAACCACACCAATTCACTTCTTGCTTTTCAAGCGTGGCGTCAAATGCCCGTTGTCATTATGTTTATATCATATCCATTTCTTTCCTTGCTTTGACTCTACACACCCGCACATCGGCACGACACGCGAATGACTTTTGTGGAGAGGACCACAAAAAACACAACGGATGGTGTTCTTCTTCTCCCTTTTTCTTTCACTTTTTAATCCTGGGTCGGGATATACATTCGTTTCTGCTTTGTTCTTCTTTTCTGCTCTCGTTCATCAACTCACTTTGGTCTCCTTTATTTTCTCTACGACAGAACGGCGTTCGATTAGGTGGATTATCACGTGGCTTCAAGAAGGAAGGGAGGACAAGAAAATGGCGTTGCTTTGGTTCTTTTGCTAGACCAATACCGCTGCTGTCTTGGGAAACCTTTTTTTGAAACTTCTTTTTCCTCTTTGCGGTGTATCAGATACCATTATAGGGTGGAGAATGATTCATTTCTCAAGTTACAATTCGTCTGCACTGTTCCATCCTTTCCACGTGTTCAATCAATTCCTCATGCGCGATGCGATATCAATCAATCAATCGATCCCTCCATCTATAAACCGATTACCAGCCCAAGTAACATCCCCCATCTTCCTCACCCTCCCCCTCCCCCTCCCCAGCCATCTTCACCGCCGCCGATCCCCACCAAACTCCAAGACAACGTAACAACGCAGCTCAAGCAGCCCAATACCACAGAATCCCAGCCGCAGTCGATCGTCACCGGTCAGCAAACATTCCCATCTGACTCCGAGCAATCCAATCAGCCACTTTCCCGGGCTTCCAAGACTCTGACCCGAACTGCAGATCAATGCGCTTCGCTCTCACCGACGGGTCGATAGCAGCCCTGTCTGGAGGTCGGCTGTTTGTCTGTATGTATGTCTGTCAGCCGCAAACCTACAGACCTCGTACCGTACACGTCATATCACACCGATCCACAGCGAGTAGTAATATCGAAGCCCGAGATGCATTACTGAAGGATGTTTGCTTCGCATTAGTCTACGTTTTCCATGCTTGCTTGCTAGTCTGCTCGCTTGCTGTGATCGATCCTGAAGTCCCGCTAAGAATCTGACATCAAGTACCTATGTAATAAGTACCCAACGACTCCTGCGTAAGCGAAGGCTCGACGCGCTGTGATTCGGGTTTTGCATCACATTACATTGCATTGCAGTGTCAGATGTGTTTTCGGAAAACGCAGAAGCGACATTTGCCGGCTGTACTTTGATTCGCTCAGCATTGTAATCAACGCAGGATGCATACTTGTATCTTGTACTTGTATCTCGTATCTGGTAATTTGTGCGGTGTGTAGAATATTAAGTATCTGGGTATCATGCACGTACGGTCCGAAGCCGCAGCGGAATTGCAGGATGGATGTTCCTTTGATTGGGTGTGAGAAGGTGTTACAGCATGAGGTTCTGCTGAGGTATGTGCATTGTGCATTTCGTCACGGGCATGGGTTTTTGCAGCTTGCTTTGCTTGCTTGAATTGTTTGCTTATGATGACTCCGAATGAGGGACACGAACGATAGATTATCATGCGCTGTGAATCTGAGGTATCGTTCAAAATACAACCAGAAAAATCGTAGTGTTTCCACAGCACGCGACAGCTTTCAATAATCACCTCCTATAAAATCGCATCTATCCGGTCTGGACCCACTCCCATATCATAAAATCCCATAACTCCCAGACGAAACAAAGATCACACCCCAGCATCCTGACTCAAACGGCAACCTGTCAAACAAACCCTTTCGCGTAAACGCCAAAAAATCCCCGAAACCCTCACCTAGACAATCCCTTCTCAGCCAGCCACACAGCCGGATCCCTCGTATCCAAACCCCAGCAAGCCATGTGTAACGACGGGGAAGACCCATGTGCATGTCCGCCCATCCCGGCACGGCATGCGACTCGCGGATTTGGAAGTTCTTGAAGGAACCGAAACCGCATATGCCTACTGCGGCCAAGAAAAATCCATGTCATGTAAGTTCTTAGATAGATAGGGCTTGAAACATGGAGAACTGGAAAAGCCGACCGTGGCATCGGGTCTCTTCCTCGCTTGCCTCCCCAACACTTTAGTTGTCTTTTTAGTACGCGCAGTAGTGCGTTTGTCGTCTCGCAAGCGAAAGGAGCTGGGTTCTTGCTGGGTTTGCCGAGATGGGAAGTGAAAGGATCGATTCAGTAACCTTCCTAAGTTATCTAACTAGGGTGTTGGAGGTGAACCATGGCCGTGCGGCCCTGGCCTAGTTTACCTCCCCTCCTGGCAAGATGACATGACATGACTCCAGCAAGGGAATCATCCTGCGACGAGCTTGCCACCTCGCGTGGCCCAGATTGCTTTTTCACCTTGCGATAGATGAGTCCTATAATTCTCTGGCCGGCCTGTATATTTAGCCGTGCCGTGACGGCATGCTCGCATGGCATAGATTGCAGTACAGTACAAAGTGCGTCCCGCCGCGGTGGACCCGCCTCGCCTCGCCTCGCAGGGCACGCCACTCCACAAACCGAGCCAGGCACCGGCCGCCAGACCCGACCCGCCAGCCGTGTATACCGATGCTCGAATATTTCCCTTCTTGTGAGAGACGTACAGTAGTACTTCTCCTCGCTCCCCGTTGTGTTGGGATTTATTGCGCACACTCGGCACACTACTAGGAGGCATGTAATGACGTGCCCGGAAAATCGCGATGGTGGAACTTAGAAGACTTCTGGCCCGGCCGCCTTGCGGACCATTGCTATCTGTATCCACATGTCCACGGAATCTATTGTCGGGGAGATGGCTTGGATGAGTGCGAGGGAGGGAATCTAGGCGTATGGCTGCCTTTCGCGCCCTTCCCGCTTTTTCGCCTCATTTGGTGAAAGAAAGACGACGGGAGGATGGGAACCTGGAATGGGTAAACTTGAAGGCTTGAAATGCACCTCACCTTACCTTACCTTCGCCAAGGGACGGGATTGGTTGAGCCGCGAGCGCTCTTTTCCGCTTCGTTTGTGTCGTGGGTGAGACGGGAGATTCCTTTGCCGTGTCAGCTGACGAGGGCTAAGGAGTGGGATGTCTGAATGTATGGATGTATGATGTTGAGGGGGGTGAGGCCTTGCATTGGCAATGGGGTTGTTGCGGTGTGGACCTTAATCAAGGGTTATGCGAAGCTTCTGACGTTACGTGTCGTTAGTGGGCGATGTGATTGAGTGTGCTGGGTATTGGCATGTGAGCTGTGTGTGGATGTGGAATGGGATGTTGGGTGTAGGTTTTTGGATACGAGGGTACGGTCTAAACAGAGCAATGGCTGGTTTGAGTTAGTGGCGTCGTGAACTATTGATATCACCAAGGTGCCGAAAGCATGATTGGGAAGCTAATGGGGATGTGACTTTTGATACGATACTTTCGACGGATGACTTTTGATGGAAGTTTGGATGTAAATATAGCATAGCATCGTACAATATCAAGGAATTCTATCTTTTTATGCTTCGAAGTCTTGCATCTCCGTTGCCAACACCGTCTGCGCTCGTAGAACTTGTAATTGCTGTGTCTGAAGCAGTCGCTGATTGTTCAGCAGCCTGTGCATCGCCTGACTTTGCTTTCTTTCCAAGCAAAGCGGAAACCTTCGCTTTGATAGCCAGTACCTTGGCTTTGAGTGGGGATTGTGGGACTTCCTCTAACAACACGAATTTCCTAACAAGCATGTTGAAGATGGAGCCGAATCCCAGCGCGATGACAGTGCTGGTGAGAATGATGACGTTGTAGGGCATGCTAAAATCTGGTGTTGGGAGAGGTAGCAGCAGACTGGTCGTTCGCAGGTACTCTCCTTGACCTGCGTCGGCCGCAGACGACGAGGCGTTGGATGGAAGTACGCGAATAACAGCAGGGGCTACATCGAAGCCTCTGTTGGCGTCGGGTGGGTATTCTGTGTATCGGAGGATCGCTTTCTCGAAATCGTAGTTCAGCTCGACGGTGGACAGAGCTGGGATGGTGATGACGAGTTCCAGATGGGTGCCTCTCTTGCGGTCAAGCGCAGGAGTGTAATACATCTTTTCCACGGTGCCGCCTTGAATTGCAAGGGTGTGCATGTATGGCTTCAGGAACCAAGGTAAGCTTTCAAGGTAGACGATGGTCTGCGGATGAGGACGCGGGTTTCGTAGCGTTGCATGCATGCCGCCACGCTCCTGCCCGTATCCTGTCATTTGCCTCGAGGCGAAAAGCGAAGGTTGAGAGGAGGTCGCTGGTGCGGTGATCTCCTGTCTAGGGAGAACAAGGTCGAAATCGATACCAGGCTCCAAATCGAACTGTCTGGCACCATTAGATGGGATACCTTCGCCACCTTCCACAACGATCTCGACTGTCCTCTCTGCGGGAACGTCCAAAGTCACGTCCGAGTTGTGATCTGCACCTCCCAAAGGACAAGCGCCTTTGATAGGGCGACCAAAGACCTTTGCCACGCTCCAACCAAGATCGTCGGTAGAGGGCTTGGGATAGCAAGTGTCGCGTCCGTTCCAAATCTTGCTTTTGTCACATTCGATCTCCTCGATAGGAGGCGGTCGAGGGATGGGGTTGTGGCGATCCCGCATGCTGCGTGGGATGGATAGAGCCATGGAGACCGTTTGCTGAACTTCTAGAACACAGCCATCTTTGTTGCTATTGTTGGTAGGACAGACGGGTCGCACATCGATTGCCATGGATTGCCATGATGCATCGAAGAGCTTATGACCATCCAGTAAGCTCGAGATACCAGCCTTTCCTTTGCATGGAAGCATCTTTAGAAAGGGCGTCAGGTTCTCTGTGCAGACAACCTCGTGTGGCAACATGCCGTGTAGCAGTTGTAGTCCATCTGTGCCAGACGGATGCGTTCCTTCAGGCTCAAAGCTCACAACGGGTCGAATCGTTTTGGTCGAGTCGACGAAGTTCAAGCTTGCACAGAACAAGCCTGACAAGCTGTTCACCAAATCCGACCACCTTTCGTCCACCTCATCTGATTCTCCTTCGACCCAAGCCCAGAGCTCAACGCCAGTCCCGCCTTCCCTTCTGCCATGTCGCGGCCTCGGACCCCATTGTTCTTCATCCCATCTTCCAAGAGCGAAGCGCAGGTGAAGCTCGGCGGTGTGGGTGTATTGTAGGATCTGTGCCAACGATCGCGGGAAATATCGAAAGTGCTGTGCCTCATAAGCGGCTAGAGGCGTGGTGGTGGTGAAGTTAAAGTCGGCATGGAGATGGTTGTTCGGGAGGGGTTTAAGGTACAGGTGTTCGGAGTACTCCTGGTCGGGGAGGGCAGATGCCTGGCTGAAGGCGAGATGGGCCAGAGCACATGGCAATTGCAGCAGACTGGTGAGTTTCATGCTTGCCTGCCGCAGTGCAATAACAGCACGGCACGCAATGCATGTGACTGTCGAGTTGTATTATTGTTACAGACATGCGCCTTCACATGCTCGAGCGTGTCGGCGAGCCAGACACGCCAAGACCTGGGGTAGAGCTGTTGCAGGCAGGAGCGGCTCTGCGGCTTGCTTTGCGCCTGCACGCCTCGCTTCTCGATCAACAACTTTTTTGCGACACCTCACTCTCTCACCCACCACCACTCCCATTGAGCCCAATTCGACCTCTCATACATATTCTGGCCTTAGGACTTCCAGCATCTGGACCGCAAACCTCTCTCCCGCACACCTGGACCCGGCAGCAGTGACAGCGACGCCGACAGCAGCACAGAGCAACAGCAGAGTACAGCAGGACAGCAGCAGCGACAGCGCGACCACGCGCGATCCTGGTGTACTAACCTCGCTCTCTTAGTGTTGAACAAGCTTCCCAGAGGTCTCCTCCTCCCTGCCCTCCACCACCACCAAACACTCCGGAGCCGGGATCGCCCCGCCCGCTCCCGCCGCCAACACCGCCGGACTCACCACCACGTCCGCCGACACCACCACCGTCTCCCCCTCCCCCTCCCCCACCAGTGGTCGTTGCCGGACCACCATCTCCGCCGCACACACCCCTCGATCTCAGAACGCCGCAGTACATAATGGCGGCAGAACAACGCAAGCTGCTGGAGCAGCTCATGGGGGACAACCTCATGTCCATGCCGGGCTCGGCGCCGAAACAGCCGTCACTCACCATCACAGACCCGAAGGTCTGTCGCCCTTACCTCGTCGGGTCCTGCCCGCACGACCTTTTCACCAACACCAAGCAAGATCTTGGTCCATGCCCGAAATCACACCAGGCCAACCTGCGTGTGGAATACCAGGCCGCCTCAGAGTCGCAGAAACGCGACTGGGGCTTTGAATTCGACTACTGGCGCGAAATCAACAAGTTCGTCAGTGAATGCGACAGGCGCATCGACCAGGCGCAGAGACGCCTCGAAAAGACGCCCGATGAGATCCGCCAGACCAATGCGCTTCTCAAAACAATCTCAGACCTGACCAGCAACATCAACGTCGGACTCGAAGAAGTTGACGCCCTCAATGCTGTCGGCTCAGTGAACATGGCCGTGCTTCAATACCACGACATTAGACTGCTCAAGATGCAGAAGGAGGAGAAAGAGCGCGAACTGAAGGCACTGTCCGAGACCTCCGGACCATCAGGCCACCAGAAGCTTCAAGTCTGCGACGTCTGCGGCGCATACCTCTCACGCCTCGATAACGACCGTCGCCTTGCCGACCACTTCTTCGGAAAGATGCACCTAGGCTATGCCAACATGCGCAAAGAGAGCGAGCGCCTACAGAAAGACCTCAAGGGTCGCCAGCCGCCGACTCGCAACGACTACGCCGAAGACGATCGCCGCGACGGAGGATACCAGGACGGCGGCTACGGAGGAGGATACGGAGGAGGAGGATATGGAGGCAGAGGCTACGGCCGCGGTGGAGGAGGCGGAGGCGGCTACGGAAGGCGTGGCAGAGGTGGAGGAGGAGGCTACGGTGGCGGACGCTACTAGGCGTGCCGAAGGATTCTTGTTGCTCTGAATTACGGGTTTTAGCGAGGCGCTCGGCGAACAAAAATTGGGCGGGATGCATTGGGTTGACTTGATGCGAGATACCACTGAATGACAAGATTTTGTACCAGTATGCTTATTTTCCTTTCTTTGGTATGGTACTGATCTCGATAAGCTATATCTGACAGTATTACCACCGAAGGCATGAAGATCCTACATCCATTCGCTCCTCCTTTCGGTAAGGTAGCCTTGACCTTGATATGCCGTGCCTGACGGTATCACCATCAAAGGTGCGGAGACCCTTCGTCCATTAGTTTCTTCTCTCAACAAGAAGGCATTGATCTTGATACGCTATGCCTGACGGTATCACCACCAAAGGCACGGAGATACCACGTCCATTGGTCCCTTCCTCTCAGTAAGATGGTCCTAATCTTAAGAAGCTAGGCCCGATCATAGCACCACGCAAGGTATTGAGAGACCGCTTCTTCTCAACACATCTTTCAATGGCACACTGCTGACCCTGACAGGCTTTATCCGATGATACTAGCACCACATCTACAGAGAACACCACGTCGAACCGAATCATCTCTCAGCAAAAGATGCTAAGCCTGATCTGCCATGTCTGATGGTAAATTTTTGCACCAATGGCACGCAGAAGCCTACATCGAGCTCAAAATCACTTCTCGAGGGCATGGCGCTCCTCTCGACGGATCATGGGCAATGGTGGTCGCGCCACATCAAGGCACAGAGGTGATTTTGTCAAGTCAGAGACCAGCGCCGTCTATCTCAAAGACATACAACACTAATCTTCCCATTTCAGTCCTTGAGAGTAGATTCTCGACAACAAGATGCCGTGCTTGCTCGTACTGTAAGATCGCTTGTTTCGGTGATTTGCCACGGGTACTGGTGGGTTATTTTGGATGAATTACCGTTGTAGCGGAGGTGGTGTTTGTGATCCTGCTCCCCGTTTCGATGGCATGGTGCTCGTGAAGGCGATTCTGTGGTTGTTGGTCGGGGCGCGTTGGGAGTCGATATTTCACATGTTGGTGCTCTCGTTGATGTCTACTGTGATGGGTAGGGTACACTGACACAATCGTCGGGGTTTTTTGGTTTTTACGAATCGTTTCATTCAAGTTACTTGCTGAGCATTCAAAGCTACCATTGGACTCCCAGAAAAAACTAACGCCAAAAGTATACCGTGCCACCATGGCACATCGTCGCCTTTTAGAGTCTTGAAGACCATTCCTCACTTACGCTTAACCGGGAAGGCAAAAGCCTCCTCCCCACCGATAGCCCCTTCATCTCTGCAAATCATGCGACGCAGCATGACAGCAACGCCCGGAGCAAGTGTAGTACCGAACCTACCAAAGCCGAAAGCGAGGTAGATCCCCAGCGGGTTGAGGTCTTTGCCCTCGTGGCGCTCGTCCAGAAGTTTCGCCGGCACCTTGTCGATGAGCGGAAGCTGATTGAAAGAAGTGCTTATGAGCGAACGGCCGTCGGCGACGTTGGCGTTGGCGTCGCGCTCGCTTTCGTCGAAACCTTGGATTCGCTGTTTCGTCAGGATTCTGCTCTTGCTTGTGGGCTTGTGGCTGGGTTTGCGGTCGGAGCGGGCTTCGGTTGGGGTGACGTGGGAGTTGTTCTGTTCACCGCGGACGACTGCGATGAGAAGTTCTTTGGTATCTGCTTGGTTGGAGAGGAGGGTGCCTTCGGTGTAGGTGCTGCTGCGGAGCATGAGGCCGACGTTGTCATTGGGCCCATTTTCATCAGAATGGCGAATGCGAGTCCACTCGTAGCGCTGCTGGAAGTTGTCGAGGTCTGGAAGCCACATAGCGAGTACTCTGAGGATGCTTGGGGTCCATGGGCCGGCGGCGAGGATGAGGTTGTGACAGGGAATGTTGATCCAGCGGTCATCTCCTTCTTTGGTGCTACCAATGTCCACTGCGAGGAGTTGAGCTTGCTTGGTCTTTTCGATCGCGGTGACTTCCTGGTGGAAGCGGAATTGGACACCAAGGTCGTCGCACTCTTGGTAAAGCCATTCGGCGAACTGGCGGGTGGAGCTGTTATTCAGTTAGCTTTGATCGTGGGTCTTGGTCGAAGAGGATTTAGATAAGGTACTCACATCTTGCCAACATCTCTCTCGTACACGGTGTAGATATCTTCTGGGCGATCACTGACCCACGACGGCGGAGCAGCCGTCTGCAGAGACTTGCTTTCGAACTTTTGCTTGACGTGAACAGCACCGTGCGGCTGGAATTGCACCTTCTCTCTGATCTCATCCTCGGCCAACATATGTTCCCAGGCATTTAGGCTAGCGTCCAGTAGGGGCTTGAAGGCTTTGGGGACGCCGTGTTTGGTGATCAGTCCAGCACAGTCGTGTGATGCCAGCTCGGCGTACTTGTCTCGAGCCTCGACAACGATGATCTCATGCTCTGTGTCAGAGTAGTAGGCATGACATGCCAGCTCTCGAGCGATCGAGAGCCCAATGACGCCAGCTCCAACGATGACAGTGGTCTTGTTCTGCAAATGTTTGACCGCCGGGATTTGCGAGTCTTTGCGCGACTGCTCGGCCTGAAGGTTCTGGGTTGTTGATAGAGTGTCCTTGCCCGACGGGTTTGCCTGCAAGCCAGCACGACCTTTAGGCCCGCTCTCGATCTGGCGCGTGATACCTTCCGGACGAACCATGCGACGAGTCGGTGATTCCTCTCCGTCGTCGTGATCAAGCTTGAGCTTCTTAGCCACAGGCTCTTGCTCACGCTCCAAAGCCTCCTTTCTCTGCTCTTCCGCGATCAACTTTTGCATGCGCTCAGTCCTCGCATCGCTTGCCGCCTGCCATTTTGGATCGTAGTTGGCTGGGAATCTGCACCAGCAGCCTTCCTGATTCTGCACCTCGCCCTCGAAGATCTTCTCGTCGTACCTGTTGAAGCGTTCACCGTTCCAGCAAAAGACGCAAATACGCTTGTTGCACTTGACGCAAACGACACAATACTTGGTTCCAGCCAGGGGGCGGGCGCATATCATGCATTTTGCCGTCTGCTTGTTGAACTCGATCCTCCACTCGTTTGGGTAGTCGTTGGCGCGGCCGGCATTTGGGTCGGGGGCGGTGATTTGCGATTTGCCCTTGCGACCTGTCCACGTGAGTGGCGATGACTTGTTGGGGGTTGAAGACATGTTGTTTGAACTTATGATTTTTTCTTCTTTTTGGGTAGCGATGTGTTGCAGAGATGTTGTGAGAAAAGCTGTGTGGGTAGTGTAAGATTTGCCACTCTAATCGGTCAGTGGTGAAGTGAGGTGAATGTAAGGTCTTGCTTGAGTGAAGGAAGTGAGTTGAGAAAGAGCTAGCTGATGCTGGTGTATCAGGGAAGGAGCAGGTTGACAACAATGTCCCTTCCATTTATGAACAAAGATGCAGTTACTCCAGGCTGTGAGGTTAATAACTGTTTGCCTGCTTCAGTCAATACCGAGATAATGCGCTGTTCTACCCTCGTTGTGTTGTGAAGTGAACTGTCGTGTTCGACTTTATGCCATCTACAACCGATGAATCCTATGTTTGTAGTGTCGTAAACATTCACATGGAATCTGGACTCCTCGAAAGTATGCATCATATGACCTCCAGGGTATGAGCAGCTTACTTCATTAACCGCGTCCAGAGTGGACAGGCAGTGAAGAACATACTTGTATGTAAGCAGCTTGTTCAAGATGGCACTTCAGATACCCAAGACTGGAAATTCACCTTTGTTTCAACAATAGCTGAAGGCAAACAAAAAATCACCATTGGGGGAGCGCGACTTCCAGAGGGCACAGAAGCACGATATCTCGACCACCTCAGATGTCTTGCGTGCATGTGTTCTCTATCATTGTTTTGCGCAGCGTTGTGATAGCACGCATTCACCTGACAATCGTGCCAATAGCACAGCTTGTAATATGGTTTCGGAGCAAGCCGAATTGGATTGGAAAATCATGCAGATCGTCTTCAACACTGCTGCTGCACAAGCGTGGTTCTGCAGTTTTCGAGATTAACGCAAGCTGACTTCTCTCGATCGTCACCGTCTCCTCCATTGCCGCAGTGCACCAAGACAAACTTCTCTTGCCATTGCGTTGGAGCTGAGGTCTGATCACTTCCATGTTCTCGCTTTCCCTCAGAGTATTGGACCGAGACGTCTACTCCGTTCAGTTGGTTGAGAGTCAAGGCGGGCCGAATGCACGTGCAGTCAACGTTTCGTGGGGAGAGGCCTGGGACAAGTCGTCATGATGCTGTAGAAAGAGGTCATCGGATGAGGTATTATTGAAAATGGGAATTGAGTACATCGTGGTGGTTCACTCGGCAGTGTCTCATCCATTGAGAAAGTAGTGATATATCTTGGTCAATGATAATTTTCAACAGAAGGAAGAAATACATTCAGACAACTTATCTGGCACACCACTTGTTATCAACGGCCAAGGACCCATTGTCAGGACCCTAGATTTTCCGCTCGGCGAACCGTCCGTCTTGCTTGCGGAGAGATAGTGGAGTCGGTGGAGTCATTTTGGCTAGCATCTTTCCACTTCGGGCGTGGTATGGAGGGAGCCTGGAGATACAGTTGGCCCTTCGCGAGGCTGCAAGTTATTTGCTTCCCGTGGTTGCAAGGGAAACCTCTCGCCTCTGTGGTCTAGGTCACGTCACTCTTCTAGCGTGCGAATTGCATAGAGCGTGGTGGAAGTGTCCAAGCGCTCTATTGGCTGGACAAACACGTGAAGCTGTTCCTCTCTCTTCCTCATACACCTCAGACACATCCTGTCGGCATATCTCTCACAAGCCCAGGACCAATTGACCCAAGTCGCCTCGCACGTGACCATTTACCATCCCGGACCAGGTTGTCAAAGTCTAAAAGTTAAGACGTCTCCAGCTGCGTGGCGGACTAGGCCGCACTCGGGTACACCTCACCACCAACACATTATTTTCCCTCACAACAGGCCCAGCAGGTAACAATGCCGGTGCTTGACACAAAGAAGGACCTCTCGGCCCTGTTCTCTCTGCAGGTGCAGGCCACTCCGGATGCCGTGGCTCTGGAGGACGAGAAGACGACCTACACATATGCCGAGCTGGACCAGAAAGTCGAAGACCTCGCGCATGCACTCCGCAGTCATGGAGTCAAGCGAGACAGCCTAGTCGGCGTGCTACTTCCTCGAAGTGCTGACTACATCATCGCCTGCCTTGCGGCTCTGCGTGCCGGAGGTGCATTCCTGGTGCTCGAGCTCGCCTATCCCCCGGAGCTGCTCACAGATGTCGTTGAAGATGCCAGCCCATCAGTAGTGGTCACTTACCGCGCTGAAGTCGGCAAGTTCAAGGAAGGCGTTCCACTTCTTATTGTTGACGAGCCTCAGAAGAGCGCTGAGCCAGATGCCAATGGCCTGCCTCCACAGCCAATCGAGACCGACCTCGACAGGCTGGCGTTTGTGGCCTACTCATCTGGCACAACCGGAAAGCCTAAGGGCATCGCAAACCCGCACAGAGCATCAGTCTATTCATATGATCTCAGGTTTGAGCTTTCTGATCTGCAGCCTGGCGACAGAGTGGCTGCCAATGTTTTCTTTATTGTACGTTCTGGATACCCTATTTCCCTGTACTTTACATGTGCTAACATTAAAATAGTGGGAAATCTTGCGCCCACTTCTTCGTGGTGCTACCGTGATCGCGGTGCCAGACGAGGTCAGCTATGACCCTTCAGCTCTTGTCGAACTCTTGGCTGCCAAAGGCGCCACCGAAACACTCATGACCCCTACTCTGCTCGCCGCTGTACTCTCCCGTCACCCAGAGCTTGGCCAGCGTCTCCCTTCGCTCAAGACTCTTTGGCTCAACGGCGAAGTTGTCACCACAGATCTTGCGCGCCGCGCTATGGAGGCGTTGCCCAACACACGACTCCTCAATGTCTACAGTTGCTGCGAGACGCACGAGGTTGCCTGTGGCGACATCAGGCAGATGTTCGACGAGAATGCTCAATACTGTCCCGTTGGCCCGCCCGTAGATCCCAAGCACATTTACATCCTTGACGACAGCGGACAAAGAGTCGAGGACGGCACTAGCGGCGAGCTTTTTGTTGGCGGTCAACTGCTTGCTCGTGGCTACCTCAATAGGCCAGACACGACTGCCAAGGCTTTCACGCCCGATCAGTACGATTCGTCCACCGGAAGCAGGATGTACCGTACTGGTGATCTTGCACGCCTTCTGCCTTCTGGCAACCTGGAGATCACCGGCCGTGTTGGCGCTATGATCAAGCTGCGCGGCTACTCAGTCGTCCCCGGCAAGGTGGAGAATGCCATTGCTGCCCACCTGGCTGTCACTCAGTGCGCTGTCATTGCCCACGGAGAAGGTCTTGACCGCCAGCTGGTTGCGTACTTCGTCCGCGATTCCGAGAAGTCCGATGACCGTCCCACATTCGAGATCGATGAGTCTGGATACTCACCATCAGCGAGAAGAGCGCTTGCCGACTACCTGGCACACTACATGATCCCTGCACTCTGGGTTGAACTGGACAAGCTCCCTACCCACGAGGTGTCTGGCAAGGCAGACCTGAAGAACCTTCCTCCGCCCCCGAAGCCTGCGAGCGTTACAGGAAAGGCGGAGCCTAGCGCAGAGAAGGATCCCATTGACACAGATGCTGTTGCAGAGGTTTGGGCGGCTACTCTGAACATTTCCCGCAGCTCCATCACACCCGAGCACAGTTTCTTCGATCTTGGTGGTCACTCTCTGTCTCTCGCCGATCTGGCCTCCAGGTTGTCAAGAAACTTCGGTTTCCGCGTACCTGTTGCCCGCCTCGCCGATCCCGTCACACTGAACGGACATCTCCAGACAATCCGTGCAGTCCGAGATGGCCAGATTGCCGAGGTGCAGTCTGACCTGCCCGCCGCGTTGCGCAGAGACACCGTTCTCGACCAAGACATGCAACCTATTGCTGGTACGAAGATGCGCGGTGTCAAGGCTGCTGACACCATCTTCTTGACCGGTGCTACTGGTTTCCTCGGAGCCTTCTTGCTGCACGATCTTCTGGAGAACACTTCTGCTCAGATCGTCTGCCTTGTCCGTTTCAGCGGCCCATCTGAGGCCGATGTCCCATCCGGTATTGCACGTATTCGTCGTAACTTGATCGACCTTGGCCTGTGGCGCGATTCAATCATGGAGCGTGTGGAGATTCTCCCCGGTAACCTTTCACGCAAGAGACTGGGACTTTCCGTTCAGGCCTTCGATGAGCTTGCGGCTCGCACCCAGGTCATCATCCACGCTGCTGCCACCGTCAACTTGGTCTACCCATACGCTGCCTTGCGCGCAGCAAACGTCGGTGGTACCCGTGAGATCCTGCGTCTGGCGTGCAAGGGTGGCGCCACATTGCAGTATGTCTCTACCAACGGTGTTCTACCGCCTTCCGCGTCCGGTCATGGTTGGCCAGAAGACTCCATGCTCTACGTCGACGCCGTGCCCGAGAAGATCATCGACGGCTACGGCCAGACGAAGTGGGCTGCTGAACAGCTTGTACTTGAGGCCGGCCGCCGTGGCTTGCCAGTCCGCATCTTGCGCGCAGGTACTATCAGTGGTCACAGCGCAACCGGTGCAGCAAACGCCTGGGATCTTCTCACAGCACTCTTCGTCGAGTCGATCCAGCTCGGCTACAGGCCCGACGTCGAGGGTTGGCGCGCCGAAATGACTCCTGTCGACTTCGTCAGCAGGGCAATCGTCCACCTCGCAGACCAAACCCAGGCGAAGCAGCTTGTCTTCCACCTTGGCGACCCCGACCCTGTCGACACAAGCAAGGTCTTCGAAGACCTGACTGAGCTCGGCTACCCAACTCAGCCCCTCGAATTCAACGACTGGGTCAACCTCTGGACCGAAAAGAGAGGTTCCGTCAAGGGTGGCGACGGCGCCTTCACCATCGATATCCTCCGCAGCGGTATGCCCAGCGTCGAGTTCTTGACCGGCATCGTGGTCCTCAACAACGCGCAAACCAGACCCTTCCGCGCCATCGTCGAGCGCCCACCCGTCGACCACATCCTGCTTGAAACCTACGCTCGCCACTGGTACGCCAGAGGCTGGCTCTCCAAGCCCCCCGCCACCTCCCACGCCCACGGAGGCACCGCCCACGCCTCCCGCCGCAGCGTCCTCACCGGCAAAGTGGCCGTCATCACCGGCGCCTCGTCCGGCATCGGCGCCGCAGTCGCCAGCGCCCTCGCGCGCGAAGGCTGCCACATCGCCCTGGGCGCGCGCCGCATCGACGCGCTCGAAAAGCTCAAGCGCCGCCTCGCCGTCCGCGAGGGCAAAGTGATCGTGCGCAAAACCGACGTGACCGAAAGCGAATCCGTCGACGCCCTCGTCGCCGCGGCCGAAGCCGAGCTGGGCCCCGTCGACATCCTCATCTCCGTCGCCGGCGTCATGTACTTCACCATGATGGCCAACACGGACATGAAGCAGTGGGAGCAAACCGTCGACGTCAACTGCAAGGGCCTGCTGCACTGCCTTTCCTCGGTGGTGCCCACCATGCTCTCGCGCGGCAAGGGCCACATCGTCGCCATCTCCTCCGACGCCGGGCGCAAAGTCTTCCCCGGCTTGGGCGTCTACTCGGCCAGCAAGATGTTCGTCGAGGGCACACTGCAGGCCCTCCGTCTCGAGACGGCGGGCAAGGGACTGCGCGTCACGTCCATGCAGCCGGGTAATGTTGCCACGGATCTGCTGGGCATGTCCACGGACGAGGAGGCGCTCAAGCAGTACGGCGAGCCTTCGGGCGCGAAGGTTCTGGAGCCTGAGGATGTGGCTAACGCGATTGTTTATGCACTCAAGCAGCCCGAGCATGTCGCTGTGAACGAGATGTTGGTTGAGCCGAGGGATGAGCCGATTTAGGATGTTGAAGCTGGGAGGGGTTTGAGGCGGGAACACCGGAGAGGAAGCAGGATGGTAGATTCGAGGAGTAATAATGCGAGTCCGGTGTACACGCCGAACGTACACATATAAAAAGGCGACTGGACAGAACATATACGAAAAGGAGCAAGGTACAAATCTGAAGAGTCTATTCTATTACATACAGCCACAAAGGACTTTATTTACTACAAAGGATTTTCCCTACCAATCATTGCTCATCACACACACGACCCGAGAAGACGAAGCGCACACGAGTGTCATTGAAGGGGTAAATATAGCAACAACAACAACTTGCCATCCTCCTCTCTGGCTGTCTTCAACCTTTCCCAGTTTTCCAGTTGAGCAGTGAGGTAAGCTTAGCAGACATCGCACGGCCTGGTGGTTGAACGATACGATACGAGGCGTGGCGGGGAGGCTTGAGGCAGTGACAGTGCCCTTTTGGCCTTGGGATGTATGTGATCTCGTCTCTCGTGGATAGATAAGGTAAGTAGATGGAATAGATTATCGAATCGATCGGAGTCTTCGCTAAGAATAATCATAATGAAATCGTTCTCTCCCTCTCTCACACACACTTCTCATCCTCTTCATGCAGTAAATAAATGTCCCATCATGTGATCCCAAGAGATTGATGCGCAGAAATGCTCGAACGCTGTAGAAAGGAGGAAAAAAATGGCGAGCAAAATCCAGAAGAAATAGAAACAAAAAAGAAAAGAAAAAAAAAAGCACAAGACCCAAACCCATGCAAGAAACCAACAAAACGCAAAAGAGAAGAAACTCGTAAAGCAAAAGCCTCAGAACCCAAAACCCGACTCTCTCTCCTCTTCAACGAGCCGAATGGCCACTAAAAAGCATCTTCAACCCACTCGGCTCCTTCTTCTTCTCCTTCTTCTCCTTCTCCTCCTTCCTCCCGCCCTTACTCCTCGAGCTCCTCGAGCTCCTCTCACTGCGCACAGACTTCCCCGCCTCGCTCTCGGCCCTGCGACTTTTCTTCTTCCTCTTCTCGTCTCTGGGCTTGAAATCCGCCTCTGTCAGCCGCCCTTCCTCGATCAGCGTCTTGCTGGCGACGGGCGTGATGAATTCCCCGTCGACGCTGGTGCCGACGCTGAAAGCCTGCTCGTCGGCGATGCCGCGGCGCCAGCGCTCGATGCTGCTGAGTTCGCGGAGTTCGTCGACGCTCTCGGCGGGTTCGATTTGGGCGTTCGCCCCTGGGGATTGCACTTCGCCTTCGAGCGCTTTTTGCGCTTTGTTGGCTTGGATTTTCTTGACGATTTTGTACCCGCCGAAGGCGATTACGGTTACGCCGACGGTGAGGCCGGCAGCGATGGCGAACTGGGGAGAGGCGAGCAGGGCCATGATGGCGGGGAAGGAGGCTTTGAGGCCTGGGAGGGCGCCCGGGGCGAGTTTTGTTACCATTGTGGAGATTTCGGCGAGGGTTAGGCCGACTGCTGCGAGGGCTTCGGGGTTCTTTTGGAGGTTTTCGATGGTGGCGCCGGCGGAATGTTGGAGGCAGTTGCATTCGTCTAGTAGGCGTTGGAGACCGGTCATTTTCTCACGCAATTCAGTGGCGTCTTCGATTTTGCTGACGGGCATGGGTGGAGGGAGTTCGCCGTATGCTAGGTCCATGTCTAGACTGTTTCTGCGGCTAGCGGGTTGACTGCGACTTTGGACGGGGAGGTGGCCGGTGTGTCTTCGTGTGAGCTCACCAGCTCGAGGTTCGAATCCTTCGTCATACATGGCCTCGCCTGTGTTGTCGAATCGTAGTGGTGAGGGACGGTGGGTAGTTGTGCCGGCACGTCTTGGTACGTCATCACCTGTGAAGAAGCTGTCGCTGTATCCTCTTTCAGCAGGAGGACGTCCATGACTTGTAGGCACTGGTTTTCTTCTTGTGGCCTTTGAACCGTCGATACTGCCTGATCTTGAACCGCCGCGGCTGCCTCTTGAACGTGCGTCATCATCGATTGTGAGTGCTTCAAGTTGGCCGCGGGCCTTGACCTCCTGCTCTTTTGCTTCTCTCTCCTTCAATCTTGAGGATTTCAACTCGGCTTTTCTTTCATTATATGCGCTCTTCGCCTCGTTGAAGACACCAGCGAGGGTCTTGGTTGATTTGACAATCTTTCCTGATTTGTTGACGACGGTGATAACCTGCGCCATGGTGTGTGAAGGCGCGATCTATGCGGTTGGGTAGTCTATCTTATACTTCTCACTTGGCCTGCAAGCGAGGGTGTGTCTGTTTATATTCGGCTGGCTGGTTGGTCGGGGTTGGGTTGAGCAAATAGCGAGCAAAGTCTACTGGCAGCGAGCGTGGGTATGGTGGATAACAAGTCCTTTGTCGGCAGGACAAGGGCTGATATATGTTGCTATAATGGGTGATGTGCAAGACAAAGAGGCTCTTTACTGCTGCCAACAAAGCGCGTAATGCCGGAGCCAAACGCTGGGCGTCAGCAGCAGGCTGGCAAGCCGGTTCGCGGAGTGGTGCTGGCTGGGCAGTCTCGCGGTATAGCTAGCGTGATATAGCTATTGGCGTGGAGTCTCGGGTGGTGCGGTGTCTTGTGGTGAGTGGAGCGAGGAGTGCGACAGTCTTGTGGTGAGTGGGCCGAGGAGAGCGACAGTGCTGTGGTGAGTGGAGCGAGGAGAGCGACTGTCCTGTGGTGAGTGGACCGACGAGTGCGACAGTTGGGCGGCAACAGAGGGAGCTGGCTGCTGTTGGCTGATGGGGGAAGCGCGAGGCGCGTTGGCTTGGATCGGTATTGCTGGCTGGTGGGCTGCCAGGCTGCTTGGACTCTGGGGGAGAATATGGGGGATGACGAGACAAGCGGCGGGGTTGTTGGTGGGATTGCGAGGATTGATAGAGGAGATGGGAGAGGAGGAGGAGGAGGAGGAGGAGGAGGAGGAGGATGTGAAGAGAGAAGAAAGAGGAAGTGGTGAATATACTTAGTCAGGTGTTTGCATTAGATACTTTTTCTTGACAGGTCTTGGGAGAGGTGTTTGCGACATGGAGAGAAAGAGGAAGATCGGTGAGCAGAGGCAAGACAGCCCCAGCCAGCCTTGCGCCCGCGAAGAGCCAACCACAAGCGGTGAACAGTCTTGAGAGTCCTGAGAGATGTGGCGTTGGTTTGCACCGCCTCACGCACAGCCACAGCCACGGTCTCTCTCTTCCAATCACGGCAATTTGATGGGTTCTCTTCAATTCCATTAATCAACTGTTCCTGTTGATCTATTAAGGCACCTTAACCATTGGCATCTCCTATACTACGGGAGGCATATACGTTCTGACATCCAACATGCACACATCACCATATCCATTCTCCCAGCCACCAGACACATCATCAGTCATATACTCCATATAGACTCCCTCCCCTTGCCGTCAGTCTCCACCACGAGTGCACGTTCAATCCTCCACCCTCTCTCACCGCGGCTTTTCGCAAACCCCATTTCCTTACCGCCACATGCGCTTGCCCTCGATGTTGAATACCTAAGCGAGGGCAATAATCATATACCGTCTTCTTGCTCATGCCATTCTTGTCTTCACTCCCATCTCTTCTGCCATGTTGCATGCATTGCTCCTGCATTGACGCCTGAAGAACCGGACAAATACATGTATTCTCCCAATTGGCCGTCTACACGAGTCGTTCGCATGATCGACGTCACCGTGCTGAACACACTTAACTTGGAGATGCACTGGCTCTGCAGGTCTATGAGCCCTGAATGACCTGTCTGCAATCATACAGCGTGTGGATCATATATCATGAAATCTATCAATACAGGTCACACCATTAGCAAAGACAAAATACTAGAGGTAACCCGTACCAGTCGGCTAATGGATGTCAGTCACCAGCACACACCTATTTAAGGGTATGGCGCCGACAGATCGGCTCCATGCACGGACCATCTGAAGCCGACTCTACTCGACCTGGCTTCCGCGATAAAGAGTGTCCAGCTGAAGAGGCCACTTTGATTGACAACGCATGCTCTGACCAGACAATCAATCGCAGTATTGCGATACAACCAAAATTCTCTTTCTCAGTTCCACAAGCCAGGGAAAAATCATGGCAGACTTCCCTTTCATAGTCTCAAGCGGGCCAAAAGTCCCCAAAGACCCAGCCTTACGCACCCTCATACGCAAACAAGCGATGAAGGATGTCGGCATTGCGCGAAAGAAACGTGGACGTGCAAATCCTCGGCAGCAGCCCGTTCGCCAGGCCATTTGTCGTGTTCAGGAAGAGGAGACGACTGGTAGTAATTCCAACATCGACAGCAGTACGGGGTCGAGCTCAGACTCTACTACGCCTACTTTGGACATGTCTACTGATAACACCACTTCAGAAGACGAGCAAGTAGTTCTGGCAGACGATTTCTTGACAGATGAAACTCTTGAATGGCTCAGCGAGCAAGCCTGGATGATTCCTCTTTACGGAACCCCCATGACCGAATACGAACAACTCCGCGTGAAGTACAACTTCGATCTGAAGGATCTCACAATCCTAACCAGCTTCAATGTTGGTGCAAACACACAGAAAGCCATCTCAGAAAATCCAAGACTACTCAACACCCTGTTCGGCTCACAGTTGCAGTCCTACCTGCAATACGTCCCCAGTCGATACGGTCATAAACCATTTCTGACAGATGTGATCGACTGCTTGTTGGCGAAAGTTTACAGCAGGCTGAACCCTCCAACCCAAGAGTTTGATGCTTCTGTCATGCAAAAATACGCAAAAGCATTATCTTCGCTACAAAAAGCAGTCATGGGCGAAGAAAGCAGTCTAGACCCTGACCTCCTTTGCGCCATCCAAATGCTCAGCATACACGAGGTACTGACCATACAACTGACCCAATACACCCTCCACTAACGACAGTACAACAGATGCTTGACCCCCAACGATCCGCAGCATACGAACACCACGTCAACGGCGCCGCTCTAGTAATGCAAAGACGCACCCCCTCGCGCTTCAGAACAGACTACGAAAAACTCCTCTTCCACTCCCACATCGGCCCCTCCCTCACAACAGCCCTCTACAACCAACAAGAATGCTACCTCGAGCAACCAGAATGGATCCGCCTCTACGAATCCCTCATAGAAGAAACCCC
This sequence comes from Cladosporium sp. MBC 237, assembly GCA_030772445.1. Taxonomy (NCBI): domain Eukaryota; kingdom Fungi; phylum Ascomycota; class Dothideomycetes; order Cladosporiales; family Cladosporiaceae; genus Cladosporium; species Cladosporium sp. MBC 237. The sequence continues at coordinate 73,286 of JAPHCH010000010.1, read as the reverse complement.
CTGGCTCACCGATCGCAGCGAAGTCGTCATCCGGATCCGCATGCGCATGCTCAATCTCGCCAGCATGCTGTGCCGAACCACCAAAGCCATGGATCCGAACACCTACGACGAAGGACTCATGCTAGTCCTCGAGCTGAAAGCCCGCGAAATCCACCACGGCCTCCTCAAAGCCCTCGAAGACTTCAAAGCCCGCGTGCTCCGCATGTCCATGGCCCAAGCACCGGAGTCGGAACTCGCTCTGCGCCGTGAGATTTTCGGCACGGCCTTGGAATGTCTCTGCGTGTACAAGCGCATTCTGGCATCTTTCTGTGAAGACGAACGCTTGCGGTTGGAGAAGGAAGCGCAGGACCTCGCTGTTACTATCATGGAACTTCAAAACCAGCCTGCACCTCGCCACTCTTGGATTTATAGCAGTCACGAGAAAGGCGTGGCGGCTAGCATCCAATTGACGAAAGAATCGTGGGAGGAAGATCTCAGCGACGCCACGCCTCATGAAAAACGATTAGCAGCTTGCAAAAGATGGAAAGAATTCAACAGCTACCTCCACGGCGATTAAACCCTCCTTCCCGCCCTCCCTGGAACCCCCGAAAACCGACCCCGAAATCAAAGGCCCATACCCGCAATCAAACCTCCCTCAAACTCCACTCCCTCCCCGCCCTCCAAAGCCCCCAAACCGGAATCGAAATCGACCAAGCATACGCCGCCGTCCTGGCATACGCCAAACCATCACTCTTGACAGAAAGATACAGAGCCATGTACAGCGCGCGAGAGCCGAAGAATCCAAACGCCATGCTGTTCAGGTCTTGCGCTGGGAGGTGGGCGATGTTGCCGGCGAGCTGCGGAGGGGTGGGTGTTAGTTCTGGTGTGTGAGGGCGGGGTGGGATGGGGTGGGTTTTGGGAAACGAACCATGGCTGCCGCAAAGAGGGGGAAGACTTCCATGCTATTCAAATGCGCGCCGCGAGCACGAGTCAGGTGATTCCACAGGCCGGCTGGCAATTTCGTCTTCCAGGTGTCGAGATTCGTTCGCGGCCTGCAGAGAAAAGAACATTGTCAGTCGGTCTGTGCCAATCGCATGATAGCCTTCCGTCGTGCTCATGGCTGCGACGATTTCGGAGCGCCCGTAAGCGTGGAAGGATGGGTGGATTGTGAACGAGAGAAAAAGGGGATAGTTGGGAAAGCGTACATGGCATTGGACTGTGCGTTCCTCGTGGCGATCATGAGTCTCGTCAATCCGTAGGCGTGCGGGACGAGGCCGAAGAGGAAGGCGGCGGGGATGGCTTGGAGGCTGTAGTTGTAGGGGTTCGTTTGGAGTGTTTGAGTGGCCATTATGTAGGAGCTCTGTGATGGGTTTGGTTTTGATTTTTTCACTTTGTCGATGTCTTGTGTGTTGTTGGATTTCCGATGGAAAGCTTCGATCTGAGGTTGTATGATGGACGATGGGCGATTGACGTTGATGTTCAAAATGATGGTTTCTCGATGGGAAATGGTATTAAGATTAACACGCTACCTCCTATATATACCCACAATCCCGAATAGCTATTTCCCAAGACAACGATTTCTTTTCCGCTCAATGATAATATACCACTTTCTCAAACAAGACTGCGCTGCACTTCGCTCCACTACCTCCCTAACAAGTCCCCACAGATTTCCCATACCGACATCCCAAAACGGAAACCGGTTCGGTGCAGCCAGCCGAGCTAGACCGGATTGGGGATGTTGTCTTTTCTGCCTTTCCCACTTTTCTTTTGTTAGGCTTCGCTCTGGGGGAAAGTGCTAGTCAAGTCATTGATATGATGAATTCACGTATGCTAGCTGTTTCTTTCAATGATAGTAGGAGGTAGTGGGATTCCGATTTCTTCGGGAATGAGGGTGGAGTTAAGGTCGCTTTCGTTTGCATTTAGTTTTGGGTCGATTGGTTGTTTGGTTGGAAATTTTGAGGGAGGATGTTGATGTTGATGTTGGATGACCACCTGGGTAGCGGAGGGTTTGGCGTGGTGCAGCGTGTTGTGGGAGGGGGTGTTATTGGAGGTTTCCTAGAGGTTGTGTGCTGCCCTTTTTTTTTTCTTTTTTTTTTTTTTTTTGGTGGGTTTCGTATGGTGTGAATTGTTCACATCTCTTTCTGACATATGATGGAATGGCTTTGGCGGTTAGTTCTCGAAGGTCTTTGCTTCATGCTTATATAATAGATTGAGTAGAATACATGCCCCATTCACCCATCATTCTCCACCCTCACTATCATAACAACACTCAACCACCTCCAAACTCCCCGCCCCGCCCCTCACCCATCCCGCTCATCCCAGCCATCCACTCCTGCCCAGCACCTCCCAACCCTTCAGGAATCACATCCCAATTCTCCAAACCCGTCAGATCGCCCGGCTGCAAATCGTCCAAATTATTGAGGAAAGAGAGCATATTGCTGTCGAGATCCATTTGGTCTTCTGTTGGCCAGGAAGGTAGCATGGAGGGATTTGTGGGTTGATTATGGGCGGTTGTGTGTGGGGTGAGGTTTGTTGTTGTTGTGCTGGTGTTTGGGGGCCCGGAGAAGAGTTCGGGGTAGTCTTGGTATCCTATTTTCCAGAGGTCGGAGGAGGAAGGGGTGCTAGGGATTGTGATTGAGTGGGTTTGGGAGGGTTGGGTTGCTGGTGCTGGCTGTTTGGTTTCTGCGGCATTGTAATTTTGGATTGGGGCGGTTGGGCCTTCTCCGTTCCAAGCAGCAGGTGTATTCCAGGCCGCTGGCGTAGTGCCCGAGGCATTGTTGGTTTCCGGTGAGGGCTCGGCGGAACTGCTCATCGCTTCCGTGACGCGAGGGCCTTCTAGGGCGATTTGCTCTTTGGCTTTTTGGTACCCTTCTGGCCAGATATCGGGCGCTCCCCAGGCCTTGTCCTGCTGAATGAGTTCCGGATGCGAACACCACTGGCGCAGTTTGAAGAGCAATGCGAGGAAGAGCGAAGGCACTTGTTGACCTTTCGGGCCGATCAGGCTTTGCACGAAGAGGATGAGTTTGTCCACGTGTTTTTCTGCGTGTAGAGTGCTACGGTCGATGACGCTGGAGAGTCGACTGTGTTGGCTGTGGGCGCTCAGGCAGAGTTTTGCCAGGACAAAGGCGGCGAAGGAGACGCGGACGAAGTAGAATACTGGCAGGCAGCGGACGTTGTCGATTCCCATCTGAACGAATGTGTCGATGAGTGCGTGGGAGCTTTGCGTCAGATCGGATATGGCTTCTACCGCTGGTTTGATGGGGACCTCTCTTTCGAGTACTGGATGAATGACGCCCATTTGGTAAGGAGCTTTGAAGTCTTCTGGCGAGTGGTCGATGTGGAGTACAAGTTCGTAGAGGAACAGTCGGATGGTGAAATACATGATCTTGAGACTGGGGACGAATTGTCCCTCGGTGAGGGAGGCTTTCCACTCGCCGAGTCGTTTTTCGAATGCGGTAATCATCAGCTGTGTTGTCGTGTCGAAGATCGATGCGGTGTCACCTGGATCATCGTAGTGGAGCACGCCGGCGATTTCTTCTGCAATCATCCACAGGCGCACCCATGCTACCAGCATTTTGTCGCCGGGTGCTGCGTGAGGGGAGTTCTCAAGGTATTCGAGGCATTCTCTGGTGTAGGTTGTGACACGCATCATGGCGGGGCGGCGAAGGCTGATGCTCACGCCAACGCAGATGGCGTAGGAAGCGAGGAACGTTCTTCTGCAGTCGATACTACCAGTACCTTGGCCGTCTTGAGATCCGCGAATGGACATGCTGAGGTCTGGGTTTGCATAATCTTCTGAAGGGTGGAGAGATGGGACTGTCATGCCATTTCTGGCAGCGAATCTGCTGCGGTTCAATCTAGAGGGCCTGGTAGTGATGCCAATGTCGGCTGCCATTGTAGCGGCCATGTGGATGTACTTATCAAGGGTTAGCCATGCGTAAGGGGATCCTGGACCAGCGAGCAGTCTCTCACCTCGTAATACTTCAATTGTCCAAACTTGTTAGGCGGGACATACCAAACAGCACTGACAAGAAGCGACTGCACGAGCTCAACAGACTTCTCACTTTTAACAACACTGCGAGTAGCATATTCCTGCAGCACCTCCGTGTCGAGGACTTTGGCGAGTTCCGGATGTTCGTTCTCAGCGGCAGCGGCTATCACTGCGAGAAAGAGAGTCGGTCGTGTCGCTCGTAATTCGTCTGCTGTACATGTGTTGGGGATGTAGACTTGTGGGTATTGAGGGTAGAGATTCTGCTTGTAATGCTCGACCAGACGTCGGGCCACTTCCATGGACACCACGCCTCGATCGACGACGTCTCTTCGACTGCTTGATGTTGAAGATCTGACCGCGTCGCTGGCGGTTTCCTGTTCCTGTTGAAGAACATTACGCCCTGCCGCCAGAAGCTCAGACTGTGCTTGCGACTTCTGATATGCCTTCTGGGCCGGAACCGACTGAGCTCCTACTTCCATTTCCACCACACTATCTTCCGCGATGGGTTCCCTTTCTGTTCCCACGCCACTAGAGCTCCCAGGACTGTCCTCCTCGCTCTTCTCTTTCAGCAGCGCTCTCATCGCGCGCATCTCCCGTTCCAGTTCAGCGACGCGAGTGTCCGTCCGCTTGCGCTGCTTGCGCTTCTGCAAGGGCGTGAAAACGCATTGTCGTCCGGTCCTCGCGCACCTCTGGCAGGCATCCGGGTTGGTCTCGTCAGGCAGACATCGCACTTTTTGAGACCGGCAGTGGGCACACGCGCGGTGTGAGGGGACTTCCATCGCAGCTGGAGCGCCCTCGGTGGTATCCTGCTCTCTCGAAAGGGTCGACTCTCAATCCGGCGGCACGCTGTTGCGAAGGGCACGGTAGAGCAGGCGGTTTGCGTGCATGCTTGTTCGATCCTTTCGACTCACATGTCCAACAAGCTTCTAGGTAAGGCCGCTTGGTCTCGCCAGTCGCATGGTTTGCGGCTGAATTGGGGAGCAGCAGAGGGTCTAATTGGGCCAAAGCACGCTCTGGTCTTGGGTGAGCTCTCCACATCCGCATCCTTCGCTTCAACTTTGTGATTTGACTATTCATGGCGCTGGGGCCAAGGACTCTTTCGCATGCATGTGTGATTCAATGAACCTGTATAGTCGTTGTTGCACCAATCTTGGAAGTGTGTTAAACTATGGTCTGAATATGTCAACTGGACTCTATTATCCATTGCGGTTGTGGAAAATTATATATAACTACAAGAACTGAACGCGAACGAACAGCGGCGAACGCATGTGTGAATCCTACTCTTTTGCACTGTTCGACTTTGCAAATGGGCTGGAAGTGCGATGACTGTAACATAAAATGAGATGGTCATACCGACGACATCGTCGTTGCGCCCATCCAGTTGCGGCGAAAAACAGCCCGCCATAATCCAGATTGGTAGCGATGCAAACTGGCTTCGGATTTGACCAGCTGCATCACGCCTGTTCTCTTGCGATGAAGATATAATATGCTGTTGCAACATTGCGTCCTCGCGGCCCTCTTCTGATATTGCACTCTCTTTAGGTCGTCGCCAATTCAACATCGCATGAGATCGTGGCCCTCGGCGATTCCATCTTTTGGCGGAAAGTTTCTATCCTTCGTGACATGGCCCACAGCACGCTCACACAGCATCCATCGCTGCACGCGTACTCAGAACTTCGTTCTTGTTTCCAAGCTTCGAAATCTGCAAGAAAGCATCCACACCATACCCTTCCAGACTATGAATCTCAAGCGACCCAGCCCAATACTCTGCGTAAATCCTACTCAAAGGCAGACCCATACCAAGTCTCAGATTAGGCTGTCTGCCTGACAAAGCCGAAAGTGAAGACCTATGCTTCTCACCATGCTTGCCGCCGTGTTTCTCGGCATCAGCGGCCATCTGTGGATCGGCATAGCGTAGCTCCTGCATGGTACCAGCCAGTTTGGGAACCTGCTCGAGATTCTGCAGGCGAGTCTTCCGCCGTGGACCTTTGGCGAATGACCAGAGATATGGCAGAATGTCGCGTTCAATGCCACCGCCTTGGTCGGAAATGCGGATAATGACGTGCTGTGCTGCTTCGCAGATCAGGACTTCTATTGGAGCGCACTGACGCCCGTCCTGCTCAATGGCAGCTTGCATGCTGTTTCGTAAGAGCTCTCCGATCATATACTCGATGTGTGAAGGGATGTAAGGGAAAGTTGTGTCAAGATGGCCCTTGACGACCACTTCCGGAATCGCCACTTTTGGTCCGTACGCCTTTGACATCAGCCCTCGTGCTGTAGTTGCGCATTGCTCGACGATTTCTTTGGCGTTGCATCTGAGGAAGATCTCTCCCACGAAATCATCTTCGGGAGCGATGGTTGACTTTTTGGCATTGGGGAAATGCCATGGCGCGTGGAAGGTTTCGGTCAGTGCCAGGTGTTGCTCGGCAATCACCCTACGACTGATTCGAGAGCGTAGGAGTGTTGTCATGAATCGATCGCATTCTTCGCCGGAGATCGTGTTCTGGATCTCGATCACGCCCATGGCCAGGCGAGGGATGACGCTGAGGTGCTCTCGCAGGCAAGACTGTACAACCTCGCAGAAACGGTCGTTGTCGTCGATGCTCGTAATCTCCGGGACCTTTCGTAGGCGTTCGAAAGCAGTATAGTAGAGTTCATAGACATAGCTGATGTGGCTGTTCGTTAATGCAGAATATGGTAAAGTCTGCATGTTTCGAAGCCGATGGGCCAGTCGTGTGGGCAGCTCCAAGCGGACATAGTTGGCGGAACTGATGAGTCTTGACTCTGTCAAGGTACGACCGAAGAATGTAAGTTGGCGTAAGCTAATAGGTCTTGCCTCGCGCTGTACCCAGTCGTCGAGAATAGAGGCAGGTCTCCAAGGAGGCGGTGAAGGCGTTGTTCCGTTGGACGTTGCTGCAGAGGAATATGCTTGAACCCGTAGCGAAGCTGGAAGACGCAAGAGTTGACAGGGCAGTCTCGTAGCCGCTCTGCCAGTGGACAGCATGATGTCTATCTTGGCAAGAAGCCCGATAGAGTGCGTGTTCCAGGATCGCGATCAAGAGCTGTAGAAGGGCGTGACGGCCATGCAAGAATAGCTATATGAGGGGTGGTCGAGACGAGAGGAGTAGGACTAGTCTTGTTAGCGAGTACCAGCCACGCATCAACAGACTCAGTCTTTGATCATCTTCGAGTCGCGGCATGGGATAAATCAAAGATACCAAACTTCACAGCAGGCAAGCGTCTCTGCCAAGACATGGCCAGGACAGAGCGGGGGAGAGACAGAGAGCGAGCAGCCAGCCAAAGAGTGATGCCTGAGAGGCAATCACCCATGGCTTAAAGGGCGATTGATAAGGTGAGAGCGCAAAGTGCTGACAAACAATCAGAGTATAGTACAGTCATTGTGGATGTTTGCACGTGCTTTATGTAAGTGAATGAAATGTTCATATAGACAGTCAAAGGTGACAAACTACAGCACAGCACGTGGCTCGGCACTGCGGCGATGCGGCTGCCTGTCTTTCGCAGTGTTTGTGACGTACCAGACCCTCCTGCTGTCCGATTTCAACTTCAAGTTGCTGCTGTTGTCCACCTGCTGTAATAAGCCTGTTGGATTCCCTCCAGTGCCTCATCATCGCCAACCCAACCCACCATCCGTCTTCCACCAATTGACTTGACCGCTATCGACGTGGGCGCATCCTTCTGGAAATCGCCTTGTCCCACCCACGCCCGCCCCGAGTGCAACACCACATCCGCCCGCGCCGACGTCGTGCGGCAAGCCTTGGTAGGCCGTCATCACCATGGACCAGGTACGTTGCTATCGAGATATACAGCTCCCTCCCTTGCCGCCCACTTATCATTCCATGCGCGTATTCATCTATGCACGCTCACTGGCACCAGCTGTTCTTTCCTTTTGCTTTCAAGCGCTGACGCATACCAACACAGCTTGGCAGCGACATGCTGCTTGACTCTGACTACGATGAGAAACACCTGACGCCGACAGAGGACAACGTTGCCCTCATATCCCCCGACGACGGCGAAAGCATGGCTGAAGAGCCCGAAACATCCTCCGAGCCCGCGCCGCCCATGGCTACCGACCACGAGGCGATGAAAGAGCGGTATATGCCTGCGCTGCCTGAATACGAGACTGAGGCCGAGGCCGTCTTCACATGGGATATTCAAAACTGGAGGCAGCTTCCCAAACGCTCGCACAGTCCGGTATTCCACTGCGCCGGCCATCCTTGGAGGATACTTTTCTTTCCCGCTGGAAATTCCGCCTCGGAGAGCACTTCTTTTTATCTCGAACAAGGTTTCGCTGATGAGAAGCCACCTGAGGACTGGTATGCATGCGCGCAATTTATGCTCGTGCTTCACAACACGAATGATCCCTCGTTATACATCCATCACGAGGCAAACCATCGGTTCACTGCCGATGAAGGCGACTGGGGTTTCACCAGATTCGCAGACAAGACCAGAATATTCGCTGCAAAATTCGACGGAGCAGACCGACCGCTCGTGGAAAATGATAGCGCAACAGTGACCGCCTACGTCAGGGTACTAAAGGACCCTACTGGCGTCTTGTGGCACAACTTCGTAAACTACGACAGCAAGAAGGAGACTGGCATGGTAGGCCTGCGCAACCAAGGTGCAACTTGCTATCTCAACTCTCTACTCCAATCACTCTACCTCACCGGCGCATTCCGAAAGGCTGTTTACCAGATCCCTACAGCCGAAGAAGATCGCGCGGCCAACTCGTCAGCGTACGCGCTGCAGCGACTGTTCTACCGTCTCCAGGCCGACAACACAGCTGTCTCTACCCAAGAGCTGACGCACTCTTTCGGATGGGAGAGCCGTCAGATTTTCGAACAACAGGATGTACAGGAGTTGTCTCGAATCTTGATGGAGAAACTGGAGGCTCGCATGAAAGGCACCGAAGCAGAAAAGGCCCTGCCTGACATGTTCATTGGCAAGATGAAGACTTATCTCAGGTGCATTAACGTTGACTATGAGAGCAGCAGAACGGAAGACTACTGGGATCTGCAATTGAATGTTGGTGGATGTAAAAGTGTGGCCGACAGCTTCAAGACTTACATCCAGGAAGAGACACTTGAAGGCGACAACAAGTACGCAGCCGAAGGATACGGTCTGCAAGACGCCAAAAAGGGCGTCATCTTTGAGAGCTTTCCCTCTGTGCTCCACCTTCAGTTGAAGCGATTCGAGTATGACTTTATGCGGGATGCCATGATGAAAGTTAATGACCGTTACGAATTCCCGGAAGTCCTGGATTGCTCACCGTATCTTGAGGATACTGCCGATAAGTCGGAACCCTACATCTACCATCTACATGGCGTACTTGTGCACTCTGGCGATCTCAACGCTGGCCACTATTACGCTTTCTTGAAGCCGGAGAAGAATGGCGATTTCTTCCGCTTCGATGACGACCGGGTGACACGTGCTACCAAACGCGAGGCCATCGAGGAGAACTTTGGCGGCGACTACGGAGTGAATGGCATGAACGGTGGCGTCAAGGGACAGAACCCTTACACCCGCCAATGGTCAACCAAGCGTTCGAACAACGCTTATATGTTGGTGTACATTCGCGAGAGCAGATTGGATCAAGTGTTGCTGCCGGATAACGAGGTGGAGCCACCAGCTCATCTCCCAGCCAAGATTCAAGAGGAACGTTTGTTGGCTGAAAAGCGCAAAAAGGATCGCGAGGAGGCCCATCTGTACATGCAAGTATATGTTGCTTCGGAAGCAAGTTACCGATCCTACCAAGGCACCGATCTAATCCCCTGGGCTGCGGATCTTGAAGTAGAGCCAGCAGCACCAAAGATGCATCGACTCTTGCGAAGCATGACAGTATCCGACTTCACCAAGTTCATTGCACAAGAGCAAGGCGCCGATGCAGACCTGATAAGACCTTGGATCATGGTCAACCGCCAGAACGGGACCGTTCGCCCGGACCACCCTCTGGAATGGCAGGACATGACGCTCCAAGAAGCTGCGGATAAGTTTAGCACACGCAATTCCGGCTTCAGGGTTTTCATGGAAGAGACTGTAAGAAACGAGGCCGGCGAACCTGAGTGGCAGGGTACTCTGACATCAGTGCCTTCCTCGCCTGCGGTCAACGGTACCATCCAGCAGCAGCCACAGAAGCCGATCATTATCTTCCTGAAGTATTTCGACATTGAGCACCAGACTCTGCAGGGTATGGGGCACATTTACATGAGCCCGGCGGATAAGGTCCAAGATATTGCACCTCAGATACTGCAGCTCATGGGTTGGGAGCCTGGAGTCGCACTGGAGCTCTACGAAGAGATTAAGCAGAACTACGTTGAGCAGATGAAGCCTAAACAGACCCTTCACGCGTCCGAGATCCAGGACGGTGATATCATTTGCTTCCAGCGCCATTTGAGCGAGAGCGAAGCCAGTGCAATCCGCGAAACGAAACCATCTGCCCAGCTCAACGCCAAAGACTTCTACGATTACCTCGTCAACCGAGTCTTTGTGAATTTCACTCCCAAAGCAGCGCTGCCACAAGAACTTCAGCTACGAAACGAAGGCGACGAGAAGTTTGGTCTCTACCTCTCGAGAAAAGATACTTATGAGACGCTTGCAACAAAGGTCGCTGAATATCTTAGTACAGTGGGCTCAGCGCCCGTGGATCAATCTTTCTTGCGCTTTACGACCGTTAATGCGCAGTCTGGTAAACCCAGGACCGTGATCAAGCCACAGCAAGCTATGACTGTTCAGAGCATCCTCCTCGGCACTGGTGGCTACGGATACGGCTATCAGCCTGCCCAAGCGCCTGACCAACTCTATTACGAAGTTCTGGAAATGAGTCTCAAGGATCTCGAGCAGCGCAAGAATGTGAAGGTCACTTGGCTTTCAAACGGCATCACACAGGAGGTCCCTTACGACATTCTGGTACCAAAGCAGTCTACCTTCGCCGAAGTGCTTGAACAGCTCATGAAGCGTGCTCAGCTGCCTGACGAAGTCAAAGATCAAATTCGATTCTACGAGGTCCACAGCGGCAAAGTCTACAAGGTCTTGCCACTGTCTCATTCCGTCGTTGCTCTCAACGAGTTCCTGAGCATCTATGCCGAGCGCATTCCCGAAGAAGAGCAGCAACTTGACGCCGAAAAGGGCGATCGTCCGCTCTGGTGCTTCCACTTCGAAAAGGAGCCTAGCAAGCACCACTCCATCCCTTTCATCTTCGCCTTGAAAGAAGGCGAGGTGTTCAAGGAGACCAAGGAGCGCTTGAGCAAGCGCACAGGCATCAAGGGCAAGAATTTCGAAAAGGTCCGATTTGCTGTCGTCAAGGGTGGACAGAATTACAGTCGACCTGTTTGGGTTGAGGATGGTAGGTCTGAAGTCATTTATCTGAGCTCAGGTCGTTCGCAAATACTAACATCAACTCTCACAGATGACATTCTCTCCGAAAAGCTCGGCGCCGACGATCACCTTGGTCTCGAGCATCCGAACCGCAACCGCAGCAATTGGGTCAAGTACGAGAGCCTGAACATCCGATAGACGACCTCATCTACACAGGAAACGGCTGCTCCAACCATGCATCTGCCTCTGGCAAGCAGCTTCGCTCACGCCCGTCGGTACCTGCAAATTCAATCGAGCCCGGATCGCGCCCAACAAACGTTTGCTAGCACACTCAAGGCGGCATGTACAGGACTATATCTTTTCCGGCAAGTATTCATCTTTTCCTTTTCTTATCACCTAGACGCAAGAAGGGCCGCAAACGGGGGCCAAAAAACACAAAAAGGCAACATGTTGCGCTTGCATCGGGGGCTGAGCAGCATTAGGGATGGAGATTGAGTGTTGTTGTTCTTTTCTGTTTCGATGGATGGATGGAAGGGATGGGGGGTTGCATTCTTATTTGCTAGGATATCTTTACTTGCACACTTGACTGCTTGCTTGCTGGGGTGGAGTGGGAGTCTCACTGAGGGGAATTCGATGAAGGGCGGAACATGGAAGGAAGGAAGGTTGTGACTTTTGCTCTCTGGCGTTTGCGGCTGGGAGAGATGATGGGGGGTGGGATTGAATCGGCAAAGGCGAGGAATGAAATGAGATGAGATGAGAGTAAATTGGTGGGGTGTTTTTTTGTTTTTTTTTTGTTACAGATTATTATGAGGCTTTCTTTGCTGGATTACAAATGGAATATAGCGGTTGTCTTGTTGCGTATTTGCATTGCATTACCTTTTATCTCTATTTCTTTTGCTGTGGGGCAACTGTTCTCGCGCTGTGGATTGTGTTCTTTCGGTTTGCCCACGTAGGTCTGGTGAGACGACTCCAGATGAGCAAAGGACATGATGGTGGTGATGATGATGATGGTGTGGCACCGATGAACAAGAGCGTATCATCCAAGGGTGCTGTGCAATGGAAGAGAACAGTTGGTATGATGCGTTCGTCTATTCTCTTTCTCCATTTTTGCCAACTGCTACCTCCGTAATACTAGGTAGGCATCCTCTGGCAATGTGGGTTTCGCGTCGAACAATATTGTCCGTTGGGTTTTGAGGGATCACTTGAAAAAATCGATATGGGGGAATGATAGTCGAAATTGACATGGGAATTCTTGATTCCTTGACTGTAGGGACAAGGGTGGGATTGGATTCAAGGCTTTTCAAGGTGTATACATACATGGAGGTAAGTCGAGTCTTGGAAACTTATCAGGTAGGAGATGGTCACGTGAAGATGAGGGCGTTGCCTTGGGGATATTGTCTCTGTACCTCTTTGATGTGATGTTCTCCATCCCATGGTGGATTCTTGTGGTGCAAGATGGTTCAAACTCTTCTTTTGCAGCTGGCCGATGCAACACTGTCGGCGTACGAAACGGCGTTGATGGAAATCAGTACAAATTTTGCGACCGATCCCGAACAGCGATCGAGAGTTTGGTTTTGGTGACATCAGGGCAGGGCACTCGACGATGTAGCGATGCAGCGAGAGAGATCGATCACCTCTGGCCAATGTGTAACGAGCACAGCGAGCACGGTTGTTTGAGTCTAGGAGGGTTCCGAAAACCTCGCATCTAGACCGTTATCATCGTAGACATCGACATGCGCGCATCTGTAATTGTTAGATCATGGTCGTGCTGAACTTGAGAAGCGAGGAGGTGTGAGGTCTCGTATGAGGTTATGCGCGTGCGGCACACGACAGTGCGATGTGGGAACGGCTGGATGGGAAAAGTCTCCGTGATGAATGTGATACGCTCAAGACTCTGGAGAGACAATCGCATCGTGATGTGGAGGTGGAACAGTTCTTGGAGGCAGCTCCGTGAGCGTTGCGTAGAGAAGAGTGACAGCATTAGTGGTTACATGGCGGTGACGACAGTGATGTTGTTTGTTTGTGTGTAGATGTTCTGGGGAAAATCTCCGTGTAAAGTAGACTGCTGTGGCTTTGATAGGCTCGGTAGATTCCCCGTGATATTGTTTTTCATCTCGATACTGGCTAGAGGGATGGATGGTAGAGGGTCTCGAGATGGTCTCGATGGTATCGAGACGATTGACGCTTTACTAGAAGGCAAGAGCCAGGTTTGTAGGCATCGTCATCGGGCCCTGAAAGGAAAGGACGGCAAGAGAGCGTCGTATCGTGATGGGCTCGGCAATCCGTGGTGAAGTCGGCGATTGGGATTTGAAGGTGCACCGGAGTGAGACCACAGAACTGTGATGATCGATTAAGTTGTTCGCGTTGCTCTTGCCGGCATGGCCATACATGTGTTGTTAATTTGTTGCTCGACGTGAAAAAATTGCCCTAATAGTTAGTCGGTGCGACTCAGCATTTTGGCTCATGGGCGCACTTTAGATGAGCAGTTGGTCGTACTCAGTTCTGGTAGTCGAGCGATGAGGCTCGATCGCATCGACCGATGAAGCGCCAAGCCAGTTGAACATCCAGACATGCTATGCTGACTTTGAACAAAGCAGCGGGGATTGATTGACGAGGAGCTGAGTGTGCACAACAGTGCTTTTTTCTCTGTGATCGTCGACAGGCATGATTTCTGAGTTCCTCGCCAGTCAATTGGGTTGTCAGCAACGCTGCGATTGATAAAGAAATCTGAGATGAAAGGGAATAAGGTTCATAACCGAACTCTTGCAACGGTCGACAGGGATGCCCTCAGATGGCACGCGTGAAGAGCCCTGTTATTTTTCCTTAGACAAAGAGAGAAGCAGCCTTGGGTTAGCCAGGGTAAAGCAGCATTGGATCATTGTGCATTTCGCAGAGATCGTCGAAGGGCAACCATTTCTCAACGTTCCCAGTACAAGGGGAGGATATGACGCCGCGACCAGGGTTCGCACTGGGTGTTGAGAGGTATCGTACGCGGGCATTTCTCTCTGTGCGTCATTTGGGTCTGCGAATGGTGGTACGGGCATGTATGGCTGACGGCAGGCTGCTTAGCCGTGTGCAGCCTCAAACGCAGAGTCCGAGTGCTGGCAAAAAACGACCTCATACCGTTCCCGGTGCGAGTCAAACGTGCGGGCAAGAGGCACAGGTTGGTATGTGATGTCTTGCCTGTGCTGGAGGCGCAAGACCGGGGCGCGCGGGTGACAAGAATCCGGATGGTCGCTATAGGCCTGCTCAACCTGATTCAGCAGAAGCAGAGGCGAAAAGAGACGGCCACATCGTCACAAGAGGTGGTCTCAGCTCGGTGAGTTCGGCTGGAAGGTTCAGGGCAGTGATCGGCGACATGACCGCACATTTGTGGGCCAGAAACGCCGTTTGGTCCAGGCCCTGACTTCATGTCTTCCACCAACATTCCACGAGTCCACCAGCAACGGCACGTCATGCGATCTCCTTCCTGTCTTGCAACCCTTAGACATAGTAAGAGTCTGGACTCTTCTGAGTGAGAAATGAGATTAAGGCGAGAAGACTGACGATTCTATGCACTCAGCCAGCTGTGGACGGCACACACCCTAGAAAGTTGCGCCGCACTATATGCATCCCGGGACTCTATACTTTGTTTACGAGGAGCTCTAAGCACTTTCTGACCAGAGCAGGCGCAAGTAATAAACCCTGCATGGCCTATCTCGAGCCTACTTTAATCTACAATAAAAAGAGCATCCTCCCCGCATTCTTCTTTGCATCAACCAACCGCCGTCATGGCTGCACAGGCAGTGATCGGCACCTTTCCCGCTCCTACATCAGGACCCTTCTTTCTCGCCACCCACTCGATTGACAGCTACCCCGGTCCGGCTCTGGCAATCGCACATGTCGCGATACATCGATGGCCACGAGAAGTGGGTCTGCTCTCCAAATCGACGCTCCTTCAGCGCCATCTGGAGGCTCTGGCCTGTCAACGCTTGACTTGAGCAACCTTTACGCCGTCGCCTTCTACCGAGCAGCAGGTTAGCGCAGGGTCTTTGCGTCTGTCCGGCCACGCCACCCGCCCTCTTGTGGTGTGTACTCGTGCTTCTTAGACCCATCGCTTTGACGGCATCATGGGTATCAGTGACGAGTAAGGATACATCATTGCGATGATCTTTCTGTGGTCCCTCTGACGCAGGGCTCCCTTCCAACCTACTTGACCCCTACTTTGTTTGGATTCAGACGAAAAGATATAGAAAGCACTTCTGCTCTCGCCGAAAGAGTTCTTTTCCCAGCCCACACTATCAAACCAACCACCAAGCAAAGTCTTTTTTACCTTCCTATACTTTCAATCAGCAATAACGAGCAACGTCTTCGATTCTTACCTTCATAAACACCTTTCATCAATCAACAACCCAACAAACGACCAACCAAAACCAAAATGTCTGGCTCAATCGAATACCTCAACGTCGACCCCAACGTGGCCGCCGACCACTTCGCCCAGAACTTCGACCTGAACCAGCCCGAGAAGGCCATGTGCTCCTACCAAAAGCTCATGCACGAGCACACCAAGCTGCAATTCGAGAACGCCACCGCCTCATCCCGCAGACGCTCATCAGGCGGCCCAATCGCCTCTCTGCAACACGATGACTCCACCGGCCGCTCATCCATGAGCTCCACCTCTTCCTAAGCGAAGAGTAGCAGCTCTCTCAACATCACCGGCTGTATCAATACAACCGAATTAACGAAACCCTCCAACGACCATGCCCGGGGGTTCTGTGGGTTGAAAAACCCCATCATCATGACACGCTTTACGAAAACCGAGCCTGCGTCAGCAAGCAACCAGCACGACCCAGAACCATCTTAGCGACATCTTCTCTTATTGTCATATCTCTTCCAGTCACATTAACGGAACGGACCGTGTATCTCTAGCGACACGCATTGGGCAAAACGGCGTTATCACTTGGACTTTTCTTTACCGTCCTCTTTACTTTTTTTTTTTTTCTTCTGAAGCTGGATTTTGGGAAGTTGAGCAGCTTTTGATCGAATCGCCTTTTTTCTTATGGGAAGAAGTCCGTCAACTGCTGTATTGGCGATAACCAAAGTCATGTACTATTAAACATCAAATGTTACTACCAAGTTACTTGAACCAATCTTCCCATCAAAGTTCATTAGTCCGCTCAGGCAGGTCGTTGGTTTCGTTCTTATCGATTCGCCATATATCTCAACATCGACTGTAATCTTCGTTTCCTGTCACTTGGCTGCTTCGGTGAGATCTGCAGCGCTGCTGAATCGTCTTATTTCGTGCTGTCCTCATGCTTCGTTTGTGTTGAAGAATCATCAGTACTGCTGAACCGCCTTCAATTCGTGCCGTGTTTTATTGAGAACCATCAACGCGAAGACGCAGGCTGGCGGTGGGAGATGTGTAACGATCTGTCTCCGATGATGTTGGCTTTCAATGCGCAACGCGAGAGGGCCTTGCTAAGCTACGGGAAGACGAAAGGTTGCAGTCTCATACAATATGCCACTATCTGAACTGCTGTCGCTGAAATGCCAATACGTCTGATCTTGTTTGAGATATAAAGAATCCCATGCTCCATCCCCCTTTCGCAATTACAACATCACGCCATCCATCAAGTCTATCTCACGCCTCCCTGCGCCGCACCAGTACCAGCTCCAGCATTCGCACCACCGGCACCACCAAAGCTGAAACTCGAGATTCTCCTGGCCAGTGAGTCGCCGACAGCATCAACGGCTCCCTTCGGACTTCTGAGGCTGATGTTCTCGTGCCTGTTAGCGATGTTGAAGAGTTTGATGGACGTTCCTGCCCATAAGCCGTTGCTGCCGCGGTTGTTCTGGGCGTCTTGTGCGAAGATGAAACCCCAAAGCATGGACATGTACCAGCCTAGAGCGAGAGATGACCAGGTGAAAGTTTGTACGCGGATGGGTGGGGCTGGAGGATCTGTGAGGGAGGGGTTGTCAGTTGTTACTTCAGGGCTATTAGATGTGGCAAGAGAAGATTGACTAACATTCTGAGGCTGGTGTGGTCGCTTCATCAGTAGCGGCGGGGCCCTCCTTCGATGCACTTGCAGATGCTTGCTGTCGGACTAGTCTCGGCGCACCACTCTTACCATCCTCAATCACCTGCAGGACAGTATGCAGTGGCAGGTGAGGAAGCCAACTTTCTAGCCATTCGACAGTGGGGTTGAATTGTGTGCTGGTAGTCAACGGATGGACCGTCTGGGCCGACATGCTTGCTAAGCTCGTGTTTGATGTGTTCCGAGACGCTGAGCGCGAGAACGAACCGTGGCCAACTGGTTGCTTTCCGCGTGCCTTTTCTGACATAGACCGTGATTGCACTGGGACAGCATCATCCATCGATGCCGAAGCATTACTTTGTGACCGAGATTGTGGTCCACTGATGGGTGCCTCAAAATCCTCATCGTCATCGTCATCGCCAATAGCGAATGCGCCGTGTTCGGGTACATGACCCAAAGAGGGAGAGCGGGTAGTTGCTGGACTACGCAGGCTGTCGATGGAAGCACCTCTTGTGGGGCTGGTAATGCCCGAAACATTGCCGTGGCGGTCTTTTCGCTCCTGGTTGATGCGGTCAAGCTCTGAGAGGGCGCCGTCAACAGTAAAGTCTCGAAGAGCCTCGAAGCGCTTGTGGCTGCGCACGATGACTTCAACAAATCGCCTGTTTGCATCGTATTGGTGGTCCAGGATTGAGCAAATAGCTTCAAGTAGTGACAAGAGCAAAGTGTGGTTAGTTTCGTTAGCAAGAAGGAATGACGGCGACGAGAATGAGATGAAGAGATCCAGTAGCTTGGTGGCAGTTGCCCGCTGCAGTTCTTGTGCGTACGGCGCTATGTTGTTGACAATCGCCAGTAGAGCTGGGTAAATAGACTCAAGCCGTCCCTTAGTCGAAGTCACAAGGGTGTGAATGCAGGTGATGAGATAATCCGCGTAAGATCCGTGGAAGTTGGCAATTCGCAAAATAGACGGGAGGGAGTCTTGGCCGATGAAAGGCTTGTTGAGGCGCCTGCCAAAGGTCGGCTCAACGCTGAGAGTCTGTAAGATGAACACACACATGCGCACGATGCCTTGACGGGCCGGGTCGTCCTTGGCCTCCATGGCGTAGTAGAGGACAAGTATGATGAAGTCGTGAGCGCGATCTGTGTCGATGATGAAGCTGCGGAACCTTTTGTTGCACTGAAGCAGTTCCCAGAACAGTACCATCATCTCCGGTGCCCAAGGAAGTGCTTTGGAAACGGTAGGAACGTATGAAGCTACACCCGATACCGGCTGCGTCAGGACGAGAGTGATGCCTTGCTGGATGAACTGGAAATCCTCCACGCGATGGAGGCGACTGAGAGATTTCCTGAACGCGTTCGTTTGGTCGTTAGGGGCCGGGTAAATGATCAGCACCAAAAGGAATTGCAAAGCGTATGTCACGAGGAGCTGTTTCGGATCTTTTACTACGGCGGCCAAGTCAAGCGGAACTCGCCATGACGCAGGGTTGTATTTCAAGACCTGTGGAAGATCGTCAGTGTATGATCGCTGAATGCCATCCTTGTCAGTTATTACTGACCGTGTTCAGTAGTGAGCAGATCAAACTGAGCACAGCTTGTCGACTGCACTGCGTAGTAATGTAGGTCATTGCTTTGATGTCGACCTGGGCCACCATGTCTAACTTCAACATTAGCGACTGTAGGAGTATTCACGGAGTGGAGAAAGCGAGCTTACTTGGCGGCAAGTACATCATGCGACTAGACAATGTCAAAAGAAGCCTTAAAACTTCCATGGCATTGCGTTCGTTCTCCTTCGTCATGCCTTGGCTCTGTTTGCATCCGATACCGCTCTGCCAGATGGAGTACGAGACGCGCAGATCGGGTTTACCATTGTCATCGAGCTTCTTCGGCAAGGTGAAATTGGGGAAGAACAGGTAATTGATGAGAAGGTCAATCAGACGTTCGCCAAGCGGCCTGTCAATCTCATCGTTCTCCGAGCCCTCAGGAAGCCGCTTCTTCGGGTTCAGCCCATCGAACAGCGCACCGCGACGGTTGTACTTTTTGTCCCATATCCAAGTAGCTTTTCTCGGTTCCCAGAAGAACTTGGTTTCCCAAGCTGCGAGGTGGTCGGCCTCGTAGATGTATGGCAGCAGCCTCGTCAGAATCCTGACACAGTTCAAGATCTCGGTAGCGATCGGTGCGTGCGGGTCAGCGTACACATGGCGAGTTTGTAAGGCCTCGAGACGCGCGATAGCGATGTATATGAGTGTTTCGGCATTCTTCTGCGGAGTCGGTGGCTCGTTTCCTTGTGCGGTAGGCTGAGTGTCGGCATTGTTTGTTAGATGGCGCAGGTCATTCGGTGACCACAAGGCGAAGACATCGTCTGCTGACTCTGGCAGTTGGTAGAATCGAGACCACCATGAGCTGTCTGCTGGGATGTCGGGTTCGCCAGAAAGGCGAAAGATGTCCTCTTTGAAGGCTAGCTTGCTCTCAGAGGCGCCCATCCTCTGCGCATGCCCTGGGCCTAAGAAGACCTTATTTGTCCGTAAGTGCCGTAGGTTCTTGCGTCTTTGGGAGGTATCTTATGCGTGTCAATCAGGTTTGGTCGGATGTGGTAGGTCCCGCAAACCGCTATAGGCAACGTCATAAAGGCAGAGTGGTTTTGACGCAATGCCTGTTCCTGAGCTAGAGCAAACAGAGAATAGCGCAAAGGCTACTCCCGCAGTCTCCATGTTTCGGACATTTTCCGAGCGGGGGGCGACTTCGGAAGAATGAAGTCCCCTCTGAAGACAAACGGTTTCGTACAGAAACGAGCCTAGTGGAGGGAGCAACGAGTCTGCGCCCCCATATCATCACAGAGATCTGTAACGGCCAAAGTCCGTGTATTTGCCATGTGGAACCGGACCATAGCGTGGCCGACATCGCCATCAATGCTCGCGATGGTATAAGTAGATTCAATCGCTCGCATCAAAATGGATTAACAGGCAGCATCCATCGTCTTCAACATGTCCCAATACCTTTACTTGGCGTCCCTCGCCCTTTTCCATGGGCTCTCTCAAGCCCAGGTCAACAATGCTACCAAAGAGTTTCCCACCCGCCTCGAACCTGATGGTGTCATCCAACCTTTTTGGAACCGCCACGAGCTGCCCGACAATGCATGGGACAGCCACATCCACGTGATCGACCCGTCGCGCTATCCATTGGCTGCCAGTGCGGTATACACGCCCAGTATCTCAGGTGTGTGGGACATTGTCACCAACGAGACAGCTTTCGGGTTGGAACACATCGTCCTCGTCCAGCCATCCATCTACGGAAACGACAACAACATTCTCCTGGATGCACTCCAGGCGCTCGGCCCTAGCCGTGCTCGTGGTGTTGTGCAATTCGAGCCCAACATTTCCACTGAGACCCTTCACGAATGGCACGACAAAGGCGTCCGTGGTGTTCGTCTGAATGCCGTCTCGAACGGTGACGAAGTTGATGTTCCCGAATTCACTAGCAGGCTTCAGGCCTACGCGGACGTGATCCGCCCCTTTGGCTGGGTTCTCCAGGCCTACGCTCCCATGGAAGCGCTGCCGGAAGTCGAAGATGTCATTGCTGGATTGAACGTGACTTTCGTTCTGGATCACTTCAGTAACCCGACCATTCCTGACCTCGAGCAAAAGGACCAAGACTCTTTCGACCCGTACTCCGTGAAGGGATTCGACTCGCTGATCAGGCTGATCAAGGGCGGAAACACCTACATCAAGTTCTCTGGAGCCTACAGAGTCGAACCTTCGATGATTGGTTTGGAAGTTATGGCTAGGGAGATTTTGCAGACTCGCACCGACCGCACTGTTTTCGCCTCGGATTGGCCGCATACGAGGTTTGAGAGACTCGATATCAGGCCTTTCATTCAGACTGTGCTCGATTGGGCCACGGAGTTTGACTGCGTCGACAGCGTCTTTTCGGGAAATGCGAAGAAGCTCTGGGGCGTCGAGGCTTAGCTTAGCGAGATATAGTGTATGTGTCTTGCAGATGTCGAATAAATCATCACCGACCGTCAGGCCTCATTACCTTCGCTGATATGGGTCAGTTGTGATATAATGTAGATCGCTAGACTCGACTTGATCACTAACATCTGGACTATTAGCACTGTATACCCAACAGGAATTGGTTTGTCGCCGTTGAAGCAACCCCCAGGACGAAAGCCTAGCCAGGTTGATATGACGATTATGAGGATGTGAATTTCATGATTATGAGAGAGAGAGTAGTCCAAGTGACTAACGTATAGTAGGAATAAGAAAGATACAACTACCTTGGTAAACATTCGTTTTTTTTTGCTGCGGAGTACGTGTGCTGGCCCGCTCTGTTTCCATTACCAAATTTGGCGATAAATACCAGGCCGAGGTCTTGAGGTTGGTCTCAAGTTGGCGAGCTTATCCTTCTGGTACACCCGATACTACCAGTCTATCAAGGCTTGATCATCTTTCATTAGTGCCTGAGTTCTGCAATTTCGAAATGTTCACTTCCATGGCACATGACAAATGACAAGTCAATAAATGTTGTAAGTGAAGTGATCGCGATTGCCCTTCGGAATGTGGCGCCCTAGTCGCGGCTTGGCTGGGCTGCAGAAAGTGACGTCCAGCTTATTAGTAGATGCGCGAATTTTGGCCATGTGTGGCTGTAGCTGGGATCGAATTTTTGACGCCGCCGCCTGCACGTCTTCATCCTGCTGTGAAACAGTCATTGTTGACTTAGATTGTTGACGCCTGCAGAGTCGGACACTCCTGCATTCTTCACTTACACATCCATCCGCTACGATCAGGTGATCTTGCGCCCAGTGCACAAGAGTACCTTCCCGAAGAGTGTGACACGCACGTCGATCTTCGTCACCCATTCACCTACATCTCCCCGAGCACTCGACCGCCAGTGCATGCATTACGACTCCTTCACCACATCTGAAAAATACCACTACCTTCGCATGCACTCCCACTGAGACCACGAGCAACCGCCCAACCGCTCGCACCACTCACCCGATACTTACGCCGGGTATCGGAGCCACGATTCTGGAATACAGAGCATAGTCGGCACCATTCCTCGCCGCAAGAGCTCTTTTATTCCCCTTTCTGCGCGCCCTCCTTAACGTCCTTTAAGGTCGTTTACCCAAATCACCCGATTGCTGCTGGCGCAAGCCAGCCTCCAAAAACCGAATCCCGTTAGTGGGCCTATTCTCTTCAAGCGGACACCGCCGGTTCGTTTGAGCAGCAGGTAGCGCTCCACTCCTCTCAGGAAGAGCTTGTACATATTCATACCGAGAAACCCGGAGGTCAGAGCTGCTTGCGCAGGACATATACCTTGGAGATGGTCACCGCTGAGATCCCGGACCACTACACTGGCTCGCCATCTTCTTTGAGTGGCACGCCGCATCTGACTATCAATCGTGAGGTCACTGCCGACCTCGACTCTAGCAATGCTTTCGAGGGCCCCGAGAAGCTTCTAGAGGTATGGTTCTCCCCGTCGGAGAAGGCGCTCCCAGCGTCTGCCTCTCCGCTTGGCTTGAAATGCGTCTCCCAGGAATCTTGGAAGGAGATGCTGGACTTGGTGAACTGCCAGGTACTCTCGGTCGTCGAGTCACGCAATGTCGATGCATACCTCCTCTCCGAGTCGAGCATGTTTGTCTTCCCGCACAAGCTGGTTCTGAAGACTTGCGGCACCACCACGCTTCTCTGCGGACTGCCGCGCATGCTTGAGATTGCTGCTCTCGAAGCTGGATTCCCGCACCAGCAGGCGAACTTGGCCAAGGGAATCCCGGCTGTGGCCACGCCGCACCGTGTCTTCTACAGCCGCAAAAACTACCTCATGCCGAACCAGCAGCGTGGTCCGCACCGCAGCTGGCGTGATGAGGTCCGCTTCCTGGACGAGAGGTTCCGTGGTGGCAGTGCCTATATGATTGGCAAGATGAACGGCGAGCATTGGTACTTGTACATCACTGGACCTGGCACCCAGCTCACACCTCCGGCAACTCCCGACGAGGACAAGTACTCGACCACGATCAAGCAATTGGATCTACCCGAGAAGATGGCTACCGTCACCGTTGACGACGACTTCGACGAGACTGGAGATGAGACCCTTGAAATTCTCATGACCGATCTTGAGGAGAAGAACGCCCGCCAGTTCTATCTTGAAGATGCCAGCCGCATTGCTCACGAGAATGTACGCGCTGCGCACGCAGCTCGCAAGGACGCCATCGAGCACCTGGGTGTGATCTCTGACGCCAATGCCTCTGACCCAAGCATCTCCGGCAACACTCTCGTCAACGGACAGGGCAAGGATGAGAACGCTGGCTTCGACGTTTTCGCTCAGACCTCCACCGACCACTCTGGATTCAACTCGGACGCTGAAGATGAAAACTTGACCTTCTCCGAGGAGTTGAGCACCGAAGGACACACTCTCGGAACTGTCGTGTCCGAGTCCTGCGGTCTTTCCGATGTTTACTCTCAGGCGAAGTACCCGGACGCTCGTGTCGATGCGTACCTGTTCACGCCCTGCGGCTTTTCTGCCAACGGCGTGGTTCCCAAGCCCGGCGACGCTGAGACGACCAACTACTGGACCGTTCATGTCACGCCGGAGCCGCACTGCTCCTACGCCAGCTTCGAGACAAACGTTCCAACCCGCCAGACCGGCCGTGAGACCGTCGAAGTGGTCGAGGATGTCGTGAACGTCTTCAAACCGGGCCGCTTCAGTGTCACTCTCTTCGAAGCTAAAAGCGGCGATGAAAGTGCCATGGCCAAGAAGGACAAGCGCATGGACACCATCAAGGGCTACCGCCGCGTTGACCGCGTTGTGCACGACCTCGAGGGCTACGAACTGGTTTTCAGGTACTTTGAGCGCATGGACTGGAGGGGAGGTGCCCCGAGACTCGGCGAGCAGACCTGGTAGGATGAAAGAATGCTGAAACGAAACGTAAATGTCTTGTTTGTTCGCTATTTTACTTGGTGTCTTTTTCTCTTCGGCGTCCTAATTTCGTACCGATAACGGCCGATGACATTCATCTTTCATGCAACGGCAGCTTTCCTGTATGTAGCTACTTACAACGAGTCTGAATCGCTTTCCTCGTATTAAGAGACCTTTCGTTGCTACTTCAAGCGCTGTTTCCTGTGAACCACATCACCACCTTAAGCACCATGAAGAGAACATTCAATATGATGCTCACCCAACCAACCATCTCAGCACTAGCTTGAAGCGCTTCCTTCGAGAGGATTTCCACTTCCGCGTCCGGCGACTTACCATGGTCCCTATACATTTGCATAAGACTCCACGTCCCAATGTGCGCGACCAAGCCAAACAAGAAAGCCAGCGTCAAAAACGCCGGTGCATTTTCGGGTCGTCCACCACCAGACTGACTGAGAAGCAGTGGCATCCACGGCAGACACGCCGAAAGGAGTCCTGAGACGACCGCGCCTGCCACTATGGCCATCGAGAGCCCGCCCAGTTCTAGAAGAACCCATGCAAGAATCTTGACGATGCTTGTCGCGGTATCGATGGTTTCTTGCAGGTCCCAGGTAGGGTCTTGTTGGGGCTGTACTTCCGCAGGACCGGGACGGCGGTTGATGAACCATGCGATTAGGGCGTTCGGGAGGTGGAGACCAAGTATGTAGACGGTTTTGAGCTGGCCGAGGTATTGGTCGAACCACTGCTCACCGGCTTCTGGCGAGGCGAAGAGGACTTTGTTCAGGCAGAGCATCATTAAGAGCACTGCGCTTCCAACTTGTTGGAGATTTGTCTCGCCGTCGATTTGCCATGCGACAGGGCACGCGAGGAGGAATGCGAGGCAGAGGATGGGGGTTGTCGATGTTCCTTCGGGTAGCTTGTTGAGGATTGCCATGAGAAGCCAGCCGACGGCTGTGTATCTGCTAGATGTCTTTGTGGATGGCTGTACTAGTTGTCCGTAGATCACCAGTGCGATTGCCTGTGTGATGCAGAAAATTTCGTGTGGTAGGAGAGATTTGAGGCCAACGTTCATTGTTGCTCCAGTGGTGATGAAGACATGGTAGGCGAATATCGTCTTTGCGATGTACTTCCGTCGGATTTTGGGGTCCTTGAGATCGGCGAGTTTCAAGGATTCCTTCGCTTTTGTTGAGGCGGGTTTTCCTTTTTCGACATCGCTGGTTCGCTTCACTGGGACGCGGGAGGCCTTTGTCGTGTAGTAGATGAAGACGGCTGAGACCAGGATTGGAAGGAATTGTGTTGATATTGTGAGAGTCCCTATGGTGATTGTGGGATTCCCAGAGCCGAAAATCCAGACGAGTCCACTCTGGAATGCCTTGAGCATGTCGCTGTCGGGTTGGACATGTTCTTTAGGTGTTGGAGGTGACATTTGTCCTTTGATTTTCTCGACCATCAACGCCGTTGTGAGGTATTCCTGGGAATGTAAGAGAGATGCAAAGATTTCGAGGAACGGAGGAAGATAGAAACAAGATAGTTACACAACTTTGCTAAAAATACAGATTCGGAGATTGACGCCGTGGTAAAGCCTTGGTGTGTGACGTCTGAGCTCAAGAGGCGAAGGATGCTCTAAACGTTAGTCCATGATGTTGGATTCTGCAGTCATGGGCTAACGTCCTAGGATCAAGCACCTAGGCCCTGATCTCAAAACGCTCAACCTGTCACATTACTGTACCCCCAAACACCCCAGAACCCAACCCCAAATCTTCAACCGCAATGGCTCTTGCAGGTGGTCCCGCTAGTTTTGCTAACAAATAACCAATACCAGACCAATGAATGGCGAATGAGATTTGGCGCAGGAGCCAGACTCCCCAGGCAGTCTCAGGATGAATCAGATGCGGCACACCTGGAGGCAGCTTTTGTGCTGCATCTACCAAAGGACGCATCCTCGATTCGTACTCCTGGAAAGCGGTTGTAAAATCGCAGCCGTCTCCCAGGCAATGCCGTAGGAGCATGCCTGCAAGATTGTATGCTCCATTCAGAGCAAGTGTTGTCCCCATGCCTGAGAAAGGACTTGCGCAGTAACTATGGCAGTGTCAGTCATGCTCATGACGAATTGCATCGAGTCGGCTTACCCAGCATCGCCTAATAGAATGACTCGTCCTCGACTCCAGCTATCCATTCTGACCTGCGCGACCACATCGTAATAAAAGTCCTCAGCCGCGTTCATTTCTGCAACAATGCGCCCGCTCTCCCAGCCGGCACCCTCGAAGTACTCCTCTAGTAAAGCTTTCTGCCCAGCAACGCTCGTCTTCCCAGGGGTCGCGACATCTCGAAATCGTGGATCGTTGTCGTTAACCACTATCATGAAAACAGTTGAGCGATCAGCCTGGTCGCTCGGCCTGATCATGATGCTTTTTCTCCCCGGAGCATGGTACCAGCGACGCCACAGACTGTCTGTTTTCCCTTTCGGCATAGAAAAGAAGGCTCCATAAGCACCGATCTTCTTTATGCGAGCCTCTTCTTCTTCCGCTCCCCATGCCATCCGCCTGGTAAGGCTTTGTAGTCCATCAGCGCCGACAACAAGATCATAGTTTCGCTTTTCGCCACTGTTGGCAAACAAAACACGGACTTTGTTGCCGTCCTGCTCGAGGGTAGAGAGCCATTCTCTTGTTAATAACTCGACGCCCTTTCCTCCTCGTCTTTTGACCTCCTTGTCCAGTTCCAAAGTCCTAGAAGTGAGAATTTCTGTCAAACGTCCTCTTAAGATCTCCACATCGCTCGTTCCCGTTTGCACCTCTCCGGTCTTATCCGCAGCTATCTCTGCCCAAATGCGGTTCCTCTCATCGACAATTCTCACACCCTCCTCTCCAGTAGTAGCAGCACGGACTTTATCTTCCACGCCAAGCTTCTGTAAAAGTTCAATTCCCGTGCCTCGAATATCGATATTCTGGCCGTATGAGCGACTGGCTGCAGAGCGCTCCAGGATGGTGATGTTAGGTAGGTCTTTGGCAGGCAAAGGCGACAGAAGAAGGAAGGCCGCTAGCGCGTTTCCAGCTACTCCGCCTCCGACGATAAGGATGTCTAGAGGAGCCATTGGGATAAGAAGTAGTATGGTAGAAGACCGTTCTTAGATGACTGTTAAAATGTCTATGTTCGATTGGACTCATATGAGACTTGGAATACGACGAGCTTCATAGCTGCTGAATATAAACCCTCACAGGACCTGGTCAGGGTTCAAATGAGGACGCATCGTGGTGTCGTTCACCAACTGTGTCGTCAGGCGGCGCACAGTGTTGCGACGACCGGCGCTCAATACAGCAAACCCGAGCACCCGAGTCTACGGACCCGAGATGGAGTTCGGTTTTCGCTTTCGCTTTCGTGTCGGTGTCTGGTAGCTGTTGCCTAAGGAGCCCTGAGAAATCTTTGATTGTTGCCTTCATCGCCATCGTAATTTGTTCTTTCAACTATTGCAAAAGAGATTGGCCCAATCGTCTCCGAGCATTGTCGAAGAGGCAAAAAGCAAAAGAGATGTTCCGACGCGGGGAATTGAACCCCGGCCTTGTCGGCACTGGCCTTGATCCATTGTTTGAACCGAAGAATGAGAGCGACAAATCCTAGCCACTAGACCACATCGGATTGATGAATGTCGGTATGGTGTACATGTACTAATACCGCGTTGACGGGGAAGGAGCGACCAGGCGCGGCTGCCTGGTTTGGAAGGAGGAAGTGAAGTGACGTGGAATGGAAGTGAAGGGGCCCAGATACTACTACATCAGAACTTGGTTGATTAACGAGTGATTGAGTTACTGATTTGCTCCTGCAGTTCTTTGGTTGACAAGCCTTGAACGAATGTTCGAAGCCCCGCCCGGAACCTCCCAAATTTTTCGAGTTTGCCTTCACTTACACCGAATTAGGAAGGAGCAGACCAGCGTGCCTTCCAGACTTGGACATGTAAGTGAAATCGCGACATGGTTCATGAAAACTAAGTGCGTGCGAAAATGATCTCTGCTATCTCGCAGAATGTGATTTGCGTAAGTGCCGAACCGGAAATGCCAGCAACTTGAGTCTTGATATGGAGTCGCTGAGGGCGAAGCAACGCACCGCGTATATGCAGCTTTCGATCTATTATAGAATCTGAAGAACCAGTCGAGTCCAGTACTACGGACATTAGCAACCTTGGCCTCATGGTAGACTCGTTATGCTCATCATATTGCGCTGGACAGCCTCTTCAATCCTGGAACAAGAGACCAGCCGCATACTCAACATTCCCACCAGTACTGTTGAGAGCGGCTACAGCTTGCTGCTGGCTGAATCCCAGATCTTGCAGGCTTTTCACGCTCTCTGCCGGGAAAGGATGTTGCGCAGGCGGCAACTGCTGTGGTGCACCACCCATACCATATGGACGCATAGGCACCTGCTGTGGAGGAGCGGCAACCGGCAGTGGCGTCCGAAGTACCCGTCCCATATTTGCTGCCCATTCCCAAGGCCTCTCTGCTCCTCCCGGCAAAGCGTTGAAGTACTCCCAGCCCATCACGCCTCCGAAATTGGGGTAACGTGATCGCAGGGTGCGAAGAACGTTCTCCATTGTAGACCAGGCCACATGTCCAGCTCCGTTGGCTGGATTTGTGACGAGACCCATTACCACTTTGTCGGCTCGCCAGCCCAATCCAATAATCGCATCGTACCAGGCGGTGGTTGAAGGATCGCCCCAACCACAGTAAAATTGAGTGTTGTACCAGGCGACCTCATGGCCTCTCATCTGCTCCAATAATCTGTACTCGATAGGACCAGAGAGATGAGGCTGATTTGGCAACAAGGCAGTCGCAACAGGCGCAAGAGTGATCAAGAAAGTTGGGCCAAAATCAGCTCGTAAGCGATCGATCAGCCGGATTGCGCCAGGTAATGAGGTGGGTTCTTCAATATCCAAATCGAGGCCATCGAAATTGTGTTTTCGCAGCATGTCACGCAGCGGGGTGTAGTAGGCCTCAAATCGTTCAATATCATTGCCATCAAGGCGTGCATACGAGCCTTTTGCAGCGCCACCGAGCATAGCAAGTACTTTGACGCCACTGGCCTGTAGCCATGCCATCTCACCGTACAGAGTCGCATACTTCTCATGCTCTGGGTGATCATCGTTGATGGTGATATTGCCGGGTCCTTCATTTAGATGGATTGCGGCTACGATGACGTGGGTGACACCTGTGTTGTTTGTGATGAGCGGCAGCAGTGATACAGGTGGACCGTTATTGGGCCCATGAAGGGTCTGGTGGTAGACGACCACTTTCGGGCCTTGCCCGACCGGCAAAAGGGAGGTATTTTGTTCCGACATGTTGTGTGATTGGTATTTGTACGACGTGAGCGTCGCGGACCGCAAGACGCAAGAGACACGTCAAGCTCCGTGGAGCGCGGCAAATTCTCGACACCTCCCAGCAACTCATGTAATTTTCCACGACTCTTCACTTCTGCACTTCACCAACATAAGAAAATATTGCGGCTATGTCCATTCATACCATGAATCAAACACGGTTTTTTTTTTTTTCAAGACTGTCATCATTACATCTAACACAAATCGACCTCCGGCAGAACAATGAAAAGGAAGAAGAACAATAAGATAACCGAGACCTTGTCAGACATGTTACGAGCTGGACTTGCGAAAGACAGAGCCAACTCGATTTCTGGCAAAAGCTCTTTGACTGTTTTCTCACAATGGAGCTTGTCAAGGACTTCTTGCCTCGAAGCCTCATGCTTTTCACCACCCAGTTCAACGAAAGCCTTCAGCTCTATACTTTGCTCACTTGCCCAGCAGGCGTCTTGCTCTCCATCTGCGGTGCTGCCAACTCTATCTCATCCTCACTATCATCGACCACCTCTCCTCTCTCCCTCGCTCTGGCTCTAGCGAAGCGCTCGATGATGGCACGATTGCGTTGACGTTGCGCCTCTCTATCAAGCCCTTGTGCGCCGGCATCGACCTCAGCTGTGTCGGTGTTCACGCCATGTTGCCAAGCGCGAGGGAACCACCACCAGATGAAAATGAATCCGCATGCGACTATGGCGCCTAGAACGCCGACCGGGACTGCCCAAGGAGCGACTCCCATTGTGTTTGAGCTTCCGTCTTGGTGGCGGTTGTGAGATGGGCGGCGGTTTTGGAGCAGGTGAATTTGTTCGGTCCGGCGAGAGTCGACGTAGTTCAGTGCAAGTATATTTGTACGTTCAAGTGTCAAATCCAAACCCGAACACTACATTGTTGATGAAGTATATTCAAAGGAGGGGTACATGCCGCTCCAGCCGAAGGATTGCACAAGGTCACGTCTCGATGTCGCACTCGCTTCGCATACGAAAGCCACCTACCTCACATTCGCGATTGAACGAGCGTCAGCGACGCCCCTAGCAGCATCGCACCAGAAAGCACATCAACCAAAAATACAAAAATACATACAACAGGCGGGATTCCCAGATGGTCACCCACTCTAGTACTAGTCGCCCGGTTCAGTGCTTATGTATGGCAGAGCGGACGGGATGCCCAGTTTTCACTGACCTATGGTCGTATGTATCATGGGCTTTCTCATTATGCATTATGATGACCCGAATTTTGTGTGGCTTCGACAGTCGTTCAAATCAACTTGTCCCATACTTTATGCGCAACGTACGCTGCCCCGAGCCCTCCCGCGATCTTTCCAGCAGCACTGCCATTATTCTGTCCAGTATGCGAAACACCACTGTCCTGGTACATTGGAACAGGTACTGGGTCGTGCGTAGATTGCGTTGAGTAACAATGGCCACCGGAGGCCGGCGACGGCATGGAAATCAACCACTGCTGTCCACTGAAATCTCCCTGACTCATGAAAGCCTCATGAGAGTCGCTATACGTATCAAGATACCAGCCTGGTCCGGTGAAATCGTTCGACAGCTTGCAGCGACCTTCACCTTGCAACTCTAGAGTCCACATTTGACCCGAGTAGTAGCCCGGATCAGCCAGGCATACGCGCGTACGGTCGGAGGAGTTGTCGTTGTAGATGTCGAGGGCTTTGGGCTGGCCGTTGTATGTCGTGCAGATGTTGTATTTTCTTGGGTCGTAGGGTGAGGGCGATATGGTCCAGAAGAGGCCACTGTCTCCGCTCGGCGCGGCATGCAGGCCCTGGATACTGGATTGGGGGTTGACTTGTAGACTGTAGGTTGGACCAAGGAAGTCGTTAGTCAGGAGCTGTTTCGACATCATGGTCAGATGCTGTGGTTCAAAGCTTGGTCCCCGGTGTTTGGTTGCCGTTGCGAGCAACTTCTGTACCTATGCTTTCTTGGAGGTGAACGAGTTGAGAGATCAGAGATAGAAAGCTCGATGACAACCTACCTAGTACAGATGGGAAACGGAAATTCCCCATGTAACTTTGTCAAGGTTCGGTCACGCAGTTCAGCTCGGCTGTGCAACTTCGGAAAGCAACTTCATTGTGGCCATGACCGGATTAAAGACGATCGTTCTGCGCTTTGGTGCAAGGCGAGCAATACGTCGACAAGTCCCTGCTTAAAGTACGCTTTCGCGTTGTAGTGATCACAAACTTGCACATTCGTGTGCGGAAGTCATTAATAAGTACCTAGCAGGATCTCGCCTACGTAAGTGGCGCTTCCTCTGGGGGTGTTTTTGGAGGTTCTCCATATGATGAGTAGGTAGTCGAGAGTCTCTAGACAGCTGACAACACTAGCACTGAACAATTATGGTGAATAACATTATCAAATCTTTATCTCCACTATAATAACTTCTCAGCGATAATAAATCGAGAAGTTGAATCTAGAACGAAGTTACCTTCCTTATAGACACTTGAAGTGAGCGATCTTTGAATCCCTTTCAGAAGAGAAGTACATTTGCAGGACACGGTTTCTTTTACTCCCCCTTTCTGCAAAGCTCACAAGAGGTTGAAATGTCTTCAGCTCAATGCTCTCTGCCATTTGTTTCGATGCCAACATTTTTTCGCCTTGTGGGAGTTGGCGGGCTCCGGGTGACGAAATGGCGCAAAGGGCTCCGCGGCTACGCGGCGCTTGCATCCTTCATGCAGAGTTTAGGCTTTGGCCAGTACAATCCAGACCCATGTGGCAAAGGCGGAATAAGTTCATCATGATATAAACCACCCCGGATCAGCCATCACAAAACAGTGCCTTTGCTGTGACTCAACTTCGGCGAAATTTTCCACTAAATGGGTCTTACACACGAACAGACGGCATGCATAGCAGATCCGGAACGTGTTTGGCAAGTACGCCGCCTTTGCCAGGTCAAAGATGCAATCACACGAAGCTCTTGGGAAGGATACAAACACGCAAACACCGCACAAGGAAGCGATCCCGCCTTATCTGCACTGCTACGCTCCCTTCTCTACGAACTTGAAGCCGACCTTGGCGCTATCAGTCTTCTGGACGATGAGGATCAACACTTTCTTTCAGTTGCTCATGCGGCCGATTCAATCAACCCCAATGTCCGTCGCGCCGACTGGTTTGGATGCGAGCAAATCCCTATTCGTGGAGGAATATGCGAAAGAACCATTACGCATGAACATGAGTCCGATGCCTTTCCCGTCTACGAAATCATGGATCTGAAAGCAGATGAGAGCACTCGCTCACTACCCGTCGTTGACGGCACGGCCGCCGACTTCAGCTACTACGCGGGTGTTCCACTTACGACCAAGGATGGCCTCAACGTAGGCGCACTCTTTATTTTCAAGAAGGACCCTCAGACAGAGCCTTTAGCGATGGCTAAACGTCGATGTCTACTTGGAACCGCGCAGCACGTCATGGACCAGATTGTGCGGATTGTGGGAGCACTGGAGAACTCTCGGTCTCTCCGTTGCAGCTTAGCAGTGGCTTCAATCACGCATTCTGAAGAAAAATTATCGAGTCCGACAGGTGCGGGTGAACAGGCGGAAAATGCCGTTTCATCGCTTTCTCGGCTATTCAAATTGGCTGCAACGCTCTTGAGCCAGTCTCTAGATCTAGAAAGCGTCATCCTGCAAGAACTGCCTCACTCAAATACAGTCGTAAGGGTTGACGTCTTACCAGAGGACATCATATTTGCTGGACACACTGGCATACCGGATCAATCAGCAAAGCCTGTGGACGGCACTCTTGCCACTCAGCTCTGGGAAGCCTTTCCATCTGGAGTTGTGCTGCATTTGGAAACATCAGAAGATGGCGGTACTTTTCTTGCTTCAGCTACGGATGACATGGTTCCTCACCAAAGACTCAAAGCCAGGCTGTGTGAGCACTTTCCCGGTATTCAACAATGTGTTTTCATGCCTCTTCGAGACACATTTCACGACAGAGACACTGCTTTCGTCCTGGGATGGACTTCGGATCGGAAGAGAGTCTTGTCGAGCTTGACTGATTTGCCATCTTTGTACTTTTTTGGCATGGCGGTCATGGCCCAGCTCCGCCGCCTAGAAGGTCAAATGTTGTCCAGAAAGAAAGCCGATTTCCTTGCATCGGTATCTCACGAAATGCGAAGCCCGCTTCACGGTTTGTTGGCTTGCATAGCAAACCTACATGACACCGAGTGTTCAGCGGCTCAAATCGACCTACTCGAAACGGCTGAGGCTTGTGGATTGCAATTGCAGAACAATATAGACAACGTTCTCCAATACTCGAAGATTGGTATAGCCAGCCGCACAAGGAGCCATTCTCTTGAACAAGACTCAACTCGGCTTGGGAGGGGCTCTGTTTCCAGCTCCGAGCCCGATTTAGCCGTCCATGGAAGAAGCAATATGGTGGCATTCGCGGAAGATGCTGTCGAGAGGTCAGCACGCAAACATCAAATTGTGAGGAAATCTCTCCAATCTCAGGAACTTCCCATACAGCCATCGAATCTAGCTATCACCCAAAGCGTATACGGGAGTGGTCAAAATCCGCTCATCACATTCGATGCGACTCGCGAGGCCGACTTCACTCTCAACACCGTTTTCGAGACCCACTCTATCATTGATAACCTTTTTGTAAGTCTCGTATTTTTGCAGCGCATGTGGCTTCAGACCTGACGATCAATAGGACAACTGCGTGAAATTCACGCCCGCCGATGGATGCATACGAATACAAATCGATGTCAACGACGAGACCGTTCAAATGCTGTTCACCGATTCCGGTCGTGGTATGCCGGCAGATTTTGCGCGACATGGTGCTCTTGAACCATTCACCCAGCAAGATCCCCTAGATGACGGGATTGGACTTGGACTTTCTCTGGTTCGGAACGCCGTTCAGTCTTTGAACGGTGAGATGAGCCTGAAC
Source organism: Cladosporium sp. MBC 237 (assembly GCA_030772445.1). Taxonomy (NCBI): domain Eukaryota; kingdom Fungi; phylum Ascomycota; class Dothideomycetes; order Cladosporiales; family Cladosporiaceae; genus Cladosporium; species Cladosporium sp. MBC 237. The sequence continues at coordinate 38,810 of JAPHCH010000010.1, read as the reverse complement.
ACAGATACACAAACCGGGACTCGGGTGTCGATCGTTTTGCCTCGGAGCGAATTAACCACGGGACCTGGCTCAACTCGTAAGAAGTCTATTCAAGACTTCGCGAGGGGTTACGAACACGAGCGCCTGGGCAAAACCGCCTGCTTATTCGAACCTGGGCAGTGGAAAGATCCATGCAACGCAAGGCACGTTCACTCCCGGCGCGTCTTGATCGACTCCCTATCTTGTACTCTTCGCAGCTGGCTCAATATCGATTTGAAAGTCTGGGCATCAAATGAAGAGTTGCCGACATACTTTATCGTTCTCTACGCAGATCTCGATAGAATGCGAGAAGAACTTGGCCATGCATTTGAGCAAACACGGAAGGTCATACTATGCCCAGACTCTCATGCTCAAGCGATGTTGTCACCGGCGGAGCTTGGAGTGTTTGCAACGTTGACAAGTCCGATAACGCCATCAAAATTGTGCGCGGCAATATCGACGGTCTCGCGCAGTTCACAAAAGCCGAGCACAACCACCTACGTCTGTCGAAACCAGAACACTTTAAAAGCCCAATCGACCACCATAGAAGCCAGCCCTCTGTACAGCGGGGCCCTCGCTGCAGCCGGAGAGTTACGCCAGTATCGTAGGACTTCGATCGTCAAGTCCGATGAGTCTGCTCCAGCACCCATCGAGCATGCAATCGTACACGCACCGGTCATTCAACCTAAAATGCTGCTTGTCGACGATAATGCCATCAACCTCAAGGTCATCGGCATGTACGCCAAGAAGTGCAGTAAAGGAGCGTTCGTGCTTGCCGGAGGCGGACAACAAGCCATCGACCTCTTCAAGGACACTTCGACTAGCTCCGGCAATGAAAGGCCATCCGCGTTCGACATCGTCATCCTCGACCTTTCAATGCCTGAAGTCTCTGGGTTTGACGTCGCATCAGCCATTCGAAGCTTGGAGCGGTCAGAGACCTGCAGGCCGCGAGCCTATGTTGCTGCTCTTACAGGTCTGGTCAGCGACAAAGACCGTCGCGCGGCATTCGAGGCAGGAGTCGACGAATACATCACCAAACCAGCTACCGTGAAAGATTTGCAAAGTGTGATAGCCAACTGGAGGATCGCAAGTGGTTCGTAGCAGTAGTAGAGGCAAAACGTGCTTACTAGGGCTGCAAATTGTTGCCGAAGTGAATATTTGCGCTTCATATCCAAGCCGACCTCTCGCAGGCACGAGGCTACGCAGTGACTTCCACAATCGTTGGCTATGGAATCTTTGATTGGTTATACTTGAGCATGTTGAACGTTGCGTCCTCGGAGGGACACGATGCGGTCAATTGTGTTCAGCCACGCAAGTGAGTGATACCGACGAGTTCGATTTCCTAGATTTACCTCCGCTGACTAGCACGATCTACGGTGTGGCGCAAAGATGACAACCTGCCTAACAAATACCACCCCAATCCCAGTGAGGATCCAACATAAGTGGACGCTTACTCTTGAAATATCATTCTCCGTGGGTGTATTGGAGAGCCTCGATCCTCCTCAAATAGCCCCTGAACAGCCATGATATGTGCTAACAGTTAAACATGTTCAACCGCACTCATATATTTAAGACAGTAAGTTGAATGCTGGGAGAATCCACAAATCTGGAATAAGGCTCCCTTGCTTATAGACACTTGAGGTGAACGATCCTGAAAGCTTTCCAAAACTGAAGCATATTTGCAAGGCACAAGTCGGTTTGCACGAGCATTGCCGTAAAAAATTGAATATAAACCCCGACGCTAATAGTAAAGCGGACCACAGCCCATCTCACGCATTATCCCTAATGCAATCACGTTATCGCAATACCTTTGGCTTGCCGACCAAACAAATTGTCTCCAGCCACAACGTCTTTTGCACTACCGCGCTCCAGCTTCAAGCTCTTGCGAAGCCGTTTTGACTGCCATCTCTGCGGTGCTCACAGGCGGCTGCACCGAAAGGCTAGCATACATATGTGATGGCATATGCTCTGTTGCCAAGGGTTGCGGCGACCCTTGTCCAAGGGTGGAATAGTTGCTGCCGTCGTGGGCAATGCCAGGTCTGTGTTTCTTCTTTTCGCGGAGCAACAGCCATGTCAGCACTCCAATGACTATCAGCAGTGGTACGCCGATTCCGACTCCCACGCCAGCCATGGCGCCAGCTGTGTAGGTATCAGTGTCGTCCTCCGACTCACTAGTCGGCGTAGGTGAGCTGTCGATCGCACTGGTCGAAACGGCCACGAGGCTTGAGCCGGCTGCCGAAACCGCCGAGGAAAGTTGAGTCGGTCGTAGCACAAATTGGTTTGCGGCGGTATAGGACATTGTGAACCTTGCAGAGCTAACGCTGCAGTTGCCCAGGCCGCAAGCGAACAACCACTCGCCTGTGTTGCTTGGGCAGGGGATTATGTCTGAACCACCGTATCGGTTGACTATGTACAGTATGGTCAGATGCGGTGCTTCAATGGTTTGAAAGAGCAGGCACAAACGTACAGTCAACGCAACCCTTGAAACAGGCCGTTGACTCCCAGTTGATGTCGGTGCAACTGCCTCGTGAGAGTCGGCCGCCGTTCAGGCAAGCTCCATTTGATAGGCAAGTTGCATCTTCGCTGCAACAAGCAGATGGGCCTGGCCCGCTGTTGCAAGGCACGTCGCGGTTGGCTGGTGTTCGTCCTGGGAAGAAGCATTCGGCATGAGTGAGGGTGAGCCAAGCTCCGAATGCGATCGAGATCCGTATTAGCTTCATAATATGATGAGATTGGGCCTCGCAGTACGTAGAATGAGAATAGCAAGACTAGCGGTTCCGCGGTAGAGAAAAGCGTTTAGGAGGAGGGTAGTCAGCTCTGTCGCATATCATATACATGCCCTTGTTGTGGTACCCGCGTGCCATGTGCTGACGAGGCAGCCTATTTTCTACATCTGCGGCATGGCATCTCCCGTTTATACATAATGCAGTAGCATCCTCACATCCTCACCGGTCTACAACGTGCTGCGTGTCTGGCCAATGGATGTATAAGAGAGCTTGCTGGATGGTCCCAAATTTGGACACCAGGAGGCAACTTGCATACAACACCAAGCGGGACATGCATAAAGGCGAGGCTGAACCAGCGGAATCCATGTCCGATTCAGCTCTGCGATATCAACCCTACAGCGTGGTCAAATCCTGCATGCCGAGCTGAGTGATGGCAGCACAACGACCTGAGCTTCCGGGATCCGGCTGGACGATCGAGGCCTTTCGTACTCCAGTCAAAAGTCGGGATCTGCATTGTGTGACAATCCTCGCGGGCCACTCTCATATGACAGGATGCGCGCAATCTAAGGCATATAGACTAGGCCAGTATCTTCAGGTCCAACGTGGTCCTACAAAGAGAGATGGCGAGCACTCGCTCTCCACATGGTTCTACGCCGCGCCACTCGCACCAGGACAATTAATACCCAGCGGTGGCACTAAGGTTTCTCTACATCCCTTACGCTTATGCCACCTACTCATGCACACTCAAATTGCAATAGAGTCAAATGGCTTCAAGAGAACCAGTCTGCGATGGCGGGCGATGCCGAAGTTAGCGGAAACCGTCTCTGCCGCTGTGCTTCCTTCGTTTTCCCCGAGATTTCAGTATGGGCGTTATTTCATCCGAGTGTCTTGACATAGAGGCCAACGATTAGTGGTGATGGTACCCGCGCCGCGTGTTGTGACATTGGCGCCGGGCGAGTAAGAACGTTGGTGCGCGTATCGAGTGTCAGCAGCTGCAACGAGAGCTGGTGAGAATCGTTGGGCTGTGCATCGTCGCACAAAAGCTGACAGGGAGGTCCTTGTATAGGTCGTCGATATCGGAACAATCTTGTATTAGTAATCATAATCATAAATGCGTGGGATCTATCTCTAGTCCATTTCAGCTCTCTACTACACGTCGTCCTTGCCTGCCTCGAAGGCCTTCCGCTGTCGATCCATTTCCCATTGTACATAGGCCCATGAACAGAAGGCCCAAGTGATGATCCAGCCGAAAAGCAGCCCGAGAGACAGGCCAAATGCGATGTGAAATTCGACCAGCCAGATGACGGCAGAAAGGCCACCGATGTAAATTAAAACACCAAGCTCCCACCACAAAGTAAGCCAGACAAACATTTGCCTAAAGGCTTTGCTACTTTCGTATCGTTCGTTGTACCGTACACGAAATTCGCGGTCCTGCAGGCCATCCACTGCAATAAAATCCTCGGCGGCGTAGTAGATGAAAGGTCGCAGTCCGGAGCCTCGCGCGTGCGAATTGATTCCGATGGGGATGTTGAAAGGGTGAAGGGTCGTGATCACCATTAGGATGCCCAGGAAGGACATCAGGAAAGCCGGTCCGTATAGATAGAGCTCCGGCAGTGTGAGTGACGCGCCAGCGACGAAAGGAATGAGCGCGATCAGCATGGCGACCAGGTAAACCCAACTTGTCGCATCTAGTTCCCAGCGGTTTCGCGACAGGAGGGGCGCACACTGCTCGCGTCTGAAGAAGAGCCTCCATACTCGTGCGAGAAGCACGTATAGCTCGCCAAATCCAAAGCATACAACGGCATAGCCCATGATATGCTCATTGAACTGCGGTTTCTCGATAGGGCAGGAATCTCCGCGATCGTGCCACTCCTTGCAGTCATTTTGCCAAGTCGAGCGGTGGCTATTGTACCATGTGTAATAGATTATGCACGGGATTATGAGGTCGCAGAGCAAAATCATGGGTACGCCGAGGGTGATTCCCAGGTGCTCCATCGGATGCGATTTCTTGTTTGCCAGTTTTGTGAGCTTGCGCTTCAGCTGCGGCATGTCGGCAACCTGGGATTCTTTCGCGGAGCCAGTGACTGTCACGCTCGAATTGGCATGAAGACGTTGCGGTCGCGTAGGAGGTGGCAGTTCGCCATTCTGTGCTGTGTCCAGTGTGTTCTCTGACTCGGACGGCTCTAGGTCGTCATCTTCGTTCTTTTCCTTGTCAAAATCCTCCTCTTCCTCCTCTGTTCCTATGCCGGCTTGGAAAAGTGCTGCTGCGCGAAAACGCTCCAGTCTTGCCTGCTTCGTCTCATGAGGGTGTTCGCCATCGCCGCTGCTTTCGCTAGCGCTGGGAAACCTTTCCAGCTTTTCCATGGTGCGGTCGCGGACGCTTTCGCGCGCAATGTATCGTGAAGTCGTCCAGTCAGTGGCTTCACCTCTGTGGTGTCGTAAAGCAGAAGGACCAGTCGAACCGCAACGGTAAGTCGGTCAAAGCAGAGCGCATGTCCGAGGAAAACACAGGCCCTCGTCCTTACAGACAAGGGCTTAAGAAGGGGGAAATGAAATATCAACCGATCGTCATGGGCCCATGATCAAAGTACTGCCCGTCCATGACGATGGCTTCGGTCCGCTTTGGTCCGGTGAAATGCGAAAGTACCTTAAACATGAGACCACTCCTCGACGTCCGTGAAGGACCCGGGCACTAAGGGCGATAGAGTGCGATCTATGGCGCCACAAGGCCTCGAAAGGCCGTCTTTTGCGATGACCATAATATTTGCTAACGAGAGACTAACAAGCGTTTCGCCGAGCGCCGTTCCGCCCGTCCATAAGAAAATCGTCGGCAAGAAATTACGGTATGGAAGGAAGGGAATAGCGCGAAAGGTTGTGGTTAGAAAGTGGATCTATGACGGCCCGGCGGCTGGTGCAGATCAAGGGTCAGTTCGAAAGGATGACGCTTGGCTTAAGACTGGGAGACTGGGCAAGAAGAACATCCTCCATGCACATGAAGCTCTCAACCTTCCACGTTCCTTCAAATGCTTTGCAACATACATCGTGGCACTTGGGATCGCCTCCGCTGGAGTCCATGTGGTGTGGTAGATGGGTTCTCAGCCATTTCACTGACCTCAGAGTCAGACTTTCGAGACAGCGTTCACATGAAGACAGGTATTTGTTAAGAATTGATATCAAGGCGAGCTCCAAACATTCTGTCATGTCGTTCATTGCTCAACTATCAAAGCTGGCAGGTATCAAGCGAAATAGGCAACACCAATCCCTCGCTTTGGTGCTCATTCCGTTAGACGGCCCTCAAAGAACCTAATAGCGGTCTCTGCCGTAGTTGTCGCCGCCACCATAGTTATCACGACCGCCTTCGTACTGGTCACGTCCTCCTCCGTACTGGTCACGTCCTCCTCCGTAGTTGTCGCGGCCACCGCCATAGTTGTCACGACCGCCGCCGTAGTTGTCTCGACCACCGCCGTAGCTGTCTCCGCCGCCATATCCACCGCGGCCAAAGTTCTCCCGGCCGAAGGTGTCCTGCAGATGACCCGGTGCCTCGTGCTGGTTCGGGTCATACTGGTCATACCTGTTGCCATAGTGGTCGTCGTAGAGGTGCTCGGCACGCTTCTTGGCCTCATGCTTCGCCTTCTCGCGGTCAATGTAGTCAGCACCCTTGGTCTCAGCGAGGCGGTCGACTTCGGCACCAGCAAATCCAGCTAGGAGCTCTTTGGCGAAGCCGTGAGAAACGGCCTGGCCTTTTGGGTGTGTCAGAAGAAGTTGGCATACGGAGGTAAGCTCTGTAGGGAGACATGGTCACATACCTTCCTTCCGCTGCTTGTCTTCGAACATCTTCATTGCCATGAAGGAGGCACCACCAGCGAGGACCTCATGGCTGAGCTCAGCCTTGTTGTCCTCTTGCTGATAGGCTTGTTTGTAGTTGTCTTGGGCCTCGCCTATTTGCCATTGGTTACACAATGCTCAAATGAGGAGAGCTACAGCACTGCAACAGCATGCCATGACTTACCGAATCCGAACATGATTGCTGCTGTTGTTGTTTTCTTGGAGTAGTGAAGTGAGTGAGTCGTTGGTGATGAGGGACAGGTGGGAGCTTGGTGCCAACAAGGTGTTTTATAGCTACATCAGCTCTACAGGACCTGGAACCGTGAGCTTGCGTCATCTCCTTGAATACTGCCTCAGTCAATGCATGCGAATAAGCAAGTCCAGCTGCCCCTGCGCGGCACGTGTTTCCGACTAAGCCGCTCGCATAATGGAGTGGCTACGCAGAGAGTCAGGGCTTTGCAATGAAACTTAATCACATCACCGTCGGATCGTGTGAAAGAGTCCCATGTCACAGACTTTCACGTAGACCCCGAAATGAGAATACCATCTACATTGGCTAACGCCATTTAGCAATAGCATTTGACCTCAAGATCATCATTGACAAGCAATACCAAGCAATACCAAGCTTCCTTGCTTCGCTTGGCAGACCCTCATCATCAACTTTCAACTTGCCGCATACCCGACCTCGTGTCTCTTCAGCAACCACACCACCTCCCACAAACTTCACAAGATAGCACTGGCCACCGTCTCGTGACAAGAAACACAGCCCCTTCATCATGCCTGGCCGTCTGCCCACCGCCCAGGATTTTCCAAACGCAGTGAAACTCTCAATCGTGCCACGTAAGTACGTCAAGCCACATCATCATCAATACTGCCGGCAAAGCAACTTTACGGCGTGGGGTAGCCGAGCAGCCCTAAGTTGAGATCCAGGACCTCAGATCTAGACATGAGCCCTATGGCCCTCCGGGTCGACCCTCATTAGCGCTTGATGCCTGGTGGCCATTCGATTTACGACCTCAGATCCAGATTCGAATCTCGAAGGTCCACGGGTCGACCCTCACTAGCGCTACATACCTGACGACCATTCATTTCACCACGAGAGTTCCCGTGTACTGACTGTAGCGATGCAGCACCCAAGGATGACCCCCCTACCAACATCCTCGTGTTATTGCACGGCCTGGGAGATGGACAGGACTCCTTCGCCACCCTCGGGAAACAGATGAACCTACCCGAGACGGCATGCATATCTGTACGCGGTCCGAAGGCTCTTCTCGATCTTGAGGGTGCTCATTGGGGCGACGACATCATCTTCGATTCGACTACCGGCGGCCTCGATGCCGACGCCGGGTTGAAGGAGAGTACGGAGCTCCTCAGGATTCTCATTAGGGAAGTCCTCATTGACAAGTGCGGATATCAACCGAGAGAGATTGTCTTTTTTGGCTTTGGTCAAGGTGGCATGGTGGCTTTGAGCACTGCCGGTATGTTGTGATCAAATTCTGTTTCGTCGATCGCATTGCTGATATCCACACCCAGTCGCCATAGCCTCATCAGCCACAGATACCGCAAGTGGTGAACTCGGCGGCATCATCAGCATTGGAGGTCCACTGCCCACCGAGGCGCCCGCTGGGCTAGTATCGAAGTGCAAGACCCCAGTTCTCGTGTGTGCAGGTTCCGACCGATCGGCTGTGACATCTGCATCTGAAGACAAGCTCAAGCGGCTTTTCGAGTTTGTGGAAATAAAGCGATACCGCAAGGCCGGCGACAGTATGCCAAGCAATCGCGACGAGATGATGCCGATCATGCAGTTCTTCTCACGCAGGCTGCGGAGTACTAAGGGCGTGCCGAAGGGAAGTGTTGAAGTTGCTTAGGTATCTGTACATGCTCTGGTACCGACTTATGCATATGATTTTATGATGTATTATCACATGACACCTCTCATGATTAGAGAGTGCCCTGCGGCATCTGTCTTCAAAACGTTTCCTACAGGCGTTCCTCCGCATAAGCCATCTGACTCCTGATATCCCTCACCAAACCCTTCGCCTCCTCAACCTCCACACCATCCTGACAAAGCTCATTAGCCAACTCCATCGCCCTCGTGAGCTCGCCATTGCGATGACACCACCGTGCCAACCAGAGCCTCGCCCGACTCGTAATCTGCATAACGCCCAAACCCACGTCTCCGTCCTCAGGGCCCTCCTCCTGCGCCAGCGTGAGCTCCATATACGCCGCTGCCTCCTCCCACGCACCGTCGCGCTCGTACAACAAAGCAATATCGTACAGAATCTGCGGATCCAGAGCACCACCAACCGCCTGCGCAAGCGGGTCAGTGGACTTCGCTGAGCCGAAACTGCTGGCGATAGAAGAGCTGTCGACCTGACTGCCGACAACAAGAGCGCGCTTGTAAGCCTGCACGGCATTGGCGAGCTTGTCGCATTTGGCGTAGGCGTTGGCCACGGCAGCCCACATTTTCGGGTCGCCGGGACACAGAGCGGCGGCGCGCTGGTAGTAGAAGAGCGAGTAGCTGTAGCACTCAAGCATTTCGTAGCCTTGGCCCAATCCGTACCATGCGCGGTAGTCCTTGCGATTGGCGTCGACGGCGCGACGGTAGCTTTCGATTGCCGCTTGGGTGTTTTTCAGCTCGATGTATTCGTGGCCCATTAGGGTCCAGGCGGCTTGGAAGGCGCGGTCGAGAGCTAGAGCGCGGCGGAAGTGGAGGACGGCTTTTTCGTGCTCTGAGATGAGGGAGTAGTAGTTGCCGAGGATGCAGTTGGTTTCGGGGCGGAATTTGTCGGTGTCGCTGGCGGAGGCGGCGAGTGTGGCTAGTTTGGGGCGGTTTGGGAGGACGTAGAGTAAGTTACTGTAAATCTCAAGGCCATCGAGGCGGTGAGGGTGGTCATTGATTAGACCGTCGAAGAGTTGCATAGCTTGCTCGTGGTCGCGGGAATGGTAGTATAGTAGTGCTTTTTGTTGTTGTAAGAATGCCGATCTGGGGAAAATCTTCTGGATCTCAGTGAGGGTGTTGTAGACTTCTGGGGTCGCCTGGTACAGTTCCTGGCTGCAGTAGATATGGAACATGAAAGTCATGATATTCCGAGGCAAGTGCTCGCTCATCTGCTGTAGTTCTTCCACGGAGCCAATTGAAGATGCCAGCTCCTGCCATGCTGCCCAGTTGTACGGGTTGATGTCGACGCTGCGCAACAGCCACTGCTTGGCAAGGCCCTCTGACTTGGATTTCATAAGGACGATGCCGTAGAGGTAATCTAGCCATCCTTGAGAATTTCGCCTTTCCTCTAGTCCACCACGAGAATTGAAATAAGCTTCCAGAATGGATGAGATACCAGGTAGCTCCTTGTTGGCCGTTACCGGCCCGTCAGCTGGCCCAAGAATAGTTTCTGAGTCTTCCAGCTTGCGCTTCTCCCCTGACAGATACCGTGCGTAGAGCGCGAGGAATAGAGACTTTTGGCTGAGATTTTTCGGTAGCGCAGTTGTAGTTGGCTTAAAAGAGCGGGGAGGTTCCAACGAGACTCGTTGTTTTCCCTTGGGCGTCAGGGATAATTTTGATGGCGAAGAGATATCGGATGACGGCGTCGTATGCGGCACCTGCTGTGGAAGAAAAACTCCAGCACATCGGTCAAATTCACGGCAGTCGAAGAATGACTTGGCAAGCAGAAATCGTGGGAGTTCTTTCGCTTCGAGCTTGGCTTCTTTTCGATCGACATTAATGTTCAGTGGTGCCACATGCTCATCCAAGTCCTCGTCAACATCTGTGTCGTCGGCGTCATCCTCTACCGGCGAATATGGAACAGCGAATGAATTGAGGAGCTCCGCTGACCTGACTGGGTCAGTATGGCGTGACTATCGTCTCGTGAGATATCATGTAGAGCGTACCATTTCGAGGCGAAGTACAGGCATCGTTCATTGCATTCTATTACTGCCCGCTGGAGCTGTGTCTGGAGCTCAAGCTGTTGCTCGGGTGAGAGCGCCATGTTTGTCGTTGAAGTAGGGTCCTTTTTTGGTGCATGCGATTATGTTGATGGTCACCGTCACCACAATTCTGCTGTTTCTTGGGTTCAATAATATGATTCGCTTCTGATTTGTATGGCTCGTAGCACGTGAGAACGGAAATCGCGTCCTTCCTCCAAACAAACGGCTCTAACCGCACGCTAGCAAACGGCAGGCATCCCTGTCCTGTCCTACCGTAGCTCCTCCACACCAGTACTTCTCCCGGCGTGTAGTCTTCTTGATCAGATATCATCTATACTTTATTTTTAATGGCAGGTGCTTAGCGAGACCAAATTTAGCTGTCAGCATCTATCCTTCAGCTATCACTGATAATTATCCGTCTAAACCTCACACCCGCCGGCTATTCAGAACTTATTCCGTTGCATATGTCCCTCGGTAGGAGGTAGCTACTCCTCTGTCATGCTTCAATCTATCATCCCACACGGCACAGTCTACCCTGCCGGAAGTCGAGCTTTCCGAGCGCCACTACCAGACCATTCCCATGTAGGAATGCGTAGATATCGATGCGAGGGCTCGCCAACGTTCACAACCCTCCACCTCCGCACTCTTCTCGGTTAGACGATGTGGATACTCTGCTGTACACGCTTAAGGTAGCTGGTAGACCTGTCTACGCCAATTATATTTCGTCCATTTATACAGCTCCTCCCATTGCCTGACTCCATTGCTCTTCCACATTTTCATGAGCCAGCGGTCATGGAGCTCGAACCGCTTGCTGGGCTAAGGAGCTCTACCTTGGGCATCGCCTTCGCCTTAATCACCGTCCTGGGTGCTGCATTGTTCTATGCCTTTTCACGCCCTGCACTACCAAAGAATGTACCACCATTCACAACAGAAGCATGGCCAATCATCGGCAGCATGCAGTTCTTCACTCAGCGATGGGACTTCTTCCAGCGGCAGATGGCTCACTCATCTACCGGCAACTTCTCCTTCTACGCTGGAGACAAACCCGTGATCGGCATTTCTGGCGATGAGGCCAAGCGCGTCTTTTACGAGCATAAGCACATGGGCCTCGCCGAAGGCTATGGCGCTCTTCTCGGTGGAAGCCCGCAGATCAATGAGGGAAACAACCCATTAGCCGAGACGGAGAGCATGCAGCAGGGCTGGTCCAACCATTTTGCGAGACGCCTCACCACACTTCTCAAGGGCCCATTGCTTGCCAAAGGACTCCCGCAGCTGCTCAAAGATGTCCGATCAAAGCTCGATGGTCTCGCTGCGCAAGAGCAAAACATGACAGATCCATTCGACAGCATCTACCGAATTGTGTTCCAGCTCACCATGCGTACGGTGGCTTGCCACGAAATCGCCGGTGATGAGGTTCTTCGAGAGAAGGTTCTACACTTATTCGAGGAGATCGAAGATACAGCAACGCCAATCAGCATCATGTACAACTGGATGCCCGTGCCTGCGAAGTTTCGTCGGCTTTATGCTGGCGCGAGATTGTATATGGTCTTCAAGAACATCATTGACACGCGCGCAAAGACTGGTACGAGGGAAGATGATGCGTTGCAGTTCTTGATTGATCAAGGTGACGATATCACTAAGATCATCACGGTAAGAAAGGCCTGCATCATATTCTCTGTCAACTGTACTAAATGTGTTATCATAGTTTGTTGTCGGCGCCCTGTTTGCTGGCCAGCTCAACTCCGGCATCAACGCTGCCTGGATACTCATCTACCTTAGTCAGAATGAGCACTGGCATGGCCTTGTCCTCAAAGAAGCAAACTCGGTTGCCAATCGTTACTGCACTGATACTTCCCTTCCTCTCAAGGATCGTCTAATGCAAGTCCCGATTGAAGCCTGGGAGACCGAATTCCCGATTATCGATCTCTGCCTCAAAGAGTGCATTCGCTTAATAAGCTGCGGCACCTTCTTCCGCCAGAATACATCTACTGGTCCCATTCCCCTGAACAAAGCTGGCACCGAAGTCGTCCCACAGAACGCATATGCTGCGGTTGCATTTGCTGAGATCCATCAAGATCCGGCAGTCTACAAGGACGCCACGACATGGGACCCTGCTCGTTACCTGCCTGATCGCGCCGAAGATAAGAGTAAACCTTACGCCTGGATTGGATGGGGTGTCGGTAGACATCCGTGCCTGGGCATGCGGTTCGCCAAGTTGGAGAACAACATCATCACCGCATTTTGGGTGGCACAATTCGCAAAGACGGAGTTGGTCAACTCACATGGAGAGCCTACGGAACTGCCAGCAGTTGACAACAATGCTCACAACGCACATAAGCCTGCGCAGAAGGTCTTTCTCAAGTACAAGCTGCGGGAGACTTGATGAATTAGGTCTGTCTTTGAGGTGCATGGATCAGCATCTGAAGCGTGCGATGACGTTGGAGACGATTTGACGGTAACAGACAGAAATCGACATGGAGGATGTACATTCGATGGTGGCAGACGATTCGTAAAAGCACATATGGTAAATAGCACATTTTGTACTTCACGAGCAGTATTCGGTCTTGACACTTTCTCAAGATCGTCGTTTGTGAAGAGTCAGTTGTTGAGTCCCTGAGACCAAGGGACCTTGGACCTTAGACCCAGCCTACCAGCCTGCCAAAAGGTCCAAGGGTCCCTTGGTAAGGAAGTTTCCGTATCAAAATCAACCAGGCGAGCAATATGTGTCACCAAGCGGAGACTGAGTCACGTGTGCCATTATTGCCACGCAACTGCACTTGCGGCTTGTACGCTTGATTTTGAGAACTCGACCGCGTCGTCGTCACCCCAAACGGGGGTGCATTCACAGCCAATCTAATTGTAACACCGACCCGTTGTCCTATTTCCTAACGATCCACGGCCCTTCACGCTCATTGAAATGTTTCTTGTTTACATCTAGGCCCGAGACTTGTCTCCTGTACCAAACACAATCGCCTAAGCTCGGCACCATGGAGTCCGATAATCTTAATCGCAACCCTTCCCTGAGACGCACCATGTCTTCGAAGAGGCGCTCAGTACGCCCACTGGATGTCAAACACATCCTGGCCGCTCAAGGCGCCTCCGAGGCCAAACCATTGCCATCTCTACCAGCAGCCGATCAAGTCGTCTCTCCGCCGAGCCCATCTGCTAGTCAACACTCTGCTGGGTCTTCTGGGCGCACCAGCTTCCAGAGCCATGGCAGGACCATGTCAATGGCATCTCTCAATAGCAATTCTACTCCTGGTAGAGCAAATCGCTTCTCAATGCAGTTTCCCATACAACCCGCCACTCGAGAACAGTCCCCCAACAGACCTTCCTCCTCGCCGAGTAAGGACACACCGTCTGCGCCTGTATCTGGACCAACCGATTCCAACTTCTTGACTGCCATTGCCGCACAAGAGCGCAAAGTGCTCGAATTGAAAGAGGAGTTACAGCGCGCAGAAGCGGAATTGGTTAAACTGAAGAAGAGTTGGGCAAATCACGAGGCATACAAGAAGAAGAACGAGGCGCGCATGCTGGCCAAACTAGAGCCAGTCAGCTCCACGCCAACTACACCAGCAATTGGCAGTCAGGAAGACGAAGATGGATCAAGCGCGTGGATGCAACAAGAGATGGAGCGCAGAAAGGCTTTGCTGAACGGCCGACGGACTTCAAGTAGAACCGTTTTCTCGGGTTCCAGGCACGCGCGCACTCTATCACTGCTGTCGCCAACACGCACAGCAGATGCAGTATCACCTTTGGTACAACACCCGCCTCGACAGGACAGTCTACCCATGACGGCGAAACAAAGTGTGGAAAGTGAGAGGCCGCCTTTAAAACACTCCAATTCGCAGTCCTCGCAGACTCCATCGAGTTCGAGCACTCCAGATATCATAAACGAGGTGGACAGAAATACAGACATAGAAATAGACCTCGCGCAGGCAAATGTGGATCGAGAGATTCTGATAAAGCAAGGGAAGAAGATCGCGACGGATTTCAAGGATGGCTTGTGGACTTTCTGGGAGGATCTCAGGCAAGCTACTGTGGGCGACGAAGCAACGCAGGTCATGCCTCCAAATGCTAGAAGACAAAGCTCGAATCAGACGTTGAAATCGAACTACCGGGATAGCAGCCAGGCATCCCGGGCTTCAACGGCCAGCAAAGCATCAACGGAAACGATGAGAAACACACGATCACCGGTGCCTCGGAAACCGTCACCTGCACAAGTTCCGGAAGAGCCACTACTCATCGATACGGACGGTGCGTTTTGGTCCGAAGCCGGCCTGACTGTCCCTGAAATCACTCCAGCGCCAGTCAAAAAGGCGTTCAAACACAGCAAGACGCCCTCGATGGCACCATCTGTTGCTTCAAGCGTAGATGCTTGGGACACATGGGATGACCACAGTCCGAATGAATCCAACTGCAACAGCAGCGCGACCTCGGACTCCGTAACACAAGCCTCTACAAACGCAACAAGCCCGCGCCACTCTGCAGCAACCTCTCGAGATGAAACTCAACAACAGCCACAGGGTAGAAGCGAGAACGCCGAAGGAAAGGAAAAGGAACCCCTCCCCTGGCCGGCGCTCTCGAAGTTCAAACCAACGTCTTTGCGGCGCACTGCGAGCCATTTGATGAGCGAGTGGGAGAAGAGCATGACTCCAGAGCCGGGTCAGGAGTTTAGAGGCGAGGAGAGTGAGTTTGTGCCGTTGCAGCATGCCGAGCAGGCTGCAGATGGCGAGAGACTCCAGAAACGAGACTAGTTGGATTTGTCGTATGTTCAGGATACGAGAGTGATGGTAGTCAAGACTGTTATGCCTAAGAATGAATGATCAAGAAGTCCTTGTAGACTACATATCTACCTAGTTCGCGCCGCTGCATGCCCACTCGTGATCACTCTTGCCGGCCAGATTTGACCTCCACTTACCCTATAAAGAGAATTCGTTTCATCCAGTCATAATATACTTGAAAGCATCCACCAAACACATCGCAGCATCCTTGGTCGTTCACTGTCGACTTTATATCGTGACTTTCGGGAGTTGGCTTCTTCGGGCCTAGCGCGTCCCTCTCCCATCCCAAAAGTTACCCTTGCCGACGCCGACATACGGGATGTATTATTGTAGATCCGCGTTTCTGCAAAACTCAGAGCGCAACGACTTCTTACACAACACACCAGTCTCTCGCTGCCCAATCTTCACACACTTTCACAATGGCCTTTCCAGGTATGGGTGGCATGCCCGGCATGGGAGGCATGGGAGGCGCAGGCGCACAAGACCTCGAAGCCATGAAACAGCAGCAGGCGATCAAATACGTACGACTCGACTCCCTCACAATCCCCAGCGACTTCGACTTCTCATGCTAACCCGCTACTCTCCAGATGCAAGCCGCCATGGAATCCTGCCCGGGCAAACTGGCCATGTCCGGCGTGATGGGATTCGGTCTGGGCGGCGTCTTCGGTCTCTTCATGTCCTCCATGCGCTACGACACGCCCATGGCGACGACCTCCGCCGGCGCCGCCGTCTCCTCCCTCCCCGTCAAAGAGCAGCTGCGCCAGGGTTTCAAGGAAATGGGCCGCGCATCGTGGTCGTCCGCGAAGAACTTCGGCTACATCGGCGCGCTGTTCGCCGGCACCGAGTGCGCCATCGAGGGATACCGCGCGAAGAACGATCTGGGCAACGGCGTTGCGGCGGGTTGTTTGACGGGTGGGTTTCTGGCTAGGGGCGGTGGTCCTCAGGCCGCCGCGCTGGGTTGCGCGGGTTTCGCGGCGTTTTCGGCCGCGATTGATGCGTACATGCGCATGCCGAGCGATGATGTTGCGAGCGATCCTATTGTTTGAGGAAGGATTTTGGACATCTGCTACGTTACGACAGGGGAGGACATGCGAGCGTGGGCGGGGGATTTGAAAAAAAAGGGATGCCTTGTGCGAGACACCCGGGCAGCCTTTACGCCTCGAAGGGATACTGGCCGGATGATGGCAGCGGCCAGGGCACATGGCTCGAAGGAAACATTTTCTTTGCGAGTCTAGGCTCGGTTTGGGAGACAAACAGCACGTGGCATGCAAATGCGCGGAACAACCAGGATAAGAAGCATTGTACGAGGCGAATTGGGTTTGTAAGCATATCGAAACTCTCAACTCGGTTTGAATTGGAGGGTTCAAAAGACGGGAGATTTTCAACTCGAGGCAACGTCTGCGAGCCGGCAGACGTATGGATCTCACATTTGAGCCGTTTAAGGCTGGTTAAATGCTAAAATGAAGGTGTAAGATAGGGTAGTAACAAGAAATGTCTAAAATTGTACCAAAATATGCCAGCTTCCACGGATGTCATTTCGTGTCTTCTAAGAGCACGACAGAGATCAATATGAATCAAAGATCAAAATGAATGATGGCACAGGTCTGAGCTCTACCATTTACACTCTAGTATGGAGCTGCTGACTAGAGGCGCATGTGTGCTTTGCAACTCGACTAGCCCTTACATAATTACTGTTCATGATAAGTTAGCAAATGCGGGATGGAATGTCTCTTGCTTGCTTGTACGTGAACGGTACTCTGATTCCAGGCAGCACCGTATGCTGACGCGCGATGATAGACAAGACTGAACAGCCGTATCATGGAAAGAGGGGAAACATGCAAGTGGCAAACTTAGTCATGCCAGGAAGGTCAAACACCATGGGATCATGCGAATTTCGTAACATCTGGGCATTATAATTGACTGTCATGATTACTGAAAGGTTCCAAATGCAAACTTTGAAAGGTGCACGGAATGATGTGGTAGTGTTAAAATTTTGCATTTCCTCAGTTCTTTCCAGAACTACTACCATCGAGCTACGCTTTAAAACCGTTCGAAAAGAAACAAGACCCCACTCTAGTTCTCGTGAAGAGTAGCCTCGAAGGTCTTGTCCTTGGTGAGGGCCTTCTCGTCGGCCTTCTGGTGACCAAGACCCTGCTTGGCGTAGGCGGCGGCGTACGGGTTGAGGCGAAGCATGACCTGCTTGTTCTGGAGCGGGTTCTTCTTCTGGACGTGGGAGCGCTTGGTGATGGCACCACCGCGGACGGGGCGGAGCACGCTCTGGACCTCGGAGCTGTTGATGAGCTTGTTGAGGTCGGGCTGGGCAACGCTGTTCTGGGGGATGAGGAAGTCGCGCTTGAGCTCAGAGGGCTCGGTGGTGCTGCCGTAGATGGAGTCAAGGGCGGCGAAGGCGTTGGAGGTCCAGATGACGAAACGGCCAAGGTGTCCACCAGGGGCGAGCTGGAGGAGGTTGAGGGCGTAGACGTCGGAGGTCTCGACACCGGGGATGTTGCGGAAAGCCTTGATGAGGTCCTTGCCGTCCTTGGTGGGGTCGTGGACGACGAGGGGGCCACGGCGCTGGACGCTGCGACGGTTCCTCAGCTTACCCTTACCGGCGCGGAGCTTGCGAGAGTCCTTGACCTTCTCGACATCGGCGGCGGCACCGACAGCCTTGAGAAGGTTGACGGCCTGGGAGGTCTTCTTCAGGGCACCGTCGGCGAAGGCGGCGCTGGAGACGACGAGGGGAACCTCAGGGACGGCACCGACACGGTGGCCACGGGCGAGGAGGAGGGCAGCGCTGGAAGAAGCAGCGATGGCAGAAACGGTGGCGAAACGCCTGGTCAAAGTGTTAGTTTTCTCGAGTGCTTGTCGCAGCAGATTTTGGGTGATCGTACTTCTGGCCAAGGTTGATCTTCTGGTGCCACTTGCGCCAGACCTTGGTAGGCGCGAACATGCGACCGGAGCGGCACTGGTTACCGAAGGCAGCCTGACCGGCACGGTGAGTACCACCACCAGAGACACGGGGGATACGGGCAACAGCGCGACCTGAGGTCCGTTAGTCTTGTCCTTGCGATGCGTTTTCCCATTCATTGCCACCCCAATTGCCACTCCAAACAGGCATTCCTCCTCTTATTGCGAATTTCTCTTCACGTACCGGTACCCCAGGACTCAGCGGAGGTCTGGTGACCAGCCTTCTCGCTCACAGCGTACGGCTGACGCTTGTTCTTGGCCATGCCAGTGTGGACAGACCTGTCCGTATATTAGCCATTATCCCATTTTTTCCGCCTCGTGGCCGGTGTAGTAGGTGTCGGAGAGATCGTACTGGACAATGTCGGAGCGGATGGGCGCCTTGAAGACATTGGGCAGAGGGTGGGTGTTCTGGCTGGCAGCACCATCGGCGCCAATGATCGTGACGGTGGGACGCGACATCTTGTCAGGCTGTGTGGTTAGTAGGTGCGGTGCGAATGCCAGCAGTCGTCGACTTCGTCGCTGCTTCAGAAAGTTCGAAGTTCGCCATTTTCCTCCGGCTGCGAATGTGGGCGAGGCCTGTGCACGCGGCAACGGCTCGTTCCGTGGCGACTTGGCGGCCGGCGATTGCTTTGAGGCTCTCACTTGAGCTCTTCTCATCAGATGTGATAGATCTCACTGTTCACATGCAGTAGTGACTCGCAACAGCAGGGTTGATCTGTATGCTCTATCCACATGTGGATCAAGCGATGCCAACAAACCGCTCTGCTCGACCCATTCTCAACATCATGGAATCCATCTCAGCCCGAAAGGTCATGGACCCAGTCGCTTACAGCATGCGGAGTCGCATAGCCGCCGTAAAGTCGCTTTCCAATCTGGATGAGTACAATCGAAGTTGCCGACATAACAGTTCGCAAGTCCCATTGCCGATACACCCTGTCATGTTTAATCTGAAGGATGCACCGCCATTCTGCGTACAGTATAGCACTCGGCGTATCGAGCTTGCTTAGCGGTGCTTTCGAAACGCCAATGTCCTTTGGCGCTCTGTCGGCGCGTAACGCCACATCGCTTTCCCGGGAACTGTTCAGTTTCTATATGTAGGCCATTGGGCGCAAAACATGGATATACCTTGCTTTGCTATGTCTAATTTTTTCCTATTCTCAAGGTGCACTCACAATTCCTTTTCGTCTCACGATCAAGCGTGGTTGTCGCATGGTTGACCATCACTTCCAACACTAAGACCAGTTATGAATCGACTCAACAGCTTCTTTAATGATACTGCGGTCAGAAAAGAGCCAGAAGTCACAGTTGTGGTGCTCCCAAAGGCTGCACCACCGGCCAGATCGCAACAATGGAGGCCCAGAACACTTCGACGAGCTTTTCTTTTCGCGGTCGCGTGCATTACATTAGGCTTGCTTGCCTTGGTCCAAGCACTGGTCATCAAAGATCAACTGAATGATGGATTGATTTTCGCGCCTAAAATCAGTGGTCTTGGAGCTTTCGACACTTTCCTGCATCAATACTTATCAACAACCATCGCTGTGATCTACGGTCTTCTCTGGAGCTGGATCGACCTGGACGTTCGGCGAATTGAACCGTATAGACAGCTTTCGAAACCTGGAGGAGCCAGTGGTCAGGACTCCTTGTTGCTTCACTATCCTTACGACTTTCTGGGATTTGTGCCATTTACATCCTTCAAGAGAAGGCACTGGCCGGTCTTTACTTCTTCATGTGCCTTGATACTGGTCGCATGGGGGGTGACGCCGCTTCAAGGCGCAATCTTCGCAACAGATACCATTACGAAGTCAAGCACAGAGCCAATGCAGCTGTCGAACCATCATCTAAGCATCGAAGATCAAACCACAAAGGTCACAGCCAATTACACCTATTCTGCATCCAATATTGTCTGGCTTGGCGAGCGTCTGCCAGCATTCATGACACGAGAAGCTGCGTTTTCAGCATTCAGACTCGACAATGACGAATCGCAGCAGACTGAAGAGACCTGGACCGCGCCAACCACGTCTTTCAGTGTGGACTTAGACTGCGAAAGCCCGGTTCTCAATCTCACGGGCAACAGAATGGAGAGCTCGCACGGGTGCAGTGTACCTCTTGCTTTTGGACCGGATGGAACAGATATCGTTGGTGACCCAGAAAGCCAATATGAAATCAAGGAATTCACAGCTTTCTTTGCAGGAAATCAAAACCACGATGGCCTTGCAGACTACTATCTCAGTTCATATTGCCCAGAGAACGTAACAGACGTCTTCATGGTCGCCTTCGCAAGGAATAGGCAGTCCGATACTTCTCCGCCAGGGACAGTAACCAGGCTTTTCTGTCAGACTAGCTACATTGAACAGGCTGCAACAGCGACTGTCCGCCGCGTAGATGGGAACGTCTTAGATGCCACCGACTTTGGACCTAAGATCCCACTGCGTCCTGGGCTTTTCAACACAAGCCTGCACGAGTGGCAAATGAACAGTGCGACACAGCAGAATACAGTCAGAGGCGCGATACCAATGACCGATTGGCCGGACCAGGACGCTCAGTTAGCACAGCTGGCGCTTACAAGGCCACCCAGCTATGTCAAGTCATCTAAGGTTATTGGGTTGGCTATTGGTGCCTACAAAAGACCACTCCATGAGTATCTTGATCCACGGGTACTCGCTGCTTTGTTCCAAGGATATCATCGTTTACTCTTCGCCAGGGCCATGGCTGATGTCCTCTCTATTGATTTCGAGGGAGCCGAAATTGTCGACGGGAAAAGAATCTACCAATCGGAGGCCATTCGTGTTGTCCCAGGGTTTGCGTATGCCGTCG
Organism: Cladosporium sp. MBC 237; assembly: GCA_030772445.1. Lineage (NCBI taxonomy): Eukaryota > Fungi > Ascomycota > Dothideomycetes > Cladosporiales > Cladosporiaceae > Cladosporium > Cladosporium sp. MBC 237. The sequence continues at coordinate 17,752 of JAPHCH010000010.1, read as the reverse complement.
AGGGTCTACTTGCACTGATAGCCATCCTGGTCATTGTTCTGATCCTCATAAATTGGAACAATAGATTGGTATTGCGAGACGATCCAGGGTCTGTGACTGCGCTCATGACATTGGTGAGCGGTCAGGAAACCATTCTGGAGCAATTCTCACGACACGATCAATCGGCCTCCCGAGTACTCAAGGATGAGACTCGTCGTAGCCGCTACGCCCTAGAAGCATCACTGGACAGTCGAGGCAGTGGATTCAGACTCACAAGGTTGGCCGGTGGCACATCCAAAGCAGACACACCTGCCTCTATCTCCAACGAGGCCGCCGACGAGCCCTCCGACGATCCCACCGATAAGCCCTCGCCTGGCTACCCTGCAGAATTGTCCCGCAAAGCCGGGATCTGCCTTGTGTTCGCATTGACTGGGATCATCGCAGCCATAGCCTACCTCTACCATACTGGTAGAAGCCATGGCTTACCGTTGCCGTCTCAAAATCGCTTCGTAAGGCAAATGTTGGAGAACTACGTCCCTACGATGATTGCTACCATCATCGAGCCAGTTTGGGTCCTCTTGAATCGCATCATATGCACATTGCAACCATTCGAGGGTCTTCGTTCCGGAAAATCTCGTGCAAAGCGCTCAATTGGCCTCAATTACTCTTCACTCCCGCCGCAGCTGGTGATTTTCAAGGCTCTAAGGGCACATCACTTCATTCTGGCAGCAGTCTGTGCGCTAGCTCTTCTGGCAAACTTGCTGGCCATTTCCTTCGCTGGTATGTTCAACGAAGAAGCAACGGCGCTTACCCGACCAACTTATGCGACGCCCAAGTTCGAGCCCGTATTTCGGGCAGATTTCGAGAACATGACAGATTCTGGCCCAAATACTTTCTACTCAGCAATGGCAAACTTCACATCCGCTACTCCGATGCCTGCCTGGGCTGATGATGAGGCGTTCTACGTTCCAGTTTCTTTCCCCGAAGACATGACTGTGACCGACCACTTCCGTGTAGAAACCACCGCTTTCGGACTGGAGCTGGAATGCAATACTCCGAGTCTGTGGAACTACACGATCCTGTCGCTAGACGCCGGCGACTACGGCAACATCACCGCTACAATGTCAGCCCAATCCGGATTAGTCACTTGCCTTTCGAACCCATTGATCCACCCATGGCAACTCACCCAGCAGCCATGTACCCAGCAATCTATGGCTGTCGAGGTCATTACGCCTATGATCGCAAATGTTAATGCCACAAAGATCGAACAGGAGGAGTGCCCGACACTGTTCGTCGGTGTGTGGGGAAGAAGACCTGCAGACCAATTGTGCGATTACAAAGAGGCTGTGCTTACCGACCGTGATGCTACAGCGCTAGTTTGCAGGCCTCGCCTTGTTCGCCGCCTAGCCAACGTTACCGTGACCGGGACAGGAAAGGTCGACGAAGTACAAGGCGCAAATGAACATGACACCGCGGAATCTTCTGAGAACTCACCACAAGTACTGGATGAATTGATGAAGTCTCTACTCAAGCACAAGATCAACGCCATAGAGGCCGGTCGACAATTCTACGGCGGGACATGGCATAACGACAGCTTCTCCTCCGACTGGAACTCCTATGTCATGAGCAATATGGAATCCGACTACGGTATTCTCGACCCAAATTCGCCTCCACCAGGCGCCGATGATGCAGCAACGTCACTTGCCAGAGCGTTCCGCAAGACATCTGCCATCTGGCTGAGCTTGAACCACGAAGAGCTCTTGGTGCCTTCAGATGTACATACAGCAACCCTCGTCGGTGCAATCAGGCAGCCAGAAGTTCGGATCATGATCTCCAAGAGTATGGTGATTCTTTCAATTACCATCTTGGCGCTCTATATCCTCGTCGCATTTGCTGTATATATTCAGCAGCCAGCAAGATTCTTGCCACGCATGCCAACCAAAATCGCTTCAGACCTGGCGCTGTTCGCTGCAAGCAAGGCAGTCGATGAGATGGGACGTACAACAGCTACAGATCCCGACCAGTGGCTCGACACTGCAAGGTTAAGATTCGGCTATGGTCCCTTTGTCGGAACAGATGGCAAGCATCATGTTGGCATTGAGAGGTCGCCGTATGTGAGTTCTTTGTGACGGCTTGGCACTCAAAGAAATTAGCCTTTCTGGGCCTTGGCCATCAGTCCTGTCATTACAAAGGGAGTTGATGTGTAGAACACGGCAGCGACAGGCGCGGCTAGCCACGTTGAATGCGAACCAATCAACCGCTGAGCGCGTGTAAGGCTGGAGCCCGGGAGGGAGCCAGCATGCATGAGAGACGCAAGGCATGCAGGAGATGTACTAACGTCACGAGGTACTCGTACCTGAACGATAAGACGTCGAAAATCCAGCGGAACAAGCTAGCAACGAGATTATGATCAAGGATTCAGCCTGCTGGAAACCTGGTTGGCAAAATTCCTGATGGTACTTTCATCCACACAAGAGTGACAAGTGCAAAGGACGAGAAGGATTTGTTTCGGGCCAAACGGGTGAAGTCCGCGCTTTCTCAAGTGGCGAAGTCCACAGGGGCCAAGGTCCGAAACACTAAGGGGCGGCGTGTCGCACCATACTCCATCCGCGCTGCCGGCGCGCATCTCAAATTCTGTTATGCGAATTTCCATTGGACACATGCGACTTCACTAGATCTCAGCACCCGCCCTTCACGGGGCATCCATAGGGTACCTGCGCTCGTACCGGTTTGCGCGCCCTTATCCCGCGGCCCATCTCGTCGGACCGGGTGTTTTGCTACGCTCTGGTTGCATCCATAGAGGCCTACTACTCACCTGGCCTTCACATTTTCTCGAACGCACAGTCCACGCAAGCCCTGGGTCGACCTTATCCTTGTCTCACAGACATGTGTTTCTCGCAGTCGGCGGTCTGCAATTGGTCCATGGCGCCTTCTCGGCTTGTGTAACAATATTTCTTCCCTTGCACGCGGACATGCTTCCTAGCCGCTTGAGAATGGTGAACACCGTTAGCCACGCTGTTTCCCCACTAGGCCGTTCACCGTAGGCCCGGATGCGAATGCTAGAGGTTGTCGCATATGCACCTTGCAGATGTTGTAAAAGCTTGGATGCTGGGGGCTTTGGAACCATGTCTTACCCGATGCGCAGATCCCCCGTGTCTGTTTGACATAAGAAGGGAGAACTACGCCTTTGTTCTCTGCTTCCCTTCCTCAAGCAAGTCTTCCGTCGTTCTCTGAGTCTATTGCTATCGCGTGCCCGGTGCATTGCCCACAGTCATTCTCTACAGTCATCTCTGCGAGATCATCACGAGTCACACATTCTTTCGCTGCAAGCTTGAATCTTGGAACCAGTCGCAACGACACCAACAGATACATATCACTAGCTAGCCGGACCTAGCTACTTTCAGCATTCCCAACAAACTCAAGAACTCGCATCCAGTCCTTACAACGACGAGCTTCGCCAAAATGGTCAACTACAGCAATATGCCCTCCGTTGGCCGCATGGCCGTCATGGCCACTTCTTTCCTGGGCATTGCCAACGCCCACATGTTCATGAAGGAGCCGAAGCCTTTCGAGGGCTACGCGGATAAGGCTCCACTCGATGAGAGTGGCAGCAACTTCCCTTGCCAGGGCGCTCCTCTCAACCCCGGTGGTCAGAAGCTGACTGCTGGCGATTCCTTCGATTTCACGCTTGAGCGTGGCGAAGGTGCCAACACTGCCGTCCACGGCGGTGGCTCTTGCCAGCTTTCGATCACCTACGAGACCGACACTGAGAAAGCCAAGGACCCCAAGAACTGGCATGTCATCTACAGCATCGAGGGTGGCTGCCCAGCTAACGCTGCGGGTAACCTTGACCCCGGTTTCGAGTACTGCGAATCCGACGGCCAGGCTGAGTGCCTTCACAAGTGGCAGATTCCTGTCCCTAAGGGTGTCAAGTCTGGCGACGCCATCCTCGCCTGGACCTGGCAGAACACCATCGGTAACAGAGAGTTCTACATGAACTGCGCCCCTATCACTATCGAGGGCGGATCTGGTGACGAGGAGTTCCCCGCTCTGTTCGTCGCCAACATGGCTGGCGTTGACGGTGGTGAGTGCGGCACAACCGCCGAGACTGACGTGCTCTACCCGGAACCGGGTAAGTACGGCACCACCATGAGCGCCACTGCTGGAAAGAACTTCCCCAAGGCCACTCCCACCGGCCAGGGCTGCAAGGGTGGTTCTTCCAACGCCCAGCCCACCGGTAGCTATGGCGACAACGGCTCCTCTGGCTCCGGCTCCTCTGAGTCTGCCCCGTCTGCCACTTCCGCTCCCGCCTACAGCGCTCCCGCAAACAGTGCTCCTGCCTACAGCGCCCCGGAGGCGTCCCAGATCCAGCACTCTTACACCCAGCAGAAAGGCAGACAGACTGCCACTACCTTGGCTACTTCGGCTTCCACTGCCGCTGCCTCTGCGCCTGCATCTTCTGCTCCCGCATCTTCCGCTGCCCCGGCGCCCACAGGCTACTCCTCCAACACCAGCTCTGAGAGCAACGCCACCTCCACCGATGACTGCGAGCCTTGCGACGAGGACGGCGCTCTCATCTGCATCGGCGACGACTCCTTCGGCATCTGCGACCACAGCTGCGCCGTTCCCCGTGCGCTCTCCGCCGGCACCGTCTGCACTGACGGTGTCATCGCTTCTGCGAAGAAGAACCGTTTCGCCAGGAGACACGCCCACTTCGGTGCCCACAAGCACTAAGTGCACCTTTTTGTACAAATTCTACTTGGAATCATCAGGACAGGACAGGAAAAGGGTTGTACAGGTTACGACATGAAGGACGCATCACATGTGGCGTTTATGACTTTTTGCATTTTCAGATGGATGAACAGATGGATTGTAGGAAACATGGAGGCATTTTTGAAAAGCGACTTTTCTGTCGTTGTGTTAGATCATAAAATAAATGCAGCATTTTCGCAGCAACCTATACTTCTTCGTGATTATTTCTCATTAATTGTACCGTGACCTTGGAGTGAAAATCGTTGCCAGAGTGCAATTTGCCGCGGCGTATAAGATCCCTGTACACAGAAATGCATGTATGCCTTGTAGATGACCTGAAGTAAAATATTGCCTGAAGTTGGCAGCCATTCAGCCGCATCGTAGACATCAGAGGGCGGGATGTCCAAAGGAGGTGTATAGATTCGATAAAGTTGCATGCTGCGTTCGCCTCGGAGTTGTTATGAATACACAGTATGCCCATTGAGTTGGTGACTATGAATTATTGGAAGAAAGAGACATGGTTGTTGTTCTGATGAGCCCCTGGAGATTGATGAAGTCGCTTGGCGGAGCTTGGAGCTGGCTCGATGCTGCACAGCCCCAGGCTACACCGTCATCTGCAGCTCCAAAGCTCGTCTCTGGCTGAGCGAGCGCCACAGAAGAGGAGGCGGCTCTCTCCAGCTACTGAGCCACATGTGAGAGGAAGCGAAACGGCTCGCCGCCCACGCACGAGACCCTCCCACCAAGCACCACCACCATCACCGTCTTCACGCCCCAAATACCTCTACCAGCAATCTTTCTCGCTCCCTCTCACATACCAACTACTAGCTACAGCTGATTCTGTCGCCTACTGCTGGTTCATCGCATCGCACAGCTGCCCAACATGGAAGGCGGCGCTCCAAACCAGGAGCAGTACCTCGACAATGCCATCCGAGCCGTGCGTGAGAAGAAGCAGGTGCCGGAAATCGACTTCACCATTCATGAAATGGAGGACGGCTCCCAGGTGAACACACAAGAGCGAGTATGCAAGGGTAAGTGGCGCCACCCAACTCAGCCAGGCTCGCAGAGAGCACGGAGCATATGTGCTTTTGGCAGATTGCTGACCGCAACTTGCGATAGACGTACAAGCGCCCGCCTTCAGCACCCCGACCGAAGAGCAGATCACCTCGCCTCACGACCGATCAAAGCCCAACCTCCAGTTTCTCAAGCAGCACCTATACAGAGAAGGTCGTCTTACCGAAGACCAAGCGCTATGGATCATCAACTCGGGTGCGCAGGTGCTAAGGCAAGAGCCCAACCTGCTGGAAATGGACGCCCCGATCACGGTCTGCGGTGACGTTCACGGACAATTCTTCGATCTCATGAAGCTTTTCGAGGTCGGCGGCGACCCTTCAGAGACCCGCTACCTCTTCTTGGGCGACTACGTTGATCGTGGTTACTTCTCCATCGAGTGCGTGCTCTACCTCTGGGCCCTCAAGATCTGGTACCCGAACACACTTTGGCTGCTGCGCGGTAACCACGAGTGCCGCCACTTGACAGACTACTTCACCTTCAAGCTTGAATGTAAGCACAAGTACAGCGAGCGCGTGTACGAGGCTTGTCTCGAGGCTTTCTGCTGTTTGCCGCTGGCGGCGATCATGAACAAGCAGTTTCTCTGCATCCACGGTGGTCTGAGCCCCGAACTGCACACTCTGGAAGATCTCAAGTCGCTGGACCGTTTTAGGGAGCCTCCTACCCACGGCCTCATGTGTGATATCCTCTGGGCAGATCCCCTGGAAGAGTTCGGTCAGGAGAAGACACAGGAGTACTTTGTGCACAACCACGTTCGTGGATGCTCGTACTTCTTCAGTTACCCGGCCGCCTGTGCTTTCCTCGAGAAGAACAACCTCTTGTCTATCATTCGTGCTCACGAGGCGCAAGACGCTGGTTACAGAATGTACCGCAAGACTCGCACGACTGGATTCCCGTCCGTGATGACAATCTTCTCGGCTCCCAACTACCTCGATGTTTACAACAACAAGGCTGCCGTTCTCAAATACGAAAACAACGTCATGAACATTCGCCAGTTCAACTGCACACCCCACCCTTACTGGCTGCCGAACTTCATGGACGTCTTCACCTGGTCTCTTCCCTTCGTCGGCGAGAAGATCACCGACATGCTCATTGCCATACTTAACACGTGCAGCAAAGAAGAGCTCGAGGAGGAGACTCCTCTCTCTTCCGGCCCGTCCTCGCCACCGGCAACCATCTCCACCTCGACCAGCGGCATGGACCCTGATTCAACGGAGTTCAAACGTCGTGCGATCAAGAACAAGATCCTGGCTATCGGCCGCTTGTCGCGCGTCTTCCAAGTCCTCCGTGAGGAGAGCGAGCGTGTCACCGAGCTCAAGACTGCTTCCGGTGGTCGTCTTCCTGCTGGAACTCTCATGCTGGGATCTGAGGGCATCAAGCAGGCCATCACCAACTTCGAGGATGCAAGGAAGGTCGATCTCCAGAACGAGCGCCTGCCGCCCAGCCAGGAGGAGGTTCGCCGAAGCACCGACAACGCGCGTGAAGAGGCTTTCAAGCGCGCGAGCAGAGAGGCGGAGCAGGACACAAACTTGGCAGGTGTTGCAAGGAGAATCTCCATGTAAGTCTTGTCGCTTGAGAAGTTTCTATCAGAGTCTCACTAACATCTCACAAGGTCATCCGGCTCCCGCCCTCCGCCGCGCAAGAGCTGAACGGGCCACCCTCCCGTCTCAGACTTTTCACGACAGCACGCTGTGTAAAACGTCGAAAAAAAAACAAAACGTTACGCAGCGGATGCGCACGAGAGATGAAAGGCATTGCCCCCCGTGTTCGATTTTGGAGAGGCGCGAAAGTGCGATTTAGGTAGAGTTGTAAATGCGAGCATGATAATCCACCACAGATGCCCGCCTGTGTCGGTATGAAAAGAGGCACGATGAGTCGGGGGCCTGTGGACAACGAAAATCTCTCTGGCATAGCAAAAACATGGCGTGATGGTAATGACCCAAATGGTACAAGTGAAATTTGAATAACTTTTCCCTCTGACTCGATGAGTGTGCTTTGCTTTGGCTTGTTTGTGCTTTTCTGGTTTTTGTGGTGTTGGTTCAGGATCATCATCATCTGAAAGTCGTTTTCCGATGTTTGGATGGCTTACAAATGTATAGATCGATAGACCCCAGGTAAGGTAGGTTTAATTCCTTCAGCCGCCGACAATTTCAGCCTCCACCTATCATCTTTTCGATGATCTGGGCGATATATCCCACGATCGACAAGGTCCTGCACGATATCGTTCGTTGATTATCAATCGCGTGCCATTCAGTACTAGCCAGCCGCACCATTGGTAAGCAATATCCCACCCTCACCGTAACTCTCACAACATCTCAAGTGACGCCTCAGGCATACATATAATCCTCTTACCCATCATACAACACCAGCAGTCGAAACCAACACATCGCCTCCTCATCATTCATACCACCACCACCACCTCTCCCACCCAACAACCCCCAAAATGACCCCTCCCACCTCCCTCCCCATCCTCCTAACCGGCACAACCGGCGGCCTCACGACCACAATCCTCCACCACCTCCTCCAAACCCACCACATCCCCCCTGAAAACCTAATCGCCACCTCCCGCCGCCCCACAGCCCGGGAGAAATACGAATCCCAAGGCCTCCAATTCCGCGAACTCGACTACGCCCGTCCGGATACTATCCGCGCTGCTTTGAAGGGTGTGGGATTGTTGCTGTTCGTTAGTAGTAGTGAGCGGGATACGAAGAGGAGGATTGAAGAGCATGGGAATGTGGTTGATGCTGCTGTTCAGGCGGGCGTGGGGGAGGTGTGGTATGTTAGTTTGGGGTTTGGGGGGTGGGGTGATGGGAGTGAGGTTGGGTTTATGGCGGCGCATCTTTGGACGGAGGACAAGTTGAGGGGGTGAGTTTTTTGGGGGTTTTCGTTTTGTTTTTGTTGGTGATGATGATGATGATGATGATGATGTTGGTGGTGGTGGTGATGGGTTTGTCGATGCATATGCCTGATTGACTAACTGTAACACCACAGATCCGGTCTCAAATTCCTTTCATTGCGCGCAGGAATCTACACGGACGCCTTCCCGCTCTTCCTCAACTGGTATCCTTCTTCGAGCAAAGTGCTGTTGCCGAACATGCACCCTCCCGTTTCGCAGGGAAGAGTGGCTTTCACTTCTCGGGACGAGCTGGGAGAGGGAATCGCTGCTTTGCTAGCCAGAGGTCTCGAAGCTTATCCTTCCATCACTCCCAGGACGGAGAAGAATATTATCCTCCTGACGAGCCTGGACACTGATACGTTGGAGGATCTTGTGAGGGCGATTTCGCGAGCGAAGGGGGAGGAGGTGTTGATTGAGTATCCTGAGACGGAGGAGTGGATCGAAGCTTCGACGAGAGATGATGAGGGTGGTAAGGGGAGGGGGTGGTTTGAGGCGAGGTTGGGGGTTTTGGAGGGTTTTAACAAGGGCGAGGGAGAGGTTGTTGATGGCGCTTTGGAGGTTTTGTTGAGGAGGAGGCCGGAGAGGGGGGTTGATGGGGTTGAGAGGTTGGTGAAGGGGGATAGGGAGTATCGGTGGCATCAGAATCATGTGGTGAGGATTTGAGGGGGGATTTGCGTTTGGTTTTTGGGGTGGGTTTCTTCCTTTTTTGGATGGCGATTTTTGACGTGGGGGGAAGGCGGTTCTTAAGATGTGTTGCTGCGGGGTGTGTCTAGTCTAGTCGGATTGCGGTAGAGCTATTGTGTTGGAACCTCTGATATGGCTTGTGGTACTCTCGTTGCTGTGTTCTTTATCAACCGCCAACGCTCATGCCACCAGACTTTGGACGTTTGAACAGTATTACGACCAGCGACTTCACGAGGGCACTCTCGAATGCAAACAACCATCTACAATCAATATAATATCCACAGAATATAGCATACGGTGAAATAAATCGTATCATCGATCAAAATTGATATCCTCCATCGAAATCTACAAGCAGCAGTCACATTCTCACCCAGCTCATCGATATCATAGGGTTAGGGTTGGGGTATCCTTCTCCCTCTCAAATCCACCCAAGCCACAGACATGCCTGCGCAACGAGTCAACACCTCGTAACACCATCACTCAGCAGGATCAACAATGGCACCATTAGAGGATCAACCAATCCATCGTTTCGCATAAAACCAAGTGAAAATTAGTGCGTTTACGACTCCAGAGTTGAGGGTGTGCGCTAAGATTCCAAGTTACAAAAACGCAGAGTTCAGCGTTCGCCGGCTCCAGTTTCGGATGTTACGAGTTGATGAGGTGGGTGGAAGGTGCCCTAGTATTGACACATATCGCATACGTTTGTGACTACACTTGCGTATAGGAAGCGGAAGGATATCTGATATGTTCGAATGCCAAATCGGTATGTTCGCCAACGCACCATGTGCATCTGCCGCAGCACGATGCAGGCATCAAAATGGCTCGAATCAGCACCAACTCACCCGCACACATCAACCTCGCAGACCGAGAACGAGAAATCCAGGAAGCAGACCCCAAACCACCGGATCCGCCTCGACGATCCAATCATGGACACAACAGTCCGGTGTTTCCAAACAACACAAGCATCATCATTAAGGTATCATTATTGTGAACTACAACTCGCCGAACATCTTCAGCTCATTCCGGGTTTGATCGCCTGGAATTACGTACGCGGCTCTCGAAATGTCAATCACTACCTGTATGAGCAGGGACTCCGGAGGTGTGAAACGAGGCCGAAAACAACGAAGACGAAGCGTCTGTAGCGCTTGTACATCCAGGAGCCATTATTGCGGAGGAGGGAGGTCCAGCCTCAGAACGGCAGTGCAAGATTTCGCCAGAAATGCGATGAGGTGAGGGTGGGACACAGTCTCGGGAAAGACAGTCTGCAACACGAACAGACATGCCCATCCACAATCCCCCCTCCGAGAATGATCGAGATGCAAGCGAGATAGCCGCGGCGCAAGATCGGACGTACAATGAGTGTAAAGGAGGCAAGAAAGAAGAAAGAAAGGCGACGCGTCGTCGCGTGGTAACGATCGTATAATTAATTTAAACAGCAAGAATCGAAGCCGAAAGAGATCGAAATTACAACCTTCCAAGGAAATTCCCCCCCATGGAAATTCCCCCCCATCGCTCGCTCCCATCTACCCACCCACGCCATTACGCAAGTGCAAGTGCAGGAGTCGTTACGGCGGTTTATTTCGGCAGGAACGGATGAGCGGAGGGAGGAGGGGAGGCTAAACGATTCGCGTTTGTTCTAACGGGCGTGGGAAGACTGTGAACTAGACGAGTGCAAGACTCAAGAACACCACCCAAGGCTTGTAAGGTCAGAGAGGAGAGAGAAAACGGCAATAATGCCAAAGCTGCCAACGAGCGCCAGAACGTGCGAGAAGAAGGCGAAGGATACCTAAGTTATTAGCAGACGGGTCAAATTACAGTAGACTTTCGTGCCCGGGTGTGGAGCGGAGCGCAGGGCTGGGATTCATTGTTCACGTCCACGCTTTGTCCTTGGGTACACGTGGATAAGGGGGAACGGACACCTTGGACGCCCGCTGAGAGAGACAAGAGGGTGGAGGGGCGCCATGAGGTCGAACTGTCTCTGTTCTCTTGCTGCGTGTCTCTCCTTTCCATCACCACCCACTCCCATAGCAAAGAAATGCCACGGCTTCGCCACGCCTCTAGAAATCCGACAGAGCGAGTCAAACACCGCAATGCCATTGGACCGTCACATTTGTTTTATGCGTCAAATGCGAGACTGGGGAGTTGGCAGCACGCCCGGGAGGCCCTGCCGAGAGCGGGCGTGCTTGCGCAGGGCATACTACCAAGTACTATGGGTACTACCAAGTACTATGGGAGATGATGCCGCGGGACCAGGGCGTCCCTTACTAGGCAGCCAACAAAAATCCCATTTTGGATCGACTTCAGGGATTCGGGTTTGGAAGGAGGCGCAGCTGTGCAGTAGCTAGCTGATCGGGATGTGCTGTGTCGCAAAGGCGAAACAGAGGTGCGGGCATTCCATACGGGATCGGGGGAGTTTCACGTTGAGGCAGACAACATCTCAGTACCATGCAGAGCAGCCGGCAAACGACGACGATGGGCAGGTAGGGAGGGAATTGGGTGTTTTGGAAGGCAAGCGCGCGCTATTGGATGGGTTGGAGCGGATGCTGGGCAGATGGGTTATTATTGTGATTGATTATTTGAGGGGCAAGCGCGCAAATAGCAACGGCTTCGTGTACCAAGCCTTTTTGCGATGCTGGGATCAGGATCTCCGACCGGGCAGCGCGACGCGGAGGCAAGCGTAGAGGGCAGGCTGGTGGGTTGGTTCGTCACGGCGCGCATGGATCTGGGAGACCCTCTTCCACGAGTAATTACATTGTTGCTTGTGATGATAGGATGATGTTTGTGAATATGGTTGTGCGCGGGCTAGGCGGGTTGCAAGGCTCAGCAAGTCAATAATAATACTTGTTGCCCAGTCAGGCAGGGTCAAGAAGAGGCCCAGTATTATTGTTTCGCGGCGTGCTTGAGCCTTGGAGAGTGGGAGAGGCAAAGAGTCGGGGCAGGGTTAGGGCGGTGCGCGGTGCTACAGACGGATTCAGACTATTTTGCCCGGGGTGTGGCGAGCATAGATAGTGCGAAAGGTGTCACGGGGATGGGATGGGTTGAAGAAAGCAGCCATGAAGGTTTGCATTGAAAGACGGGTACATGGGAGGATGGTGACGATTGTCTACCAGAGATGTGCCGTGTATTTGACTGAGCGGCGCGTTCTTGTATATGAGGATGCTCAGCGGATATCAGGTAGAGCATACCCGCATCCAAGATAGAGTACGAATAGAGTGCGAGCAGTAAAATGACATGGAGGCCAAGTGTCGGACAGGCTGGCGCTAGACAGTGACGCTAGATTGAGATGCAAGGCACACGCACGACGTGATTGGGTCTTGTCGCGGATAATTACAGACGAACCCGCTGCGGCGTCGATCGCTGTAAACGTCGGCGCGACACCAGCGACACCCCTTGGCCAGGGCGTTTGGCACTACCACCTCCTCGCTTCTTCCGCCCATTCTTCACCCTCATATCGCCCCCCCAGAAACGCATCCCGTCCGTCTCGTTTGCCTTTCAAACACCTCCTTCCTTTCTCGTCACTCCTTTGACCCTACAGACACTCGAGTTATCGACCGACACCTTACACCAGTGTTCGATCGATATCCCCCGTGTCGTGCCATTCATTACCACCGCAAGCTTCATTCCGGACCAGCACATCACCCGACTCGTTCCAGCAAGGAACCTCATTTCGAATTCATAACCCGATCGAAAACCACCCGAAACCCATTTCGCCTCCCATCACAATGAGGAGCACCACCGCCGCCGCGCTCACTCTTGTGAGTGGCGCTCACGCCTTCTGGCGCATGCCCTGCCAGACCGAGACTGGTGTCGCCCGTATGGACCCGCTCATGGACTACGGCCGCATCGCCGACCACGTCCACACCATTGCTGGCAGCAGCAGTACGTACATGTCAGATCTCAAAATGCCCTACATGCACTGACAATGCCCTATCTAGAGTTCTCCATGGAGTGCACTTACGATGACCTGACTTCTTCCGATGCTTGCACCTCTTGCTCCGTCGAGGAGGACAAGTCTGCCTACTGGACTCCCGCCCTGTACTTCGTCTACAGCAACGGCTCCTCCGTCATCGTTCCCCAGGTCGGCGGTCTTCTCGCCTACTACCTTTACTACATGGACGACGTCAAGGCCTTCCCCGAGGGCTTCCAGATGGTCGCCGGTAACAAGAACTTCCGTAAATTCAACGGCACATTCCCCGACGAGCCTCTCAGCTCCTGGCCCGGCGAGCCTGACGACCAGGATTGGTTGACCCAGCGCGCCCTTGGCTTCAACTGCCTCGACTACAGCAGCACCCCTGAGGCCTCTCTCTACCGCCACGAGTTCCCCTCCAAGTCTTACATGGACCAGCACTGCAAGGATGGCATGCGTCTTGAGCTCGGTTTCCCTAGCTGCGGTACCGGCGAGCCCGACTCTGACAACCACCAGGACCACGTCGCCTACCCCAACCTGGTCAAGGAGGGCAAGTGCCCCGAGGGTTACGATGTCCACTACCCCTTCCTCTTTTACGAGACCATCTGGGCCACCCAGCTCTTCGCTGGCGAGGACGGCGAGTTTGCTCTTTCTCACGGTGACCCTGTCGGCACTGGTTACCACGGTGACTTCATCATGGGCTGGAAGTCTGAGGACTTCCTCCAGAAGGCTCTCGACACTTGCCAGAACCCCTCCGGACGCATTGAGGACTGCGCCATGTTCACCATCCAGGACGAGAGCGAGGCCAGCCAGTGCAAGTTCGAGATGCCCGAGGTTCTCGCTGACGAGGATGTCATGAGCGTCCAGGACGGTATTCCCCTTGGTGTCCCTCTTCAGTACGGCCCTGAGGATGCCACTCCTTACCCCTGCGTTGGCCGTGACGCCCACGCCACCGGCTCTTCCTACGGCGCCAAGTCCTCCAAGTCTTCCAGCGCCTCCAGCTCCAAGTCCAGCGGCGGTCTCCTCGACAAGGCCTCCTCTGCTCTCTTCGGTGACGACGACAAGAGCTCCAAGGGCTCTTCCCAGATCGCCGACTCTTACGGTTCCTCCGAGAGCGCCGACTCCTACGGCTCTTCCACCAAGGACTCCGAAGTCGCCGCTGCCTCCATCACCGCCTCCCCCTCCCTCGACAACGCCAAGGACGGCTCTGACGGCAAGGTCGTCTCTACCAAGTATGTCACCGAGAACGGCGAGGTCCTCGAGATCGCCATCGAGGAGGTCGATGTCACCGTCACCGCCACCGCCTCCCAGGGCGCCGAGTACCGCCGCCACCTCCACAACCACAAGCGCCACGGTGGTGCCCGTCTGTAAATGCTTTCGCGTAGCATTTGACGACAACGAACACAAACCAGCCAAGATCAATCAATCAAATACATATTTCTATCGCAAAGCATTTACACCCGGCGTACCGCTTCTTTCACATCTCCTCCCACCTTTCCCGTCAGCGGCGGCGGTGGTGGTGGTGGACCTCTTCTTTTCATGACAAACACAAATTCGGGCAGAATCAACCAACCAGCTTCTTTCTACACGAAAGGAAGATTCTTGCGCTCTTACCACCTCCTATAAGAACAATTCAAAACCCCAAACCCTTTCAACCATCGAAACTTCGTCACGCGGGGGCAGGCTCTCCCGCGATGCTTCAAAATCAAGCTTTCCAGTAAACAAGAAAAATCCCATTCTTCTTTGTGTACAGAAGCCGCAACGAATTTCAACTTCATGGACCAGGGCAACCAATCGTTGGGGAGGGCGCATTTTGGTTTTGAACACAGAGACAAGAAAAAACCCGAAACGAGTCGAGGACTTTTTTTTTTTTTTTTTTTCTTATTTCTTCTTATTCAGATTCTCGTTTTCTGTTTTTATCTCATATATCCATCCGAATACGCTTTCGTTTTCGCTTCATTGAACTTTCCGCCGTTTTGTTTCTCAAGAATTTGATTTCCCAAACATTGAATTGCGTTTGCTTTGCTTTGCTTTGCTTTTGCATCTTAAAGTGTGCTCGAGCGAGAATGAGAGTGAGATCAATTGACGGCTTGATGCGAGAGAGAGAGAGAGAGAGAGAGAGAGAGAGAGAGAAAAGGGAAGAAGCTAAGCTAAGCTAAATGCAACAGTTCGCAAACCTTTGTATATAAGATCCTTTATTACTTTGGTTTCCTTCTTAGCTCCCGTGCCGTGAAGTTCTTCAGCTCCAGCTTATGAACCGTATGCATACGAAGCCGCGTGGAAAGTCTAACCTTGTAAGGCAGTAGGTCAGGTACGCATCTATGAAGTTAGGTACTATTGGGCTGCAACACCTGGAGGCGGCCACCCCGCAAGCTTTTAAATAGAGGTACTGAGGTACTTCTGGGAGGTACCGCGGTACCTCTTAGGTGGAGGCGGGAGTTTGTTAGTCATCTGGTGCGATTTCTGTGAGTTTTTGGATGAGCTTTGGGGACGGGGGTGAGAGGGAGTCGACGGGTCGTTTTTGAGGCTTGTATGGTTGTCTGCGACGGCTAGGTGCATTTGATGAATGCAACCATTCAACAGAGTTCGATATACGCACGGGAAGTTATTTTGGTGACTCATGTGATTAGGCAACAGGATGTTGACTTGTCTGTCCATGTACCTTATGCGGGTATTGTGGCGGATGGGTGGCGAAAGTTTGACGTTTGCTGAAGCTTAAATACCTTGAGTTGATCTACTTTTGCGGTCTTGTTCGACTTGACTACTTGACTCTTGCGTGTCAAGGACTACTACATTAATATTTGCGTTATATAGTCGTCCTCGTTTTGTATAGTTGTTTGCTTATATCAGGCTGCTGTGAAAGCCTTGTATACGACGCGCCTAGCCTGCTAGACCGGTGAAAGATATTAGTTTGTTGGGTTGAATCTTGACCGGAACAAGGCTGCAAGAACAGCTTATAAAGTCGACGTCAGGCCGACTTACTGAAGAATCCAAGCACAAAAACTCCAAGAAAAAGACAGTATAAACATGGAAGGTCTACTACGGGGTTTAAAACCCCTCGACCAAATCAACGGCACACAAAACGCCAGTCTCGACTTCTCTCCCAATGTCCTCAACACCCTTCTACCAGGCTACAGTATCATCTCGCACTACGCCAAAGTCTTCCTCGGAATCGACATCTCGCTCATCGTCACCGCCGGCGTCCTCATCCTAGCCATAACCAAAGGAGGAATGTACCTCTTCGAGCAAGTAGAAACCGCCTTCCGCTCCCTCTTCATGTCATCAGTGTACATCGACGACGGAGACGACATCTTCGACATGCTCATGACCTGGCTCGACGCGCGCAACAGCACGGTAAACCACCGCAAACTCCGCGCCAAAACCCCTCAAGGAAACGAATCGGAAGACGACGAAGACGACGACCTCGCAACCTCCACTGCCAACGCCCTCTCCACCACCGGCCTCTTCAACTACAAGCAATGGTCCGCCCGCACCCCGCCTCGCTACGAACCCTACTACGGCAGGAACCACTTCTGGCACGCCGGCCAACCCTTCATCCTCAAACGCTCCCGCCGCCCTCAATCCCAAAGCGTGCAACTCACCTGGTCACGCACGCAAATCTCCGACGACTACCTCCAAATCGACTGTCTCGGCCGCTCAACCCTCCCCATCCGAAACCTCCTCCACGACGTGAAAATCGCCAGCATCGAGCGCAAACGCCACATCACCACCATCCGCCACCCGTCCACCGGCGGCCGCGGCGGGAGATGGTACAAAACCGCCTCCCGCACCAGCAGACCTCTGAGCACAGTCATCCTAGCCGCCGACCAGAAAGAAGCCATCATCAAAGACATGAACGAATTCCTCCACCCGTCGAGCGCAGGCTGGTACGCGCGGCGCGGCATTCCGTATCGCAGGGGGTATTTGTTCCACGGCCCACCGGGCACGGGCAAGACCTCTCTGAGTTTCGCGCTGGCGGGCGTTTTTGGACTGGATGTTCATGCGTTGAGTTTGCAGGAGCCTTCGTTGACGGAGTCGGATCTCATGTCGCTTTTTAATGCGTTGCCGAGGAGGTGTGTGGTTTTGTTGGAGGATGTGGATGCGGCGGGGTTGGTGAGGGAGGAAGGGGAGGAGAAGGGGAGGGAGAGGGAGGGGAAGAAGGGACAGAAGAAAGTGAAGGAAGGGGAAGTTAATGGGGATGGTGCGGAAAAGAAAGTGGCGATGAACGGTATCAAGACCGAAGAGAAGAAAGACCATCCACCACCAAAACCACCATCAGCATCGACAGCAGCAGAATCCTACACCCTCGCCGACCTAGCCAAAGAACTCCGATCCCTCTCAACCCCCAACCCAGCAGCAACACCAACCCCGACCCCCCAACGCGCCACCCCCCGCCCCCGCCCCAACCGCAGAAACCAAGCAGCCTCCTCAGCAACACCAGGCCTCCCAGGCGAAAAGCCCAGCAC